>RCAB01000020.1:0-380524 GCA_003640385.1 Setaria digitata | reverse complement strand
TATATATATATATATATGAGAGAGAGCTTCCTGGATTAAACTTCAGCCCTTGATATAGTTTCCTTAAACGAAAGTAACAGTCGTGAATAGCGTAAAAGACGTACTGAGCATTGAAGCCTTTTATATAAAATAGAGCAAAATTTATTTGAAAATGTATTCCAAAGTAGAGCGCTGAGTTTCAACGATCCAGAACTAACAGTTAATCGTAAAGAATGGAAATATGGATATGCATGAGTATTTCAAGTTTATCTGAAGACTTTTTAAACTATAAAAATGTGTCAGAAATTGTTTGATGGATGCTTTTAACCATTTGACTGAAGAAGATAATAAATCTTACTGAAGACGAATAGTGGTAATGAGAACTAAATGGGTAAATGATGTGATGTCTGTAGGAGGGAATATCACAGTTTTTATTTAGGTGGCTTCTTCGACTGCTCACCTTTTGGTGGCATGTAAAGTAAAATCAGATTTGGATAGCCGTGCCATGCAGAGGTTGCAAAGTGCAGGACATGCCGTGAAGACAGCTACAGAACATTTGGTAATGGCAGCTCGTTCAGCGATACATGAAGATGAACGCACATTAATTATTTCACAACGCATGGTTTCAGGTATTGCTCAGGTATGCAGTTGTTAATTTAGACTTTGTGGTGATTTTATCTTATTCAAAAATAGTCGCAGTTATAGTTGTTTGTTAGTGATCTTTTTTCTTGGCATATGTTTAAGCTAGTCTAAATTATGATTAAGTTAGTGATTTCAAATTGACGCCATATTGGTGAATAGTCATGTGATCCTGGAAGAGTGCTGCCATAAAAGCGGATGTAACGGAATATTGTTGTAGGTAATGGATGCCCAGGAACAGGTCCTTCGAAAAGAACGTGAATTGATAGAAGCTCGGGGAAAGTTAGCAGCTTTAAATAAGGCTCGATATGAACGGGGCATGTCTCCCAATGCTGATCGCTAAATATCACAACAAAATACGCTTTTATATATGGTACTACTAGCGATAAGTGCTTAGCGGCGCTCAATTGTTACGATGGGTTCTGGTTTCAGATTTGTTTTAGTTGTCGATATCGCAGTTGGAGTAGTATGAGATAAATCGCGAATGCCATTTCCTGTTATTTTCAGCAGTTTTTGTTGCTGAAGCAAAAAAAAAATACTTTCGATGTATTTTTATTCAGAAGTACAAATGCCAAGGTTACTTCTTATTGAACCATTTGTCCCTTCTCATCTTTCCTCTATTTTTCAAAATGAAACAGCTTTCGTCAAGCTGTCTGCTGTTCCATTTCACGGATCTTATGCAATTGAAGTTTTTTTGCAATCTGCAGTATACCAATTTTGGTATAATGAACTTGCATTGGAACTGACTTTGTATGTTTAGGCAGGGATTCCAGTAAATGTTTGCTTTGTGCTAGGCATCTTTGTTTCAATTAAGTTAGTGGTAAGATTTAATTTGCTATTTCTGGATAAATTTACATTTTTCTATTCAAACTCATCTTTTATTTTCAAAAAATCGGTGGACATATTCTGCTTGACCAGTTACATATAAAGATTGTTTTCTTTCCTTTCTTTTCTTACATAGTGATTAATGACATTTTACTGTTGTTTGCGGCACTTCATTCTGAAGTGATTGTTGCACTATTCTTGCTCATAAAAACTGCGTCTACTGAAATAGTGTTCATATGTCTATATCTTGCATAGCAAGTTCTTCATTCTGAGAAGCGTTTCAATATACGATTAGATTATGTGTCCTTATTTCCTTATTTATAATTGTAAAGCACATATCGCCTTCCTGTTTACTTTTATGTCACTTTATCATATTTTATTATTGTTATTATAATATAGGAAAGTAACTAATAAAGCAGCACATTTCGCAGATTGCTCTGGATTTGACTGATTTTAAGAATGATTATGCATTTATCACGACCGTTTAAAAATGTTTTGTCCTGTCGATAATGTTGTCACTAGTTTATGAGGATCTTCTTTCATGGATTGAGCTCTCGAACTTCATCATTCATCACATGCGTATGCGAGGGAGGGGGATAGTATTTCAATTTCAGTCCTGATCGAAGTGGACAATTAAATAAAGGATAACTCGACATGAAGGATTCCACCTTGAGAGTCATAAAATTTGCTACCGCTGCTGCGCTTTGCATTCTGACATTCTGTGGGTAAATTTCAAGATTTCTTTAATTTGAAATGACTAATTTTATGGTTTTACGACCTTCCTTCTTCAATGGCATACATACATTTGAACTGATTTCTGGCCGGTTTCAGCAGCACTGTAGTTGAATTAAATTTTATCGACATCATTTCCGTGAAAAAAAAAAAAAAAAAAAATCTTAGTAAAAGATTATTTTACAGAGATGCATACGGTATTTTTGAGAAAACTCTGTAACATAAAGATTTCTTTGGCTGAAGAACATAAAATCAATTAATTTGATTGGTTCTTCGGTTTAATTCTACAAAACTTTGGTAATAAATTTGCTTTGCGTTCATTCTGAAAGTATAAGATATTTTCGGGAAGTACTTCATAGCTTATTTTTGAAGCAGTTATGCCTTGTGTCGAGGATCATTAAGATGTTCTATAAGATTTCAAGGACGTCTTACAAAACCTTATCACTTTCTAACTAACCTAACCAGAAGTAGCCAAAGGAATTTAATCGCCCAATTTTCAGTGTTTTTTTTTTTCTGATAAAATTTTTAATTTTTTTCCAAGAATACCATCAAAGACAGAAATACATGGAATGGAGGAGGAAGTGGAGGCCAGCGGGTGGTCACCGACATCTATACGAGGATAATGCGGCAAACGACATTTGCCAGCAATCCATCTATCCATCCAAAGGCAATTATTTGATTTCCTGTCTGCCCATCTTTTTATGGAAATAATGTTTACTAATTTTTTCTTTTCCGTTAAAAGAGCAATTCGATTCATTTCTTCTGTACTCCTTTCTTGGAATTCTGGAGTAAAGTATTCGTATGTGCCCAACTTTTCATAAAAAAAAAATAAAAAAATGAATTCCTTTGGGATACCAAATTTTCATCTTGCCAGTGTTTCAATCTCTTGTATTTCTCCCTGCTCCGCTCTGGCTTGTTGTCTGTATAATTTACCTTTGAAAACCTTTAAAGTAATTAATTCCTAACCCGTATGGTTCACCGATACTTTCTTGGAAATTGACATTTCGAGTAAATGTTGTATGGAAATAATCTTGAACTGAATTCAACCGAAATAATCAATTAACAAAAATTGGAGTATAAGCAAGACACATATGAATTATTATTATTTGTATGCGAGTAAATACGGAACAATAGAAAAGAGTTAAAAGATATCAGAAGTGGACTTTTCTGGATATACCTACTCAGTTCTATTACTTGCACTGCATTTCTTTCGCAATTTTTTTGCCCATTCTGAAGTCTCGTGTTCCCCTTTCGAGAATACCGGGGATTTAAATATTCCTTGAAGATACAAGAGAATAAATTCACAAAATTATTTGGATACTAATTAACCCTGTTAGTTGGCCTCTGTGATTCGGATTCTAGAAGAATACTACAAGCAAGCATTAAAGTTTTACAAAGTGATGGGACATGTAAATTACCGCACGAATGGTCCGTTTTGAATTTGATGAGAATGTAAAAATTAAGTGGTATATGTAGTTGACATTATGTACAGATAGAAAAGAGAGAAGAAAAGAATTAATTAAACAATAAATCAGTCATTATTGTCAGCAAGTATATACAACTTACGAATATTAGTCAACAGGAGACCGAGTGTTAGTTTATGAATAATAG
The DNA here is from genome assembly GCA_003640385.1 of Setaria digitata. Classification (NCBI taxonomy): domain Eukaryota; kingdom Metazoa; phylum Nematoda; class Chromadorea; order Rhabditida; family Setariidae; genus Setaria; species Setaria digitata. Next base: position 376,738 of record RCAB01000020.1, on the reverse strand, counting down.
TTGTAGTAGCTGTTATTAAGCTGACATTGCCACTTTTAATAATTTGTTTTATCAGTGAAAATATCAGAAGCACAGTTCACAAGTCTTGATTAACAAATAAGTGCCAGATTTTTTTAGCAACTCTGTCCCATACGTATTAAAATATTAGGACTGAATGAGCTCGGCCTGACTGATTAAGAGAATATGACACACTAAAATAATCAGTTTCAACCTACAAGTTGTTTTACCACAGTCTTTGGAAGATTATGAGAAATGAACAGTCATTTTCACTACAGCGCAAAACATTCTAATTGCAAGTGGAAACCCATCGATGCCTGAGACAAGTATTGCATTTCAGGTGACAGCACCACACAAATTGACAATCGCACTGATATGATATTAGCTCGTGCGACACCTGCAAGGATGTAGTAAGTTCTGGACCGAGCTGAAGGATGAAAATATGGGTGAATGGGAACTGCTCTAGAAAAGAGATAAGCTACCTTAAATCCATGTCCACAACACAACAGACCGCAATCACCTTGACTGCTTGTTTCGTTCCTCCAATTGCACACCCTATTGGTTATTCGGGCTGAACGACATGGATCAGGACTATCTTCCATATACACCAATTCTGCATTCTTTGCTGGAGAATTTACATCGGAAAGTCTCCTAGCCTAGAAAATGAGCATATCTTAATGATTTTATGACATGCAGCGTCATCAGGAAAGAAGTTGTTGCCGATAAGTAGCAGGAAGAGACCTTATGCATTTTATTGGTAATATGGTGGACAATAGTGGACAATGCAGCAGTTTTTTTCCAGCAAGTTTTCTGATCACAGCTTCCGCTTACACCATGACACTTGCATGATGATATCAGAGTTTTCTTCACTGCCTGAATTGAGATGATGTTCGAGTATTCAGTGAACTTAGATTCATCAATCAAGACTATGCAAATACATAAGCTAATAAGTTGTGATTCTGACCTGCTGAAACTTTCCTCCCAATATGTCCAAGTTAAAAGCGCAGCTAGCATGCAAAAGAGCTTGTAATTTGATTCGTAGTGCATACTCATTGAAGTGATTAAAGTATATAAGTCTGCAAATCAAAGCTCTTACCAATCTTCCAGCTTTCAAATTGTGCTTCTCGAGTTTTTTTAGAGGAGATCGAGAAATAGCACTTCTTGTGAGCAGTTTCCTGGACGTTACTATTCCAAATTGCACTCCATATGAACAACCACCCCATTCCCAATTTTGTTTTAATTCATCACGACCGCTGCACGAACAATCGGGCAGCCATCCTTGTGAACAGGCGGTTGCAACACCCCACGCTGCACCCGCCGATGAGAGTGCCCAGAGATATGCGGATTCCCGGGTACCTGACAAGATATTAGAGCGATTTTGATAGACTTTCTGATCAATCATCTATCGGTAAATAACTGAACTGTACCGAGACGTAGAATCGGCGGGTCCTGCAACACGGTAACGATCTGAGAACAGTCCCAGAGCTGAAAACGCATCTGTTCCTTGCATTGGCTCATTGCATCTTGCATTCCTTCGTAAGCTGCTACGGCTATCGCAGGTTGACTGCGACACAGCACGTGGAAATGTCGATAGGACCGCAGATGCAGAAGTTCTGGCGAACAGCCCTAAGATACACACCATTGTGTTCTAGTCATATTAACACCTCAATGAAAGTGTCATAAAGTTGGTTATTACTGAAACCTATCGTGACTTGGAAAAGCATTGTTCAGTTTCGCTACCATACCTGAGTTAATTTTTCAGGTGGTGTTGTTGGAACACCGTAAGTCTTCTTCACTAGCAGCAGTGCACACAACAAATAACCATACAATAACGAGACATAACGTTCAACTGAAAGTATTCCAAGTGATATTTCAAGCACTGCTAAATGGATTTCTAAAAGTTTGTTAAGACCATAAAATAGAAGATTTGATAGAAAGTGAAACGATTTTCAAAAGACTGAGAGAAAATCGTATCGAAAACTTCCTGGTATTGTTGCCTACAATATTTCAGGTTTCTCTCTTTTGACATAAAGACAAAGTATTGATAGACTAGAAGGTAAGAAAGCCAACGAAAGAGATATATAATACGGAGTATTTTGTAAATGATCAATAAATTGAGCAAGAAGATGTTCGAAATGATTAATTTGGCTATATTATCAATTCTTCTTAACAAGATAAAGAACAACTTAGATACTGCAATTCTCTAATCCTGATCATGGTCATCAGATTGATAGCTAAAAAGAACAATGATCATTCGTAGTTTCGGTATTCTGATCATTTGGTATTAATGTAATAAATGTTTGTTGGTTAGGAAATGAAATCGAATAGTTAGTTCAAGTTTCTGGGGATATGTTGGCAAATACTGGTGATTCAGAAAAATAGTTAAGCAAAACTAATGGTGCGGCAACAACATTGCTTTCGAACTCAAAAAAGGTTGAAGAGAGCAACGTCTTCTACTCACTCAAATTAATATCAGTTCTTCGTCTCACAAGCCACATTTCCTTCTCTTGCAATTCTGCTTATGTTATTGTTGCTTTCAGTGATTCTTGAATGGCTGCCAACTTTCCGATACTAGAAAGCAGAACAGGCAGAACAATGATCAATTAGTCGTAGCTTTATAATTTCAGGACAGATGTATCAGCTGTATAATGACAGTACAACTTTCAGATTTCCGTACAAGTTCACTTTTGATGAGTGAGAGTCGAAAGCAAAACTTCAGTCAGTTATAAAGGTGATTTTGAAATAATCTGGGAACGAACGGGAAGATTACTGTCGTGAGACCAGCTGGGCTATCGAATGAATACTTCCAGCAAAATGTACCTTAACAGTAATATAAGAATGTACCAGAAGTATTTGCCAATAACAGTGGCTATAATTTCTTGGATCTATTGTGTTGGAGCAGAGATAAAAGAAGTAATTCTTTGTTTGGACAGGTTTATAATGGCCACGGAAGCAGTAATAGAGCAAAGTTTACAATCTCGGAGAAGAGGAGCACTATACCCGTACCCGTGACTACTTTCCGTTGAAAGTTGCTTTAATTAGCAATATAACTTCTTTTTTACAACCTCTCTGGTTTTTCTTTAAAATGAATTATACAATAAGCAGGAATTGAGTATGACGCACTTCATACAATGCAATAATAAACTTCTGCAGACCACCCAGGTGGTTTTTTATGTAAATTTATGCAAATTACTGAAGAAGCGAAAGAAAAAATCAGGTTGAAACAGTCCGCCTTCTTGCTGTGTCTTTGTCGCAAGGTAGTACCATCGATTCAGATGCATCGTGAATCAGTGGGCAAACAGAGAAGCACAGATGTACACGCACATGCACATGCAGATACAGGTTCTGAATCCGAAACCATCTTCTTCCTCAGGGTAGCATCCTCCTCCTCCCAGTTGTCCCTCCCTCAGAGAAGCATTTCTCTCTTCTTCCAAGGCTCTCTCGCTCCTCTATAAAATCGAATCGGTGGGTAAATTCAAGTTTACATCCACGGAATAGTTCTCTCCTTACCGTATCATTGTCGACCTCGTCGTCTCCGTTGACATTATCTGTCTATTCAATGGAGGAGCTGCTTGCAAATGGGCGGTTCTCCCTCCCCCTCTGTTGACACCTTGCTCTACGACTCTTTTTTGGCAAGATTCTTATTAGTTTTGGCTCTTAGAAAAATTCCCAAGGCCATGTTTCCAGAGAGCAATTCAGTTTTGGGGTAATTTTCTCTTTTAGATATTATTTCCCCAACACCTGTTTCCTCATGAATATGATCAAATTTTTGTACCAAAATGGATATCACTAACTATGTTACCATTTCCTTTATTGATCTGTGTAATTTCCCAAATTTTCAATAATCTGCAATCGTTTGGATGACGGTAACAAATTTACTTCGCAGTTTTGAATTTAAATTGATTTTTTCTGATTTATTGCACGTAAATTATCTTTGAAATAAATCAGTTGCTTATAATATTTATTAGAATTTATAAATCTGAACGATAATGAAAATCCTTTATATTCTTTTTTAATTGAATTACAGCTCGACTTTACATTTGAATTCACCTGCTACTTCTCTTAGTTTGAATTGTCAAGTCAAGTTCTGAAATCAATAAGTTATGGATAGTATTGTAGCGGTTTTTAAGTCCAGACGGTATCAGCTACCACTGTTTCTTGTATATATCATAAATCGTACAGTCCAAAATATGGTCAGTGAGTAAGTCAACAAAGTTTCAGCAGCAGTTTTAGGAGCTGCAAAAAAAAAAGTTTTAAATTACTCTGCTGGAAAGATTGAAGGAAGTTAGTGAATTTAAAAGCAAAGCTTCATTATTAAATATCCCCAGCCTTTGATTAGCAAACAATTAATATTATTTTTTCCCATAGTTATTTCATAGAAATTAGGCTTTTGATCGTCGCCGAGATTTTCCATTACGCAGTGTCCAGTTTCGAGTGTCGATAAACCACAGTGGTACCATTCTGCAATGAAAGTGATGCATTTTGAGGACAGCGATCACAAAAATTAAGATATAACTACTCTTTTGAGTAGAAAGTATTTATCATGTTATTTGTCATTTAAATGGGTAAACTGTCTCATTCTTAAACACTACGTAATAAGAGTAATAAAGTGTATTATTGTGAATACAAATGGAATTAAATTTGTGGAACAAATTATTAAGAAACTAAACAAATTCAGTATATATTTTTGTGAAATATTGGCAAAAGTGAGGGTAGTGCAAAAGATAAAAGGATTAATAACTAAAATACAGTTGAAATGGAAACGGATTATATGGGTTACGGTTACTCTCTTATGAAAAGATTGTGGGTTATAGAAAGAATCTGATGGCTTGATTGAGATTGTTAAGCAGGACTAGAACAGTAGAGAAAGTACTTGCGACGCATGCTCCGTTCGTTCCGTGGTCTCAGACAAGTGACCCGTGCGGTGGGTAAGTTGTTAGAACGTCGGATGCGACGAGATCGCAACAATGATTCCATAATTGCATTACCGATCGTTTCAAATGAAATCACTTTCGCCTCGCAGTGTCGTCTTCGACAGCTTCCGAAAGCCGAAACGCAATAGCATTTGGTGTGCAAAGAAACGCGCTGCAAAGCAAGAAAATTTGAAGACTCTGATTCTGAAGCATGTCTGATAAAAGTAAGGGGACAAAGTTCCAACAGATTACAGTCAAGAATGTCATCGCGTAAGCACTTACCGATCTTCCAACAGCTATGTTGTGAAGATAGATTTGTGCAACCTTATCAGAGTGGGAACAAACAAACTGACGATCGATTAAACGCCTGTAATTAGAATGTCTTAGCTGTAATTGTCTGATGAAGAATATGTTTACACCGTTATGATTTGATTTTCTTCAAGACATGTGTTTTAAGAATTAGGACCAATAGGAAATGAATCGGAGAATGCAGATATAATTCATGGCAAGGAGACTAGACGAATTAAGAGAAATTTTGATAATCTGTAATTCAGAATAACGAAATAGATGGATCACTTCTGCGACGATATTCGCATCGGATATTGAATTACTTACACTCCTTCACAAAAGAGTAAAATGGACCTTCTTTTTTTTCAAAATCTAACTCTAAATCCATATTCACAATATAAAATTGAAATACAGAAATAGAGGTGTCACACAAAATTGAAATATAAAAATAGATTTGTTTTCGTTGAAGGAGGAACTTTCGATTATAAATGACAACTGGAGATAGATGGATTAACTTGAAAGCTATAACAATTTCCAATAATTGCTGTTTTATCTTGATGTTTTTGACTAAGAAGTTGAGAATGAAATTTTCTAGTGAACTGTTTCAGGTTTCAATTTGAAACAGAGCATTAATAAATACGTTAATGTAAATTCTAAAAGTCTAACTATCCTGTAGCTCTGGAGTTTTTAGTAAAAATAATGCGTTATTAGGATGTCTTTTTTCTTGATAAAAAACATCACTTCAACGTTTATAAGAATTTTGTGATTAGTTCCGTTTTGCATAAATTTTTACTTTAAGATAAGAATTGGACAAAAGAGAGGAAGAAGATATACCTTATCATTTCTCGTTTATAAACAAGTTGTGAAAACAATCAAATCTTTCGAGAATGAATCTATTCTATGAAATGTTTCTTTTTGATAATACCAGTACACGACACTTTTTTTTCACTTATTGAAAAATGGAAAATGCTACAGACAGATGTGATTCAGAAACTTTACAAAGGCCCTAGAAGCTTTATCGTTCTGAACAATGAATCTTCCAACTTAATGCAATGAGCAGTCATACTTTGATAATTTTATAGCGTATCGCAAATTGTCGGATCCACGATCAACACTGCATCTTGCCCATGTATCACGCTGATCTGCATGCACTGGACCGATTCTTGCCGGATCACAGGAACATGATCGAAGACGTCCTCGGGCACAAGCATGAGCTATTGCTCGAACTGCAGCCGCACTAGAAAGTGCCAGAAAATATGCAAATTCTTTGCTGGCTGAAAATTAATACAAAATTTGGAATTTGACACAAAATCCCAATGCATTTAATGCAATTGCAAAATAGTCTGGTGAAAAAAAAAAAAGCCAATGATGCCACCTAACCCGGAGTCAGTAGACGACGACTTTAAAGCTCAGTGCTGAATAAATTGACCCACAATAACTTGGCCGAATTACTTACTGAATGAGGCAACGGTAGAAAATGGACCCTTCTGGGGTATTCTGTCAGCGTTGCATTTCCAACGGTGGATGACCGACTGCCGAGAACACTCAAAAAGTGTATCTTGCAGTGCCTCTTTCAGTACAGTTATCAAAGCGGGGTCCTTCTGCAAGATACGGTACAATGGTTTGTCCAGTAATCCTTTCACCTGGAATCAATGCATTTTTTGTTTCCCCTCTAGATGCTTGAATATCCAAAATAAATTTGTTTCTTTCTGACTTTGGTACTGTTCAGATTCTGAGTGGAGCCTTATGATGCTACTCCTTTTATAGAATAATTTCTAACTACTTTTGAATCGAGCTATTAATAATTGTCATTTTGTATGTAACTTTGCAATAAGCAAATTGTAGCGTTTGAACGATTAATTGTAATATTACGAGGAATGATGAGAAAGGAAAAAATACTTTCTTAAGGCGATAATGTAGGATTCACAAAACACAAATAGACATGCTGTAATATATTAAAATGAATTCAACTTTATTCTCCATTTTGGATACATACTCCAATTCAGGAGTTCATGACTGAGAAAATAACAAACAAACCTCAAGAAGTGAAGACCGAATCCAGTAAACTTTCCTGGAAATTATAATGTGCTGTAAATGGATCCAGTAGAATAAAATGAATTTTATTTATTATAAATGGATCTATAAACGGTTTCCATTTTGCGATATAAAAAAAAATCGAGGAATAGGAATTTCGACCTAAATCCAAGAATTAAAATCTAGAATGTGAAATAATAATCGAAATAGAACTTACCACCACTGAGGCTCATTTATCGTTAACAATGTAACAGTGAAATTACTAAATGATAAGAAACAGAAGCACAACAATGCGGGTGTCACTAATGTCATGCGCATATTGTAATAACGCAAGCAGCTCTTTCCTCTCCAGTAACATCTGTGCTGTTTGTTCAGAATATTCATATAACTGATTTTCAAAATGCATAAGAAATGATATTCTTCCCATTGCAGACACTTCTGTATCCAAACATTTTTCGTTATCTGTCTCGCTTTTCCTTTCATTCTACTATTACTGCCCTTACAATTTCCGTTCTTTTTCTTCCCAAATTTCCTCCCACCACTTTATTTCCGTTTTCTGAAATGAACACTGAAAAGATTAACTAATAGTGGTTAGATAGCATATCATTCAGTTCAGAGACTATCGGATGGAGTATCTGTCGTCAAATTGAATTGTGATGAAATGAGTTCAGAAGTATCACTATCTATCCGCTTCTTCAAACCTACAGTTCTCTTCTTCAGATGGCATCAGCCTCTCGTATTCATGACCTCAGATAAGTGGTTTGTGAACTTTGAGGAAGTTTGCTTTAAGATTTAATGATTCTCATCTTAACACTCTATTCTCGAAGCTTGTAATGCACCGTTTCTTTTCTGTTTACATTTGCCAACCTTGGAGTAACTCATGACCGTGAAATTGTCGGGAAAGTATCAAACGTTTCAACCCCAGTGACTCACACACATTTCATCTCGTCACGGGCCACGTCAAAGCTGCATGTCACACGTGACCTCATTTGGGTAGTCCGTGGTGGGCCGACTGAATGCCGTTGACTAGTTCGACAGATTGTTTGTTCAAGGTGTGTGCCCGTGATGTCTGCAGGAGACAGACACAAACAGCCACGTCGCTTACTGACGACGATGATGCTTCACTTCTTTGCTACAAATGTTTCGTTGTGCTACGTCAACACCTGTCTTTCTAACTGACTCCCCGTGTACTGCGTGTCCTGATGCGTTGAATTTATTCATCTCAATTCTGTTCCGAAATGGAGACTTAGCTAGCTAGGCTATTTCATAGCTCAGCACTAACGAGAGCTCTTATAGACGATCTTTGGTTGTGTTGAAAAATCTTTGCCGAAATGTTGAATCATTTCTTCCAGTCAGCTCCAGAAATTCGATTTCTCGTCGGTTGCCTGAACTAGTTGTAGTAGCTTCCACACTTGCACTTACTTTCCGGACTGGTTTTATGAGTTTTCATTTCTCAAGTTATTTCTCGTTTACCACAACTCCAATAATAAAATGTTTTAGGGATGGCAGTTGAAGGCGTTGCAAACGGACAGGAGGTGTTCATTGATATGAAAACACGAATCATTAGTTCTGGTCCACATAACGGGATCATTGTCCAAAATGGTATTCTGCAAGGGCCTGACATCTTCTGGCCATCTACTCTAAATGGTACTCCAAACTGTCTGTCTCCTCAAAGACTTAATCCATCACCATCGCCGAAGATACTGAACGGATCTGTAAGAAACGATGACGCTAATGAGAGAAGCGAATCGTGTATATCAAGTCGACTTTATCCGTTAACTGATGAAAGGATCATACTGCCAGACGAATTTAATGTGTCTAAGAAAGTCCACTTAAATATTTTCCAAACAGTTCGTATTTTTACAATTTGTTTAACTCTAAGATTCATCGATTACTCAGTTAGTAATACAAATTCATATAACTACTGAACTAGCTCCTTGCACAATGGATGCATCTGCCCGATAAGAAATGCTCTGTCAGCTACATGGAATCAAGGATACTATTGACAATTTCGATAATTCTGCTAGAGATTATGAGAGCTGTGTCGTGAGACAAGTAAAAAAGTTCTAAAAGATGGTATTTTTAAAAGCAGGTGGAGATTCGCTACTGGACAAAATGAAATCTGTGGTTTACAATTTGACGGTAAAACATATACATGGAACTGCTGTCTAGTTCAAATTCAATGAATGAATAGTGATAATATACAAGGTAAACAAGGTGGAAATTATCCCATCTCATTTCAGAATCCAGTAATGGCTGAACTTGGTTCGCTCCATATGCAACCATTTTCAGAGAGCAGTTACAAACCTGATTCTGGTAGCGTTTGTTCTAAAATTTTCAATGATAATGTTGAAAATGGAGAGAGATCGGTAACTATAAGTAATTATCAGCATTCATCAGCTGCCAATGAGAAAAAAGAAGCTTCATTGCAAAATATACGGTAACCTTTTTTGTTTAATTAGAATAACATTTTTGTTTACTTGTCTAGATTCCAGCAGTTCTTTATTTATTCTTCTTGTAAATAATACCGTTCAATTTGGAATCCTTTAAGCTATTTAACATAATTGCAAAATTGGCTTTAGGAAAGAATCTGTGGAGCTTGCTTGGGAAGACAGAAAAGAAGCTTCAAATACGCGAATTTATTCAGATGTTAGCTCGAGAAGACAGTCTTCTCATCGAATGATGACAGACTGTGAACAGTACAATAAACTTAATGATGAAGATGGGAAGTACAAATATAAGCAAACTGAGAAGAAGTTTGTGACAGAGCCTTCTTTGGAAAAAGTGTCCATAGTGACGACTGATCAGAAATTGATTGATGAATCCGTTAGTGTACCTCAACAGAAGACTATTCATTGTGGGTCATTGGAGCACTTACCTATACATAATTGGGATTATCAACAGCTAAACAAAAGTGAAGTTCCAGAACAACTCTACCACCTGTATGAAACACAGGATGCCTTTGGAAATCCGCTGATACAATGGTGAATTCTTTCTCTCTCATCGTCCCTCTCACTCACTACTCATTTGAATTTTGTAAGGACAAATTTTCCTTTTTCATTCATTATATTTTGAATTTTTAAAATGCTTTAAGGTAATTTAAAAAGACAGACACATTTGAATAACTGTTCAAATTTTCATTTCTTTTCAAATATAGTCGTGCTTGCAAAGGTGCTTTTATGTTTCATATATACTTTTTTTCAGTGAAATGGAATTTGAAACGAATGAGCAGCTCTCGTCGCAACTTCCATCACTCATTGTTTCAAAAGACAATGAAAGTTTAGCAGGGAATGGTCTACCTTTGATTCACAGCCATTTCTCACCTGTATCGAATCTGAGGGATGCTAATTATAAGGAATCACTACTGAGATATCTTCAGCAGTATCCTCATGTGTTCAACGACGCTACTACTCTAGGACGTATGTGTGGTTCGCTTTATTCTCAATCAGCGATTCCATTATCGCAAAATAGGGTGAAAGAAAATATTGTTTGTCTGAAAACAGGTGGAACCGAGAAATCCAGTGTCATTCTCATGGATGGAATCGAAAGTGTTCTTGGGAAGACCGCAGCAGATGATCAGAAGGTTTTAACGAAAATGTTTCCAGCCATGAATTTGAAACAACTAGAAGTATCAACTGAAAAAAGGCAATGCAAGCAAGAGCTGATGGAAAAAGTTGAGAACATGACGGATAGCTTTGAAAAAGTAAGAAATCGCAACATGAACATTGACATTGGAAAAGATGTCCCACTTCAAAGGTTGGAAAGTGTACAGAATTCTAGAAACAATCCAGTCAAATCCATTTTGCATATACCATTCCGAAAAAGTAACTTAAGGAAAAAAGTCCAATTCCCCTCAGAGCAACCACAAGTAATGGCATTGGAGCATCGACTTCTAATTGATAATCCTGATTTAATATAAAATTTTTCTTAATTGAATTCATAGAGTTTTGTCGTTTCAATTTTTTCTTCTGTCGATAGTATTTGAGGGAAGTCCCGTAAATTGTGGAGGAACTACCGCGGAAAATTAAGTCGAAATCATTAAATCAGAAATTTTTGCCTTCAGCGTTCCTCTTTTGTATTCGAACATCGTTTTAATTGTCGCATTTGTTAGTATTCAGTACAGTTTTGATTAAAACGTTCTTTTCAGTGTGCTGCTCGCTTCACTTAACAAATGTTTTACACAGTAGAGTAGTACATTGCAATATTAATTTTTTTTTTTTTCAAACATATCGTTTTTATGCAAATCATGAATTCAAGAATGTCTTCAAATTTAAATTGTAAACTACAGAGCTATGTAGTAACTGTATAGGATTATGCTAATGAGGGCCTTGTAATTAGTACATTTGACAGTGATGCCCATTCACGCCAAGAGATAAGATTCAAAACCCATGATTACATCACTTCAGGTTTGCAATAGTTTTTTGAACAACTTTTTGCTATTAGTGATTCTTCGAGGAATATGTTGAGAAAATCGCCACATGCGAACTGTAGCATCTTTCCTTCATGAACATCTTATTAGTAAGGCAAGTTGAAGTCCATTAACTGTATGCACTGCTTTAATTGAATCTAGTCGACACCTATCCGTTTTCATCACCTTAAAATTAAATTATCACTTTTATATCGAAGAATTGGAATGTAGAAAGATATTTTCTCCTCACACGTGTTTTTTAATAGGTGAAATGATCGAAGTGATGATGAATTCTGCTATGAATGATGATAAAATGTATTAGCAATTGGTTGTATTAAAGTTTATCACGGTTAATGTGCCCTAACCTACTAATTACTATATCGTCTTACCACTTGACATTATATAATTGCAAGGAAAAAATATTTAAAGTTTAAAAAAGAAGAAACATAAAATAACCCCATAATATACGCTGGTGTCGATACTGATAACATTACCACTTATCGCTATTAGTGATGGTTCGTTAATATCCACGAAACCTTTTTTTAGAAATTCGAAACACCGACAAGGCATCGGTATTTCACCGAATATGGGCCGATTGTAATACTGTATTAGGCGGTCATGAGCCCGATCAAACTTGAAAAAACAGTCCGAACAAGGGACAGATACTTCGCTCTCATTTGTTGCTAAACCCTGCAATTATACATTCCAGTACACTGCTTCGTTTGCAAAATGATGCAGAAAAAGATATCTCATTTTTAATTTCAGTCAGTTCTCAGAATGGCCTATCACTGTTCAAGAAGTAATCCACGGAAGCCTTACGTGGAAGGTTCGCCATAGCGAGTACCATTTTACCAAAAGTCGACGGATCATGAAGTACAGTATCACCTACCGTATGGTGGTAAAGATAGCGATTCGATTTTTAGTGACAGTTAGCATGCATGCGATTAATTGTTGGAGATATGAACATACCAGGCGTACAGTAGTAGTAGTCGATAACGGTACAAGCACATAGGCTATGCTGTGACGACCTGCGACATAAGTTACATAGCAAGTAATGGTTATGACAAGTACTGCGATCAGGATGCCCTTCATACCTTCACTTGCCACTTCAAAGGACTAAATCCAGCGGGGCAATTATTCCTTCGCGTGAATAGACAATGATTTTAAATTACCTATTTCATACACGAATACAGAGAGTCAGTGCCTGTTCTGTTTCTAGACTTCACTAGTTCAACGATCTAATTCTAGATAACTTCGCACAAGTAGTCTAAGACGTTGCTGCATGTGCAGACACTGAATTCGATCGTATTCCTCTCTAGAAAAAGACTTTCATCAAAATTAGCCTACAAATAAGTCAGTCTCTAGCTGTCCAACAGTGTACTCAGGGGAGAATAATGCAGCCACACAAATTAATCTCTACTGATGTGTCTGTGTAAGTGCTGATTTAGGCACTCACTTCTAATGGCAATAATATATTCCGCAGACTACCTTTCATCCCAGTCTCAGCAATAACTAACGGAATAAGTGGCATGATGTGATTGCTATGATATGGCATATTCCTCTTCATTCAAGCAAATATCTGCACCGTCAAAATGCGAAAAAGATAACTCTCCTCTCTCGGAAATATTAGAATAGCTCACTGTGGGATGGGAGTTGCATAGGGGGGTGTGCAGAAATTTACAGACCATTGCAGAGATTGATTGGTACCAGCTGAGGAAGGTGGTGGAGAGTGAGAAGGATGGACGATGATTTTATGGACGACCAGGACTACGGGCTGGTACTCTATTTGTTCCTCTATTTCTTTACTTACTTCAAGATATAATGAGCTATGTTCAAGAGAGTTGTGTAATTTGCAACTTATTTGAAATTCACTCCATTGTGTTCGTTTCAGGAATATTCGGATGATTCTGCAAGTGAGCCAGATGTTGACTTAGAGAATCAGTACTATAATGCCAAGGCTTTAAAAGCTGAGAAGGAATTTGACAATGCTTTGAAGACGTTCAAGCATGTATTGGACCTAGAAAGTGAAAAGGGAGAATGGGGATTCAAAGCACTTAAACAGATGGTAAAAATAACGTTTGCTGCGGTAAGCTTATCCTTCAGTTTGTTTGTTTTTCGCTGCCCCTAAAAATTGACATTTTACGTGCGAAGTGAACTGCAACTCGGAATTTTTGATTTCTAATATGTATTTTAGAATCGTTACGACGAGATGCTGAAGTATTATCGGCAGTTGCTGACTTATATCAAATCAGCTGTTACGAAAAATTATTCAGAGAAATCAATAAATTCAATTTTGGACTACATTTCAACATCCAAGCAAATGGATCTATTGCAAATATTTTACGAGACAACATTGGATGCCTTGAAGGTGTCTTCTACGTTTTTTTTATTTTTCTTCTACGTTTTTATTAATTTCGATAAAATAATAGACAACTGTTTTTAATGCTATATTAATGAATTATCACTAGTTTTTTGTATGGATGAATGCCTGTTTTAACTTATTTTTTTAATGGTTCTTACTTATTATTGTAGTTTCCACCTCATATTTTCGTGTTATTTTCTCAGGATGCTAAAAATGAGCGGTTATGGTTTAAAACAAACACGAAACTTGGGAAACTTTATTTTGACCAAAAAGAATTCGGAAAGTTGGAGAAAATCATTAAACAGTTGCGGAACTCATGTAAAGTAAGCAACCTCTGGTAGGAATCATGTGTTTATTTTTTCCACGGAATCTGCTTAAAATTCTGGTATATTTGACTTCATTGTCGCAAATGAAATTATGACACTTGAATGTATTCAAAATCGGTAAAGTCATTTTGGATATATTGTACAACTTTATGTGGATGAAGGCATTTCATTATATCATTTTAATGGTTCTTATTTATTACGTTAGTTCTCACCTTATGTTTATGTATTATTTACTTAGATTATCAAACATTTTCATTCCAGAACGAGCTTGGGGAGGAAGATCAGAAGAAAGGTACTCAGTTGCTTGAAATTTACGCTCTTGAAATCCAGATGTATACAGAACAGAAAAATAACAAAGCACTAAAGGCACTGTATGAGCAAAGTTTGCATGTTAAAAGTGCAATACCACATCCACTTATTATGGGCGTTATCCGTGGTTTGTTTTCATTCTTTAATTCTGCTCCACATATGAAGTGTCCTACCAAGAGAAATGCATTAAACTTTTAAACCACTGTTAACTTAGTGCGTTGACTTTTTTCCCTCCTTTTTTAGAATGTGGAGGGAAGATGCATTTACGAGAGAAGCAGTTTGAGAAGGCTCATACTGATTTCTTCGAAGCTTTCAAAAATTATGATGAAAGTGGCTCAGAACGAAGAATCGCATGCTTAAAATACCTAGTACTTGCGAATATGCTTATTAAGTAAGTTATTGTAGCTGAAATTATAGACTGTCTTTCAATGATGCCTAGTTTCTGCAATGCAAAAAAAAAATTGGTCTCAAAATCTAGCATTTCTCATACAGGACTAATTCGTTTTTAGGTCTGGAATAAATCCATTTGATAGTCAGGAAGCAAAACCGTTTCGCAATGATCCGGAAATAGTTGCAATGAACCAACTTGTGGGAGCATATCAAGACAATAATTTGGTGGAATTCGAGAGTATTCTTGAAAAAAATCGTGATGCTGTTATGGCTGATCCATTCATTCGTGAGCATATCGAAGAATTGCTTACCAATATTCGTTCTCAGGTTTTACAAGCTTTTCGTAATGGTGTGTTCTCATATGCTTTATATTTCATTGATTTGACTCTCATATTTATGTGTTCCAGGTATTAATTGGCCTTTGTTTGCCATACTCTCGCATTTATTTATCGTTTTTGGCAGAAGAACTTCGCATTGAAGTGGAAGAAGTAGTGGTACTTCTTGCTGATTTAATTCTTGATGGCGCTTTGAATGCAAAAATTGATGAAATCAGTGGCATCCTGATATCGGAATCAACCAATAAAGCTACGCGGTATTCACACTTTGTAATATATTTAACAATCAATAGTTGTTCCTTATCGGATTTCGTTTAGGTATTTTGTGAGTTGGGAGATGCTTAGCATGCAGTTTAAGCGTTATAAAAATTGAAGAAAATTCTGTTCCCTTAAACTTTCAGTGGAACGAAGGGAAAGTATGATGAATTTGATCAAGGTAATCTGTATAGCCTACTAGGAGCCGTTTTCCTTCATGTTACAAGTTCAAATTCACTTCTGGAAGGTGAAGAGAGCTCGTGGCATAGTATAATTCATTAACTTTTTCTTCCACAGTGATAGTGTCTTTTGCTTTAGTTTAATTTTGGGAAGGATTTTTGAAGACTCTGCCTAAAGGAGTATTTTTACAAAACTTTCAGATGCGCTGCGATTGCGAAATGTGCAAAACAGTTATCTTCATTACATCTTTCGATTGTGGACAGGTGTTCGTGAACCGATCTCAGACTCTTTTGTAGTTCCATGGCTAGGCACTTTTCAAGCTGACGTGTGTGTGCATGATTGTGTAAAGCTATCACTTTTAAGAATGGCATACAGTGTTGTCATTTAATTTATTGGTGTTTCTATTGCAGTAAATGAGTGAGGTTTAGTGGTTAAGAACCAGCAGCTACTTTTCGTTAGTTCTTCAGAAGCCTCGCCTACCTATGAGCAGGAATTCAGTGATGTGTTTTGTTACTATTATTGATGGGCTTCTCATTTCAAAAATCCCAGTTTTACAGTTTACCTGTGATACCACACTACTTCTTCAAAACAGCGCATTAGATATTTGCAGTATAGTTACAAGCAAGATGAGTATATTCAAAGATAAACTCAAAAAAAAAAAAAAAAAAAATTAACGTTCTTCAGAATTCGCTAGTTAGTCTACCAATTAAATGCCATTACGTTCGGTAAAAATGTTTTTCTTGATAATTTAAGATAATTTACATATTTGTATGATGTTCCACTGTTCTGTTTATACACCTTGTTTGATATATCAATGACATAGAAAAAGATTCAGTCCTCAAAAATCTTTTCAATGTAGTTTTTATAATTTTTTCCAGTACCCTGTTTGTTAATAAATGATTGCGCTCATCCAGAGCTCAGGAGAAAGCTCATAGTTATCGACTGATATTTCGAAGTTACTTTTTAAAGTAATTTCCTGCTCTAAACTGGTTACGAAATTTAAAAAATGCGGTGGACGGCATTTAACCCTTTTTGTCTCAGGAAAGAATTCACACTTCCTTTTTCCCCCACAAAATTCATCATGGGACTGCGATGTGAGCTTCTGACCCCTTATTTTTTCCAGACATGTATGGAAGTGGTATGAATCAAGAGATGACATAGAAAGAAGGAGATGGGTTCTTTTTTTAGTGGTAAATTAATATATGATTGCATAAGAGGTGGTTTTAGTTTCTAGCTAAAACGGTACGTTTACAGTGATTCGAGAAATGGCTTCTGCATCTACTGTACCCCATTCGTCTTCTGCAAAGCTTATGCGCATTACTTCAGCAGATCGGCGGAAGAAGGTATGATGATCTAATATTGCTTTTCAACTCTTAGAACACTTACAGACATGCGAGAAATTCGGAATTTTGAGTTCCTAACTTTCACCCGTCGCAACAAGTTTCATTTTTTATAAATTTGTTTTGGTCATCTCTTTGACTAAATAGTAGTCACACTGTAAGTATTGTGTGGAAGCATTTGTTATCTCTGCAATGTTTGTGATGTATGTGCTCTATTCATTTTCAGTAAAACATAATTTTATAAATTATTTCCATTGAGATTTGGAAAGGTTTGAAAGGTCTGGTGGATTCAAGTTTTACACAAGAAAACTAGAAGTTGATTTGTAGGTTTTTTTGGGTGAATTGCCAGTGGATTTTTTACGCCTAACCATTCCGCCATTCTCAGTTCAGAGACAGCAAGAGCAATCCGTTATTCCAGTATATGTTGCAGATAGCAGTTTCATTGCCCAACAAAATTTTATACAAGCACAGGTATTTGAAAAAAAAAACATTAAATTTCTTGATTTAACTGTTCTAGCAGTTATCACCCCTCATTATTTATTATTTCTCCCTTTTTTAACAAAAGTTTTCCTTTCTTTTTTTTTCTTTTTCTTTTTTTTTTAATAAAAGATAACGAAGAGATAAGCGAGCTCATTTGTGCTTCATTTACTCGTTTTTAGCATGCATTCTATAGTTTTGTGCCACCGAATACACGTGGTCGGATTTCAATAACAGTTGTTGAAGCGAAGCTAATTAAAAACTATGGTTTGGTGCGAATGGACCCTTACTGTTGTGTGAGAGTTGGGAGTGCTGTTTTCGAAACACCAACGAATGCAAATGGTGGTAAAGCACCCAGGTGGAATCGTATCATCAATGCCTATTTGCCATATGGCGTAGAATCATTTTATCTTCAGATTTTCGATGAGGTGAGGATTTCATCTTGCATTCTATTTTGTCTGTAAACCACGCTTGTTTCAAATTCGTCTTTTATAATGAATTCATTTTCCAGAGAGCATTCACTGCTGATGAATGCATCGCATGGGCACATATATTGTTCCCAAATGGTGTCTTCGCTGGTGAGATAATTGATGATTGGTATCAACTTTCTGGACAACAGGTTACTGTATACTTCCAATTTTTCATGCCGAAGGATGTTTTTGCTAGTGAAATGCAAATATAACTAAATCTTTATTTTTGGAATAGGATTTCGAGGATGAATCAAAGAATCTAAAAGAATGAAAACCGATTATATCATAATAATAATTGCTTGGGCACTTTATTTTGGCTGTTTAGGGTGAAGGCAAAGAAGGTGTTATAAATCTGATAATATCATTTACACCGATTTGACCAGCAACAATACAGATTAATATCATTACTCAAGCTCAACTTCAAGGCGGTAGAATTTCATATCATGTAAAAACGTGTTGTAATTTCATTTGTTCAGAAGATTGTAGTAGTGGATTTGAAATATGGTGAATCATTACCGTTATAGTATATTGAAATAAAGGCTAAGATAAAAGTGTGTGATCTTATCAGCACTCGAATGTTTTAGAAGGAATACAGCAACCGCATTGTTGTTCACGAAGCAGTACTATCATCAGTGGAAGTGGATGGCTAGATGTATTTTTGAAGGACAGCAAATCGCAAAGATGTCACCGTCAATGCTTGAAATGAGCGATGAACAACAGTAACAGTAATATTTATGCCCCTCTT
Source organism: Setaria digitata (assembly GCA_003640385.1). Taxonomy (NCBI): domain Eukaryota; kingdom Metazoa; phylum Nematoda; class Chromadorea; order Rhabditida; family Setariidae; genus Setaria; species Setaria digitata. Next base: position 357,909 of record RCAB01000020.1, on the reverse strand, counting down.
TGTATTTTGTTGTTGAGATGTGGGAGAAGATAGTATTAATGAAGGAGATGTACTGTAGCAGCTTTTGCTTTTGCATTCCGAAACTCCTTGCTTAGGCGATTCTTGTCAAACGATAGTTCCTTGAACAGCAGTTCATCTATGCAGTAAATAAGAAATGTCTTAAAGATGGACTTGACTTAATGCATCGCAGATGTTGCCAACTCATGCGATATCTCGTTGACACCAACAATAGAAGAGGACACTTTCACTGTTTAGGTATTATGATAAGAAGTTTATTGCCGAAAATCTCAAGTTTCATTAAAACAATCCTAACTCCTGGCACCCTCTGCTTTTATGTAGTGATGTATTTTTTTTATCCAACAGATACTTACCTTGATATTAGCCTAAATGTATCTTAGATGTAATAATAGGAAAATTGTTGTTGCATTTCGAATAACATTTTTGACTGGGCTTTAATATTGACCCGTGTTACAAATCACTCATTCTCAACACATTCTGCTGGACTTCATCGCTCATTTCATACATATTTTATCAATGATTATGCATGATTCACTGCATACACACTCACAAAATCAATTCTATCTCTTTTGGTCTACTGTTTTACAATATTTTTTGAGTAAATACTTGAAGTTCTAATGCTGCATTAGACTAGTCCGATATATATATGTGTGTGTGTGTGTAAATCAGGACGGACAGATGAGAGCAAGCTAGAAGATCATATGAAGGTTCCAATTTCTCGCTAATTATTAGGACACGACGCTTACCTCGAGGTCTCGCTGCTGAAAAACGGACTATCAAAAAAATTTTCACTGTGGCTCGTGGCATCAAAAGAAGGCCGTGAAATGGGTAATCATGAATTCCGGTCGGAATAGATAATCATGTTGGGTGTTAGAAAACTGTCGGGATTATGCGACGAGGTTTCAATTCGTGGATAAGGAAGGTTGAGGGAGGGGCCTTTTATTTTTGATTGGGATATTATTCTTTGATCTCCGAGTAGATTTATATTGATATTACAAAGTTACAAAGGATGGCTAGTGTACGCGGAGAAGGTTAAGTGTGGGGCATGTGCATCAACAGCAGCAGTTTTCACTTAAACTGGAACATTCCGTTAGTTATGCATAGATGGGTAGTTAGAGTTTTTGAGATACTCCTTTGAGTTTCTTCGGGCAGAGCGAATTTAGCGGTGGCTTATTTTGAATTTTTTTTTTTTTTTCTGCACTTTTCTGCTTATTGGGAGGGACGGGAACCCATGAATGTGGTGCTTTGAGCAGAAGTAGTGACAGAAATATGACTAGGATTTTGAATCAGTTAACGTTTGCGCTGTAAGCTTAACTTTTGTTCAAGCATATTAGCAGATTCAGAAATTGTTGTAATAATTATATGGGGTAGGAGGAAATTAGCAACAATAAGGACTGGGACAGAAACTAGTGATACTTCCTCTCAAATGCTATTCTAGATCGGTTAATACATATAAACTCGATGGCTGTTCTTCAGCTTTTATCTCTTCGAGGGTACTACCTGAGCTAAAATTTCTTTAGCGGTTTTATTGGCAGTTAAATTAATTTTGCTCGATGTTGAAATTATGTTCTGCTGTCCTCACAGTATCTCATATTTTCAGAATAATTAATATAGTAGAGGATCGGAATAATCAATTTTTGATATTGGTTTAGTTTTGTTTGTTATACTATACGATGGCATGCCTTCAGAAGCTGAGACAGGATGTTGCAACACTAGAGTCTCTGTTTCCCAAGGAGCATGAACGCTTTCAGGTTTGTCGGTTATAACTGGGAAGAAATATGAAAAATATGATTCTGTTGAATAGTTCTAACAATGACTTTATTTCAGGTACTTTCAGCATCAGTTGATGAAATTACTGTGCAGTTTATCAGTCCTCAAAATAAACCAATTGTCGTCACTGCCAACGTTCTAGTATGTTTCGTATTTTTTTAAGAGACCTTCATAAAGTAATCACTATTAGAGAAAGTTTTGACGGATAGTTTTGCATATCCTTGTAAAGATGTGTTTTCTCATAATAAAATTCAGTTGAGTTTTGGATTTGCTATGCGAGGATATTATTACAGGAAAATTATCCACACGTTGCACCGATATGGTTTAGTGAGTGTGATGATACAACAGTTACAGCGATTTTGCAGTCATTAACTGAAGCAGAAGCACCTTGCTACATTTTACCACAGACACATGAACTTGTCTCACGCTTGTGTTCTTACTACAATGTTACTATACCTACGGAATTGATTTCAATTGGTCCCGTAAGTTGTTGTCTGTGAGCATATTTGTGCTTCAAAACTCTATGAAAATATTTTTTTTCCAATCTTTTTGCTATGTCTTCAATATGTGCTTTAATATATAGAAGGAAAATATTGAATTCTGCTTAGTGAATTAATTCCGTCACTGCAGAAAGTCGACTCATAAATGGAAGTTTTTTCGGGGTCTTCTAAAACATGAAAATTTCATCAAAAAGAAATTGGGAATTCATTTTCCCAGTTTTTGAGGCGTCCACTTGATTTTTTGGAGATGTTTTTCCCTATAATTTGTAGGTTGGAGATGAACGAGATGAGGGAATGGAGAGTGACGATGACTACATTTTAATGGAGGAAGAAACGACATCACGCAAAGATGCTGGTGATGAAGAAGTATCATCCTAATTTTCTCTTTGCATTTTCATTGTACTTGCAAGCTGCTTCTCCATTAATATTTAGTATGCTTTTTTGCTTCCTGCTCCATTCTAGGATTTATCAGCAGAACAGAAGGCAGTATTTGCGAGGCTTAACCATGTACAGCGTGAACAGCACCTGACGGGTGCTGCTGCTGGTTCTGTCACAGCTACCGATAGACTGATGAAGGAACTGAAAGATATATATCGTTCAGACCATTTTAAGAATGGTAAATAACTTTACTATCCATCACTTGCATTGTTTTTGGCTTTACATATAAGTTTTTCAACTAGTCATTTCGAGTAATCATTAATCGTTATTTTAGGTGTATACTCGGTGGAACTAATAATGGATAGTCTCTATGAGTGGCATGTGAAATTAAAAAAGTAAGTCCTGTTTGTCTAGTTTATTTTACTAAAAGCCAAATGTTTTCTTTATTGCTTTTTCATGATTTATGTGAATTTTTTGCACCCAGTACAATTTTTATCATTGAAGGGTGGATCCTGACAGCAATCTAGCTCATGATATGAAAATGATGAAAAGAAAGGAATCACAGGACTATCTCTTGTTCCATTTCCTTTTCAAGGATACATTTCCGTTTGTTATTTGACTTTGTTTGTGTATATAAAAATATTTTTAGAACCAGTCAGCTCAAATTTTTTTGATTGGATTCCTAAATTTCCTTTGCTGCAGAAGATTTACTTAGCTTGTAGAAGGCTTTGATCAAAGATTGTCGAAGTTTGAATTGTTAAACTGACTACATGATATTTTAGTTTCGAACCTCCATTCGTACGCTTAGTTTCTCCAACAATTACGAATGGATTTGTTCTGGGAGGCGGTGCTATTTGCATGGAACTATTGACTAGGCAAGGCTGGTCAAGTGCTTATAGTATCGAATCTTTAATCTTGCAAATTGCTGCTACTTTAGTGAAAGGAAAGGTCTGCTTGTACTTTATTACAAATGATACCTTCCCATTTTAAGAAACTGTTTTCTAGACACTTCATATCTTAGAATTGAATTCATGTTTTTCTGATTGCTTACGAAGTGGGCGAAATTGTTATATGAAACAAATGTCATTAAATTTTTTCCTTTAAAAAAAGAAAGTTTCACTATGTGTATTATTGTTATTGTTTGATTTATAGGCACGCATCAATTTCTCAATTAAGGGACAATATACTTTGGCACGAGCTCAACAAGCATTTTCTTTACTTGTGCAAACCCATGCAAAGTCTGGCTGGTTTACACCGCCTCAAGCAGATGGATAATGAATATTTAAAACTGACTAGTTGTAATACCAGCAAATATTCATATTAATTGAACTCTTGATCCAAGCGCCGTCTCTCATTAACTTATCTATTTACTGCACTTCGTTCTTTCATTGCTAAGTACTTCTTTCTTTTTTCGTTAGTATCATTTATCTCTGCTTACCATCTGATGTCGTCAAAAAAAATTTTTAACGTATCCCATGGAATAGAAACTTGCATAACTTGTTAGGAAATCCTGTTTTCTGCAAAGCTCGTATTTATCAGGTTTAGAATGCATATTAGTTTCGCACGTACAATAGTAGTTAATTTATTTCATAGTGAAACGAAATGCATAATCACTATAAATGCCACTGAATTGTAAAATAAAGTGTATATGTTTTTCATCTCTGTGGTTTGTATGCCATCCTACAAATATACAAAATGTTTCGATTTCGTTATTTATTGATATGGCTTCATTTCACAGCGTACTCTGGCCAATTTGACTACAGTCACTGTAATCTTATTTGCTAAAACAATTGGGTTAATCCCATTCATGAACTCTGCTGCTTTAAGTCGTGTAATTTGATTGTATTGTAGATATTGCGTTCATTTTGCATTGTATTGTTTTTTTTTTTTTTTTTTTTTTTTTTCAAGTAAAGTATCATTTCCTTGCCTGCTGTAAAAAAAATATTGTATTTTCTTATTTCTTTAGGCAGGAACTGTTAGTAGATTAGGTGACGCAAGTTGTATTCAGGTCTCGGTAAATTGATGATACGAAATAATTTTACGTCTTCATTTTTATTGCTTCAAGGATCGATTATCCCGTTTTTCATTGTCGCTTAAGAGCTGATCTGGTCAGAAGTCAGACTTCAGTAAATATGATGTGCTGAAAATCCTCAGTATGCACAAAAACAACAGTGTTTCGAAATTTACGTGTTATCGATCCCTTTTTTATTTTTTCCTTGGTTGGTCATTTATTTGTGATATGAATAAAATTAGAATAATTAGCTGTCGGTGATCTTCCAATCTGTCTTCTGCGGATAGCGACATATGTCTTTCATTTAAAGCAAACAACTTTGCCTGGTGTTATATAGCTTTAAAACCAGGAGTCGTTTGATCTTAGCTTGTATTGTCTGATGAAACGTTATTCAGGCGTGGTAGGGTGGGAGGCTTTCGAAGGCATTTTTTTGATATGAAAGAGCCTGTGACTTGAGTTTGTTCGGTGTTTCTGTAAACCGATTCTAAGTTAGACTCTAATCAGAAGGTGAAGGTAGTTATTTTACCAAGCGAATGAGAGTATTCTTTTAGAAATGTTTCCTTGCTAATGCAATGTCTGAGCTTATGATGTTTTGGTTGATCATACTTATTACGTGGTCAATATTCTTATGGGATATCTATCTTTCTGCACGACAGGTGAGTTCATAAAATCTTGTATTATTTTAGTGCAGGGATTATTAATTTATAGAAAGGAGAAAATAAGTGGCTTTTGGATTGTTGAACACTGTCCCAGCTTTCCAACTATTGATTGTCTTCCGAAAAGCCGATTTTGCGCCTACCCATTTTGTACTTTCGACGTGCAGATCAGGATAGACGCTGTACTCTTTTACTCTGCTAGACATTTATTTTTTATTCTAGTACAAGGTTACCATCATCACCGGAAGCTTAATAGCCTCCATCTAGTTGAAAGAATTTTTAATGTGAAGGCTTAGGTGCTGTGATGTTATATATACCATAAATACACTTACGAAGAGGAGTGCTGCATGTATCGTATTGGTTGTGAAAGTATTATTCTAGTATCGTGTTCATCGTGACACAGTGAAGCGCCCAGATGAAGCAAGTGAAATAATTAGCGAAGAAGAATACCGAAAAGCACGGATATATAGACTTGACAAACATCGTTTTTCATTCGTATACGCTATATATTCACAGTTAGAGTTAATGGTAAGTTGTCATTCTCAGAGATTCTTTGTCTGCCATACTATAGTAGTTTACTAATCAGATATTTGGTTTATCCATTTAAAGTGCTTTTACAGCATTCAAATTTTGGAAATTACAGGCTGTTCTGGTGTTCTGTATACCTCATATTTTATGGGACAAAAGCGGAGCCATCAATACGAGATTTGGGTTTACTAGCGAAGTAAACTTTAACCATTTTGATCAGTGAATTTTCATTTTTCGTTAAGGGAAGATGGGACGGGATATGTTCACCTCATTTGATGACTTAAATTAATTGTGCTTTACAAGCATTCTCGCATGATTTCACAAAAAAAGAACTCAAGTTTTTCAGATTGCTCAGACAGTAATCTTTATATCCATGGTGTCAGTTATTGAATGTCTGACTAGTATGCCGTGGCAACTTTATGATACATTAGTGATCGAAGAGAAGCATGGCTTTAACAAGCAGGTCTGTTTCTTATATAACTGGAATTTTCAGTGACGTTAGGTTGTTTAAATGAAATGGGAAGATAATTTTCTTAAATAATGATGAGACCCATATATATTGCATCCTTATCTCTGAAAAAAAAAAAAAAAAGATTTTCTTCTAAGTATTAAATATTATAATTTGCCGAGTTCCTTTACAAAAAGGTCTTTTATTTCATATATACAATAAACAAATATATATTAATACATGTTATATATAATATAATATTTATTTCATATGTAACAAAATATATATTATAATACAGTATATATATATATATATATATATATATATATATATATATATATATACATGTTATTATAATATATTATATATATAATATTATATAAATATTATATTATAACATATATATATAATATATTATAATATTATATAAATATTATATTATAACATATATATATATAATATATTATAATATAGTTTGTCCACTTTTAATTAAATTTCTTTTCTAAGAATCAAACAATTTGAGTATTTGTAGACACTGAGCTTCTTCCTAAAAGATAAAGTGAAGAAGACAGCTGTATCATTATTTATTATGGCACCAATTGTGGCTGCAGTTGTATACATTGTGGAACGTGGTGGACCGTATTTCTTCTTTTATGTTTGGATCTTTCTCTCAGTCGTCATTCTTGTAAGTTTCTCGCCATCAGGGTGTTGAAAATTGTTCTATTACAATTTCATATTCAAAGGAAACGTGAAATACAAAACTTTCAGCTGTTAATGACTGTTTATCCCGAATTCATAGCTCCATTATTCGACAAATATGTTCTGCTTCCCGACAGCGAGCTGAAACAAAAAATTGAGAAACTTGCTGAAACTGTGAATTTTCCACTGAAGAAATTGTTCGTCGTTCACGGTAAAATTGCAGAATAGATTCGAATTCTTCTTTATAAATTGATAAAAATTGCGGAACACTTTTGTAATTCTAATATTATGTATTAAAGGTATTATATTTTAGGTTCAAAACGCTCCGCACATAGTAACGCCTATATGTATGGATTTTGGAACAATAAACGTATTGTACTCTACGATACATTATTTGATGAAGAGATGAAAGTGAAACTGAAAGAGAGCGCATGCTTTCCCCCTGTTAATATTTATTTTTCATTTGTAAAAATTGCATTTATCTTAAGCTAGATTAGGAGTTGAAGTCTTATTATTTCAATGTGATGTTACGTAAGAAAATTTGTTATTTAGTAAATAAGTGTTTTAAAAGGCGAGATATTTTATAGCGCTTTTGTGTTTATTGATCACTGATTTTTTCACGATAGTAGTAATAAATGAATTTTCGTGCTAACAGGTATATTTCATATTTCTCAGGAGAATGAGGAAGAAAATTGTAGTAAGGATAAGGACAACGGAAAAATAATCGAGCGCAAACCAGGGATGAAAGATAGTGAAATCTTAGCCGTACTTGGCCACGAGCTTGGGCATTGGGCTTTATGGCACGCAGTTATTCATCTCGTTTTTACTGAGGTAATGTTTTATCGGTTCTCGGTTAAGCCTTTTACGAAGGAGAGAGATCCCGTCAAAAGGGAATTTTTCCGAAAGTAAAAAAATTTTTTTTTTTTTGTGATGCTAACATATTTGAAATAGACAAATCAGTTTGTGAATCTTCACGAATAAGATGGAGGTTTTATTTTGTGCTGTTTAGATAAATTTATTACTGTTGCTTGCTATATTTGCAAAGTTCTATCGTGCTACATCTCTTTTCCATGCATTTGGCTTTTATGACTCGAAACCAACTATAATTGGATTTATGATTGTTTTTCAATACATCACCGCTCCGTACAATGAACTTTTTTCATTTTTGTCTACGGTTGGTCTTCCTTTTTAATAATACAGTCATCCAAATACGTGTGTTTGTATTTCAAAAAAAAAAGTAAGATGGACATGGGTTAATCGCTTTTTTATTTTATTGTTAAGATGGGGAAGAGACTGTAAACGCCTATCTTCGCTAGTGCGACATTTATTCTTTGAATGGGAGCTAAATTTTCGATTACTCATTCCTGTATTTATAGCTAATATCAAGGCGTTTGGAATTCTCAGCGGACCGTTTTTCGGAAAAGCTTGGTTATGGTGATGAGCTGCGTGGAGCGCTAATTAAACTTGGGAAGGATAACTTGTTACTGCCGATAGATGATCCGTTGTACTCGATGTTCAATCAGTCACATCCATCAATATTAGAACGGATTACTGCCCTCAAGAAAGCTAAGTGATTTGACTGAACCAATATACTGATTTATTGAAGTAGCTCCCGGTCTCTGCTTATTTTCAGTTTTCTGTTCTCATACTTTAACTCCCTGTTTGTTGATTTTGTTAAAATTTTTATATTATCTGTGACATATAAATCTGTTAATTTTATTGACGGTAATATAAATTATGTAAAACGTATACTCTTTTATTCTAATATAGCTTTATTCAAGTATAAATCGTTAAATCGAAACTTCTTGGAAAGCATCTCTTCCCACCCTGGACCGTATTAATGGAAGTTTATCGTGGTTTGTTTTGTCGGTAAATTCGGGTTGCTTATTGCATTTTATCATTTAACGGCACTGAGGGTAGCCGCGACTCCCGCGAATAAAATCAATCGGCCAATACCTAAGTTATATCAAACAAGTGCATAAAAATTTCGGATCTGTTTTAGGATGTTGAAAAAATGTGACGCGAAAATGTTAGAGCGCAATCCCACTCCTCATTTTATTGTCCTTTTCATCTGTAGAACACTGGCCTCTAATCAGACCTTTTAACAGGAGGAGAGTAAAGCGAGCAAGCTCTATGTCGTGTGGCTTGGTAAGGGGATAGAATAAAAAGCTATCCGAGAACGAACAAGTGTAGAGGATGGTGTCACAGAATAAATTATAAAGCCAAGACAGTATATGCCCTCAGTGTTTCACAAATATAAGAGTTTTTTATTTCTCGGTAAAAAACATAACGAATCAACATTAACAAAGAACAAGTTGCCAAGAGACTGAATAAAGAGGAAGGATGATGACCCAAAACCCTACTACGAGGTCAACATCGTATAAATAGGTTAGTCTGAATCTGCAAACACTATCTTGTTTGCTTTCTTCGGCTCTTCGTTTACTTTCTTCGGCTCTTCGTTTACAGTTACTCTCATTTTTTTTTCAGGTGTATCTTCAGTCGTTTTTTCAGCTGATCTCTGTAAAAGTGCCAAATAATACATCAATGGTCATAAAACATTCGTATTTTATCAGAGAGTAGATTATGAAACGTAGTTACAAATTACATCGAAAAAAAAGAAATTCATCAGATTCTCTTTTTTTTCTCTTTAAATATCCAGCAGAAATACGGTGAATTAATGCTTTGAACATTTACCTTTTCACCTCGTGTTTCACCATTCCGTGCATCGTTGCGCTCTCGACCACGGCCTCGAACCTTCGCTCCACGCCGATTTTTCGCTATCCGCGCCTGCTTATCAGCCTTCTTTTTACTAAAATTATTCCAATATTCTTCTTCTTCCTCTCCTTGAAGCACTGTTCCTTTGAGTTCGTTCTCGCCAAACATCACTTTTCCATTCTCTCCTTTTTCTACCGCTGCTTTCCATGCAATATCAGCACCGTTTTCTTCACCACCAAAACGAATTTGGGCCTAAACATAACTTATCAGTACTGCGAACAAAAAAAAGAAATTGTCAAGTCATAAAGTTACATGCCACGTTCAAGTGATAAGTTACTAAACCATTTAAAAATGTAAAGAAAAACAAAGTAAACCAAGATCGAGAAAGTTATCGACCTTTTCATCCCCCTTTTCGTACACAACATATTGTACATCACCGAACTGTTTGAAAAACTCCTTAACTTTTGCGAGATCACAGCCTTCTTTCGGGAGATTTTCCACTGATAGTACTAGTCCTTTAACAAAACATACTATTTCCAGGTTCTTTTTCTTTGACTCTGCTTCTGCAGCTTTCTAAAAATAAAGCATTAACATGGAGGAAAACTGCAAAAACATAAAGGAATTTGCACAGTAGAAATGTGATTCTGTCTGAAGAATATAACGAAGAGTTGATCGGAACCTTTTTAGCCTGCTTAGCAGCGCGAGCCGCAAGTCGTTTCTCTTTCAGTTCTTTTTGCTTATTTGCCCAGTAATCATTTCTGAATACATCAGTAATAGGAAAGGAATTAAACATAGTAAATAAAAAAAAAAAAGTATCTGTCCTACACCCTCATCCTTGTATCTATAGTCGTAGCCAGCACTACCCCCTGAACAGTATTATATAAAATTATCTTTCATGTACTTTTGTGAGTCTTAAGACTTAAACTATTAATCTCTGTAACAGTAATCGAACATAAGAGTAAGATTAAAAATACTGATAAGGCTAGAAAACCATACTGCATCATTTTCAGAAGATCGTTTCCATTGAATTGTTTTACATTGCTGTTGACGAAAGCTTCAGCTGTCTCCTGATTTTTGTAGGTGACGAACACAGAACCTTTGAAAGCTCGCTTTTCCGATTTTTCACGACGCATCATGACATTTTCAACACTTCCAAATTGCTTCACAAAACTTAAAATATCATCCAATTTCGTATCTCGACCGAAACCTTTCTAAAAAAATAATACAGTGCATTTACTAAAGTTCTTTAATATAATAAAACATATACCTTTTATTGCTTTTTCTTTAACAATTTCTCAAATTTATTGCACATATCCATTTTTAACTTAAATGTCTTTTTTATTCAATTGTATGTTTTACTCAATTTAATTAATAGTTTAATTAATAAACTATACTTTTAATAGTAATGTAACATCACTTTATTTTTCACTTATTATATTTGCATCATTTGTTTACTTGTCACTTTTTTCGCAACTAATATTCTGTGGTAAATACCCAACTTCATAATATAAAAGATTGTTCAAATCAAAAGAAATGAATTAATTCATAGCAATCTATAAAACATGGGCTTTGTCTCTGAATCATGAGCCCCCTTCACTTTTCTTCGATTTACAAACTCTTCGAAAGAAATATTTTATGGGCTATAATGATTTATGGAATGCTAAAATAACAGAACCTATTCTTTCTCCAATCATGGGTTATTAAAGAAGCAAAATGCAACTCACAATATATACAGTGCGTCGTTTCACAATTTGCCAGTACTCAAGAGAATTTTCTGGCAATAGTACTTCTGGGTTGCGCCGTATTTTAGTCCCATCTTCAGAAACTTGCATTAGTTTAGAATGTTTCAAGGATTCACTGATTATTGTGGAGTCAGAGCAGATCTGTGCCAAGCGTTTAAACTTTAACATCGTTGTAAGCTGAATCCCTAAACCCAAAACAACGGTTAGTCTTTAAAACGAAAATGACGAAGAATTCAGCCCTGACTTCAGCAAAAACAAAAAAAGAAGAAACCAAGCTCTGGAAATACACTGTTCTCTTCTTTTCCTTGAAGGTTCAATTATAAAGCGTAGAATAAAAGACATTTCCTAAAAAGCCAATAAAAGCACTTACATCCATCATCTTTTTTGATTTCTTCTTGTAGAAATCGATCTCGGGGTAAATTGATATCGCCAAAATAATACTGGAAATAATGGGAATGGTGACAAGACCATTCAGACTTCCTTTCTATTTTATAAAAATTGTAACTTTTTGCATAAGTTAATAACCTTACCCTTCTACTTAATTCGAAATTCGATCAAGGCTGAATAGCGATTAGAGCAAATTTTTTAGGATGTAAATAGTTACTTGGGAAGCCGAAAGCTAGGTGACCGGAAGCTTGACAATTTAAAAAGTAAATGAAAAGGACTTGAAAACAGAATAACTACTTTTACCTCAACTTGCTCAATAATCTTTTGCTGAGTATTCATCTGTGAGTCCATACTGCTTGACATTTCTTTCACATCTACACCGTTCCCCGATAGTGCTCTTGCGCTATCGCCGTTAGTGTTTTCTGTGTTGCCATCCTCACTGTTATTTGCTGTAGCTTTATCAGTTGCTACCTCTTCCGCTCTCTGTTCACCTACTGCTTGTTGATCCGTTTCCACAGACATAACCTCGTCTGAGATCTTAAAAGAAGAAAATGTCCAGTAAGCAATAGTCCTCTTCGACTTGCAAACCACATTACAGTGCCAAATCAATGTCGTTCGGCTTGAAGATGAATGAAACACATAGAAAGGAAATGTCTTGAAGACAGTTACGTCTCGCAAAATACATGACATGTCCAATTACAATTATATACGAGCACTTCCTAAGAAAAGGAATGGGACGGTCTACCAGGACGGTATGATGGAGCACTGGTCAGTGGAAAAGAACCTAGTATACCTCATTATCCCTTCCTCATATGTCCTCCCGCGGTTGCCACAACCCGAACTCCCCGTACGTACCCCTCGTAGTAGGACTTTCACCCAACCAACCCTAAACCAATATGCTTTTAACAAAACTCGCCAACCCCCTCAAGAGCAAAAATAAAGTATACAGAAAGCAAGGAGTCCTTTGTAGAGTATTTCGACAGATAGCAGCAGAATATTGATGAAGGGTATTAAGAATTTGCAAGTTTTATTAGGTCGTTCGTTCCTCTACAGATGGTATGATCTGAACTCTTCGAGCTTCTTTCTCGATCACCAGTATCTCATATTGTGTTGGATCCAGACTATGGGTGTATGAGTTTACTTATTTAAGTTTTAAAAACGTGTGGGATTACTTATTCAGGAATTTAAGCTATGCCAAGCATTTATTATTACACATAATAATAAATGAAAGTTCAACTGAGCGGAAAATTGGATAGAAGCAGATTTTTAAACAGCACAGGTAGTTTCAATTGTGGAAATATACGGGGATGTCTGTCATTATTATTCAGGTTAAATTCTCGAGAAATGGGGAGCGATCTCTCAAGAACACTTTGCATTCGAATGTCTATAACTAGAAAATGAACATCCCAAGTGATGATCACTCAGTGGTCGTTGGAAGCGTGGTGATATCGTTGTTTCAGAAGCACTGCTGTGAGCATGAGCATCTGTGAAAGAAAAGATGATGGGCTGAAACTACAGTTTTGACGTGGATTCTATTCAAGTATTCAACGGAGATAGTGGAGTGAAAAGCACAGTCGGACAGCACAATATAAGGAGTCGAGGAAGTTTGACGATCCTTCTGGAAAACCGACGGTCGCATGTTTAGGCTTCTTCAAATATTGTAGCACAACCCATGATTTTCCAGCTTTTGATTTTTTGAGAAAGTAGCTGTAGCATAACTGATCGTCTTTTCCAGTGTACAAAAGAGAATTAGTGAACAAGAATAAAATTCCTGTCCTTTGTGGCAAGAGTGAGAAGTGGTCGAAAAATTTTCACGAAAATTTCCTCAATGTGGATATAAATGTGGAACAGCTTTGCAGCCCGTGAGTGCCACTCCAGAGAGCTCTTAAGTTCAATCTGCAGGTAAGGTCATTTTCATGTGATGTTAGATGTATTTCTGGGAAGTTAACTTGCGCTCACTATTTTCAATACAAATTATTGAACACCTGTGCTGTTTATAAGGTTTCTGTATTCCTTGGCAAAGCAGATCGGAACTGGCGAAATGGATTCAGTCAGCCAAGCGTGCAAAGATTGCTAGGTGTCCATCATACAAGATGCATGAATATTATTAACCGCTAAAATACCTCTGACTTAGATGAAATGCTTAGTAACCAACGGCGCTACGACTGTTTGAAGAGAGGACTTCATTGAGGATAACTTTGCAGATTATACCAGTTCAAGGTAGAAGGACATTTTTGAAATGAACGACATTTCCTTAGAAGGACATNAACGCTTCCTTAGCCGATGATTGCAGTTCTATTCTCTTCCATTCGAACGTTATCAACATAAAATAGCTTTGCTTGATGGCAGTGCAAAATGACCTCATTCCTGCAAAATGTTATTGTTTAGTCTGTCTTAAAAGTTTTGCCTTGGGAGCAACTGCGCCATCTCCGTAGAATCACTAAGTGAGCAACAGATGCGACCGACGTGTTTTCTCTCCTCACTTTCAGTTTAGATAAAAGTGTTATCAGTTGGTGAAATAATCTTTTATCCCTTTTCCTCCACTCTTTTTTGTTCCTTTCCTCATCACTCGAGTGGTGTTGTTGGCAAGTATAAACTGGAAATACTGTATATTGTATATCTAGAAATGCCTCTGTTCTATTGGTACCTCTCATCTTGTTAAGTAAGTTTACTATCACCTTAAAAGAAACAACTAGTACTAACCACACCAAATCTACAAAAAAAAAAAAGGAAGAAAGAAAGGAGGAAGGAAAGAAGAAAAATATTTGATTAAGAACCGCGAGAGTAGCTAAGTCGAAGCAACAAATTTGCTAACAACTGTTCAAATCTAACTTAGTCCATTTTCTCGGAAGAATTCCTAACCGAATAGTATGATGTATTTATAGTGCAAATCTCTTCGTATTTCGTTTTATTCCTTTTCTAAAAATAATATAACGACGGAACAAAATACTTCTCTATTGTGGATCGAGTGGTCATCGTTGCTAGACATCGCCTCCAAATATTGACCTGATCATCATTCAGGTTATTATTAGTCTTTGTTATTGTATGAAAAAAGAAAATCACCCATATCTATGAACCTAATCTCATGGAAGTCAACTTGGATATAAATTTACTTTGAAATGAATCAGCACAATTTTCGATTGTTTAATACACAGCGCTAAGCAACCAAATACTAATTTTTAAATACGTGATGCTTTACAAAAATAGAAGCTGTTATAAAATCATCATGTCACTGATTAGGCTGCCCTAAATGGCCTAATTGAGCAGCCTAATCAGTGAAATAATTAGGAATAATTTCCTTTATATGGAAAAATTATCCTTAGTTTCCCACTTTGTTACTTATTTAATGTCCGTGACAGCTCCTTCATCAGCCACGCATTTCTTGTGATATAATTCTAACTTAGAACTTTTAAAGTCAGACATTGTTTGCATTTAATTATAAGTGTACGACACATTTAGCCGTGAGTGATAAATGATGAGTGATATGCTTTGTGGTATTGAAGGAGTGATCGTTCTACTGAATACCTGAAACTCTTTTTCGCAATTCAAATTGAAGAAGGAGAAAGAAAAGAGGGAAGAGGATAGGAGAGTTGGGGAGAAGAAAAAAAGCTTTTCTTCAATCTGAAGAACTTTATTGCAACCTAGAACGTATAGAACGTGTTTTGCTATCTATCCCTGCTGAAGCTTCAAAATGTTTATTTTCTCTTCATAAAATACTCTTTCACTTTAGTTATCAGTGATCCATTTTAATTTCTTCTTTTTTTTTCTAACAAATTATTGCAAAAACTCCAGGAACCCGTGCCAACTTAGGTGAAGAACAACTGACTGGAGATATGTTTTACTACCTGCTGTAAGGAAAAGTCACCTTTCTCTACTTTGAAAGCAACTTTTAAGATAAAATTCATAAACTGATATTGCAGCGGTGAAGAAGGGTAGCCAGCGGTTTACGTTAAAAAAAAAAAAAAAAAAAAAAAAAGCATTATTTTACCGTAGGGGTTTTTTCCGACAAGAAATTTTCAGGTAAACAACTAGAAACCATCAAGTTATTATTCATGATGACTGGAAAGTTCCTTGTTTTACTATATCTTATTTTTATCGTATATTAGGCACAATACACAGAAATAAGCATAAATTTAAAAATTTTTATGCAGATGATAAAATGGTAATTGTTAAAAAGTCTCTATCGAGTAGAAAACAATATGTTAATTGCTTATAGGCAACTAAACAGCCTTCTGATTCTGTCCTCAAATAACGAAGGATAGAAATATAGTAAACTAAGCTAAGCTAAGGTCATCATTCATGACGAAATCTATCTATCATTAAATATTATCAGTGTGAAACGTGACGACAAACCAGCTCTTGTTTAACATTTTTTTTCTGCGTTTTCTTTATCATCTAACGATGATAAATATTATAGTCATCTACTAAATTATGAAGCTTTGATTTCTTTGTGGGAGAACAAAGGTAAAGTATCCTGAATATGCCATATCTTAAAGTGAGGAATGAAAGTTTTACAGTCACTTTATCTATGAAATGTTTATCTGTGTATGAAAATGTAATTATGTGGTCAACATCGTAGAAAAGGTAATAGAAATTTTGAAATTCAACTGATAAAATTTGCAGAAAGAGTCTTAACATGCACTATATGGATGCAGTCATTTCCAGTGCTTTGTTATTTTTGCTTCAACTTGACTAACTTTCAATGCAACATTTGTTCAACAACTTAGAAAGGAGTTTTTCACAGACTCTTTATGTTTTCCCCAGTAATATTCGAAATAGAAAGTTTTGAAAGGCTCTCGTCGTACCGTATTGCTACTCAATTGCAGCATTGGCAAGGAATAGTTGGAGTAACAAATTTGAATCACTTTCAGATCAATAGTTTTGACCGGAGTTCGGCGTGAGGTGTCCCGAAAGGCTGCTGGATTCATCGACACTTCGTCCTGGTGTTGTAAACCAAAGTTTTATCATCTCGTTATGTTAAGGTGAGCAATGAAGGAATAAAATATGCAGTGTTTTTGATTAGAACTCCATATCCGCAGAACATCTCTTGTCAGACTTCTTAATCAAATGTGTCTTTAAATTGAATTTAAAGGATTAAATCAGGAAGTTAAAGCAGCAATGTCGTCGGGAACGTACCATAGACGGTGGGCCAGTGTTGGTGCTGATGGTGCCGGTTCAGCAGCAGTGAAACGCGGTGAAATTATCACACAAACCATTGCACCACGTACTTACGGCACCAGGTAATACGTCTCGATTTACTGTTCTACAACAGTGATAACAAGTAATACTGGGAGGAATTGAGTTTAAATTCAAATGATAATAGTGAATTTATCAGCTACATAATGACTATTTTATAATTCTTTCCTAAAAAGGCAAAAATAAAAAGCTGTTTAAGGTAATAGTGAGGAGATAAGAATCGCTTCTGACTTTCACCGACAACGGGAATGAAAAGAATTTATCTGATTTTCACTTCTTCTATGACCTCTATTATAACTTCTAGCTGGAATTCGGTCCGGTGGAATAAACCATCGGAAAATGGTAGTGGAATTATTGCTGGTGGACACTGGAGTCGATCCTTCCCTTTCTTCGAACCAGTAACGAGGGATTATGGCACTAACTCGTCTTATTCGATGTCCCCAACAGGACGCTTTAGCTCTCAACCCATTAGCAAAACTAGCACCGAATTTAAGTCCGTCTCTTCGAATTATTTCCACAGTTTTTTTTTTGAGTGTTCCTTTGCAGAATTCCTATATATTTCATAAAATTAAGTAATGAGTACTACAAATTCCC
Organism: Setaria digitata; assembly: GCA_003640385.1. NCBI lineage: Eukaryota > Metazoa > Nematoda > Chromadorea > Rhabditida > Setariidae > Setaria > Setaria digitata. Next base: position 340,267 of record RCAB01000020.1, on the reverse strand, counting down.
GCAATTATTCATACAAGTGCCATATAATCGAAAATGTGACATCATATGACGTGAACTTTCCCGACAAGCTATGCTACATGCATCGATAATATATGACAAAAAGATGAAACGAAATGAAATTTTAATGGCTAAGTTCACATTTGCACCTCCAGCTTTCAAATGCAAGCATTTGTTATTGTTTCTCAAGTGTAATTTATCAATTCACTGCATATCTGAAGCAAATATTGTATCTTTTCCCCTATCCACCTTCTCTGCCTTCACTTTCAGTTGATTCAAAATAAGCTTGGAACAGTTAGGTGCTTCTCATAAGAGCGCTTTTAAGCATTCTTCATTGATAACTGCTGGGCAGTAAACAGACACATTTTTTTACACATATGTCTGCTTTAGCTTCAAAAATAAAAAATGTGTTCGAGGGATAATTTTTCGTATATTTTGAACTACTAATAGAGAAAGGATAGGTTGAAGAAAACACCTGACCTTCTATCAGTAAGCATATCAGAAGAAACAAGAGGCAGGAATTCCAGGAACTCCGGTCCATCTATGCGGGATCGTTCCATACGGTTTGGAGATTCCATGTTATCACTGATGAACGACAAAACGGCAAGCAGAGCATCTCCCAGACTTCCTTGGCTCTCCGATACTTGTTCGTGCTTTAAAACACATTTTTTCGAGGGGATATATGATAGCAACGGGCATCTTTTCACCTTACCAGTTTCTATATTTGCTTCTTACAGAACTTGGCTTCTTTGAAACTTCCAGTAAGATGTGAACCACATACCCTAGAGGACATGAAGTCACATTAATGATAAGGAATAGTGCTCTATCTCTCAGTGATAAGCTTGTTTCAGTGATAAATCGAAGAAGCACAGCATATAATAAGTTTACAAGAAATCCACGAGAAAGTGTCTTCACTTCTAGTAGCAGTAAGTTGCTATTAATCCATTATCAAACATAGCAATGTTTGCAAAGTCGTCTTCTGAGCATATTTCTAAGCATTCTAGATTTTATCTTATACTGACTGCAGCAAGCATTATTATTAAACTTCTATAAGGCAGAAATAACGGCTAGCGAAATATTTGTGATAAGTGCAATGATTTCTATCTGCTCGGCTGAACTTTAGGAACAGAATAGATTGTTTTACTTTTTATCTGGTATATACACAAAAATTAAGGATGGACACCATCTTCATCGCCCGCGGTTCGATCTCTTCAGTTGAATGCGCGAAGTACAGTTCCCTCTTCGTCGCTAGCAACTTTGGCATCACTTCCCGATAGATCTTTCTTGAGCAACAATTCGCAGACTTTCAATAGGTAAAGCCTACATGCTTTCCTCTATGAAACAGGTAATGTCACATTTGTTATTTTTTCTGCTTCAGTGCTCACGGGAACAGTACGTTTAGAGCGGAGCGTCCATGGCGTCGACGCTTGGTTGACGCTGCACGCTTGCGCAATGTCCACAGAGATGAATTTGGTGGTGCCATAAATTCAGCACTTGCGACGATACGAACAGGACGTGGCAGCGTTTCAAGCGGACAACGTTCTATAAATAACAATGGCGATGACTTACAAAGTTCACTTAATGCCTTGAAAAGCTACGTAGATGAACAAACTGCGGTAGTTTACTTATAACACTTTACTAATAGTTATTAGAATAGTACTTGTATTCGCGAACTTTTCAAAATCATTTTAAAAAAATCACTTGAAAGGTTAAGCATAGAATCAATTACTTGAAATACTATTTTTTCAGTTAGTCCATTTCAAAAATTGCAGAGTTTCTACCGGCAAAGCAATCGCCTTTCAGTACTTGAGTCTCCGATATTTACTGACAAATCATCTGTTGATAATTCTCTTATATCGACTAAACAGTATACACCCATTCGCGGGATCTATTCATCCCGGTGGAATTCAGGACGATTCAGAGAATGTTTATCAAAGTAAGAAAGATTTCATCAAATGTATTTCAATTTAAAGTTGTGTAGAGCGATTTGTAAGCAACTTTTCCCTTGTGCCTTTTCATCGCCATGCTTTTCTTTTGCTTCTTAAATCAAACAACTTCTAAATTAAACGGGAGATTTTCGTTTGCAGAAGCCATTCGCCTGTTCGACCAAAACAAAGCGCATATGCTACAAAGATGTCCAAATATAATTCTCTTTCTACGTAAGTTTCTTTTCTTTATCACGCTCTCGTCGACTTAGTTAATCATTGAAGACGATCTTCTAATTCTGTATCAGATACGTTATTACAGAGATATGTTATCGAGACCACTGCGTAGCTCTTGGCAATTTAATGTGAACAACATATGCGAAGACGTCAAACCACACGCATTAGATCAGATTTTTTGCAATCCATCGCTACCGGAAAATATTAGAGAACGTGAAACAAGTCGTCGATTGTTGTCTAGCAAAGAAAGAAGTGATTATTTCTAACATAAATTACATAGAAATGCAATGCTCAAATACGTAAGTAAATTTAAAGCATGCCCGCTAACAGTAGTTTCAATCACTACATGGTCCCATGACGCCTTTTTCTAAAGTATTGCATTTCAGCAAAGTTCAGAATTAATGAATAAGATGGATTTTTTGAGGGATCGTTAGACTAGTATTTGAAGACTCTTGAAATCTTTTCTTAATCAAATAATTTAAAAATGACAGCATTACGTCATCATTCACGTCAATACGGTAAAGTAACAGCGGAATCAGATTCCTCGTCTGACAACGGACAACATGGTGGGCCACGTAAAAAAAAAACACGGAGGCGACTTAGGAAGAAATTTAATGATGAAGGTAAGTGACTGAAAAGGTTCACAATATTTGCTGAAGCTGCGAAAAAGTTATGCATAAATGTATGATTTGATTTTGCAGAAAAATCGTTGTCAACTATGAATGGAAAGAGTGAAGTAGTGGAAGGTGAAAAGAAGAAGATAATAGTAGTAAGTTTTAATAATGATGTGGTCCTCCAACTTCCGAATTTATGCAATCCATAATTCATCGTTTTTTATTTTTTTATTTTTTTTAAGTGGAAAACATTTAGTTGGAAACAGACAAATGTGGAAGAAAGTGACCTTGCCAAGCAGTGTACTTTTTGAAAGATTCAGTGAATGGATTGTTTACACTGAGAATCGTTTCGTTAGAAATAAGTGTAACTATTTTAAGAAAAGTGATACCCGAAAGGATAGTGATGGTGAAGGCACACAAATGGAGCACAGTCAAACTTTGGGCAATTTTGAGTTCGTGTCTTTCTCTTTCCTTACCTTTGCATCTGCCAACTTCCATTTTTCATAATAATTTTCATCACTTCTAATGCAAACTTGAAGTTTCAAGACAAACTTTTACCTTTGGTGCAGTTGAAGTAGCATGTGGGAGATGTTTGGAGATTTAGAATAAATCTTGAGACCGAAAATTGCTTGTTGTACTAAGGAGCACATCAGGTTATGCATTCCAGCAGAAGCTTTGAACTGGCTACTTCATTAGAAAATTTTCCGGTAATTTTCCGGTGATAGCAGCAATGTCTTTTAAGAATAAATCTCGTCGTACTGGAAATATTTGTGTTGCCAACTTTTTCTTCAGGACATCGGTCTTGATGACTTTTCCGACACCATATCGTGGAGAACTAGAACTGAAGACCATACCAGCAGAAGGCGACAAATGTTGGTTTAGTTTTTCCATAAAACCTTTTATCATCATTGGTATTATACAGCACGTTTATCTAACTAGGAGAATTAAGAAAATAATTTTCAAATTTCAATTTGAATAAAAGGATGAAGCGTCAGAGAACTGAGAATTGAGCTAACTGAAATCTTTCCTGGATAATGCCTCGTCGTTCACTTCATTGGTGTCTCTTCTAAGGATTACTAGTGGTTCGCTTTATCTATGCTTTTACTATAGAAGACAGCTAGGATTTCTCCCTTGTTGAATTTTTCTGCTGCAGAAATAATTGTCATATGGCATATTTATTACCATTTCTCATTTATTTCTCTTTTACATGTTAGTGCTTAGCACTGAAATCGTTTAAAATTTTTTTGCGACAGTTTGCGAAGGTATGCAAAATATTATCGTGTTTATCACTCATTTGCAAAGATTCTTTCTGGTAGTATATAATCAAAATGATTCGGATCACTAGTGATTACCACTGTCCTTCTTAAAGTATATTTAAATGAAGTTAGAAACCATTTCTTTCAGCCAAAGCATTCATATAATCTCTATGTTAAATAAATAATTAGGCGTTCATTTGAATCCTAAAGAAATTTTTCATGTGAATTTGTATCGTCATTTAACATGTAGAACACTTAAGAACGAAAAAGTTCTCCTGGAAAATTGAAGGAAAAACCCTGAACCTTGAAAAAGGTTTACGGCAGTTCTTATCAAGAAATTATTTAAATTATTTACCTCTTCTTTTGACAAATGTGGATGAAAATGTTGCCCATTCATCAACTTACCGTCTCGAAATATAATTTATTAAAAAGCATATCCCACGGGAACCGCCATTAATTACAATATTGTTTTCATTTTTGTGTATGAATTCTACCTAATTGCCCGTACATTCTAAAAGTAATGTCACCAGGAAGTGGTTCTCTTTTCGGCCAGTTGTACCTACGGAGACTACTACCTGCGTTATTATGATTCATTTCATCATAGCTTAACAACATATCATACTGATTTCTTTTTGGTAAAGCTTTTGGAGCTATCTGAGCGCAATTAGCATAATTTGATCTTTTCAAATCGCTAACTAGAAAAGTAATTTGCAACTAAGAACATTAAATTTGCAAATGACAGGTTGTTAGAAATTGCGAAAGATTTTGGTACTTAAGAAATGAGGGTTTCTTTTTGAAATGCGTTTTTCTGCAACTTTACTTATCTTCATTTAATCTGTTCAGTCATGAATGCACCGACTGCCTTATTTTCCTTTCAAACTATATATCTATACTGGATGGGTTCCCGTTAGGTTGAATCGTTGGAACGTCAGTGACTTCACCTGTACTGGTATTTTATAGACTTGTCGCCAAATGTTACAGTCACATTGCAGCACAACCTGAAGAGAGTAAGAAGGAGAAGAAAGAAAAGAAGAAGGAAAAGAAAGGATTACTCTCGTTTATAAAGCGGAAGAAAACAGCGGATAAATATGGCAACAAAACAAATTGTAATAATTGCAGAAAGGAATCAAAGAATGTAACTGTTAAAGGAAAGAAAGGTCAATTCATTTATTATATGTCGTAAACTGGCTAAATTGTCTATCTCCATATTTTGCTATCAACGAGCTCCTCCCGTTTCCGCCGAGCGCAATAAGACATTTACTATAGTAAGGCTCTTTTGAAGTTGAATGGTCCACTTTCTGAAATTAGCTGTTAAAATAATTAGCCGCAATGAGAAAACTCTCTTTCGCCTCTTTTTCACTGGTCATGGCGAGATTACTCAAGGTGTCAAAATATGGATTACTTCTACACCTTCCATTCCTTATTTTCAGGAAAAAAAAGATATATCTTCATCCTGGTAATATGTTTTCTGTTGAGCTGCCAATTATTACCGCTTTAATTCTCAACTTCTTTTTATATTAATCCATTCTTTTCGTACTGAATGAAAATTATCCAGGTGATAAGTGTGCGGAATGTAAAGATATGTCAAAAGGAATGCAGAAAATATCAGATATCGATGTGCAATCAGCAGATCGTGGAGGCGAATTTTGTCCTGATAAGCCTGCGTTTCAACTTTTATCGTCTACAACTCTTCCGTCAATGAGCAGCTCACACAAGAATGCAGTTACATTATTTTCCCTTTTTTTAAGTATATGTAATAAACTGCCACTGTGGAGGAATGCTGAAGCTCACATCTCTGAAAATGAAAAATATTGGGAAAATTAGTTCCACTAGTCACCCTCTGCCATTCCCAGTACTTTTCATATACTAACCTGTGTAAGAAGCGTTTATTCTGTGCATCTTCTCTTCATCTTATTCCACTTTCACTTATTATAATTTTGATACCACATATTTTGCACTGAAATTCATTACCGGGGTCAGCAAGGTTACAAATCCCTTGGAGAGGAATGGTACTTTTCTTTGTGCTGCAATATTGATGCAAAAAAAAAAAAAAGAATTTAGAGTACCACAACTGTTTAACCTAAATAATTACTTTAGTGTCCTTAAATTGAACTCTCTGACCTCAAACGATCTTTTTTGGCGCATTTAAGATTTCGATGAAAAATATGAATTTGCTGTAGTCAAAACATGCCGACATAATACAAACAGGATTATGTAACAATTTAAATTATCATCGAATGAAAAATTACTGATCAGCTCACTTTAAGTAGTTTGAGGTCCTTCAGTGCTAAATGAATGCATTCGGTATGTCCTCTTTCAATAATATATTACTTTTTCCTATTTATCCTTCTCAAAATTCAAAATTTCCCTTATTCACACTATAAATAATGTGGTGACTGTCTATTTCTCTATCTAAAATTTTCCTTAATTAGTCTATTTCTATTCCAGGTTATGGGGACTTTAGCTAACGACCTTTCTGAAGCTGGCCATGAGCATCACGATGATGAATCCCGCTTCGATCCTTCAGGTTTACCTTTTTCTGACAAAGCTACTTTCAAATAGATACACTCATTTTTTCCATTCTTTAAAATTCGAGTGAAATAGAAACCGCATATTTGGCCACATTGTTTCCTAGCATATTTTTTTGAAAGTTTCAATTTAATTGACCACTTCACACCGAAGCTATTGTTTTCACCACGGAACTGTTTCATCATATAATGACTCGTTTCATTTGAGAAGCTTTCTTGAACATTTCTTTGACTACTTGTCAACTTCATTTCAAACACATCACATAGCTTTTAAATCCAAATGAAATAAAACCAGAAAAAAAAACTAGTTAAAATAAAACTAGTTGCAGTAGCACTCTTTTCACTGCTTGAGCAGTTATAATTTGGCTTATGTAATTTTGTGTATCCCAGAAAGACCCAGAAATTGAAGTTCTCAGACAACTACTTAAATTGTAGTATCTCATATTGTAGGATGTTCGCGGTTTTTCAGTTTATTTATATTTATATATTTATCTTCAATGGCTTCCTTTATAAAGACAGAAAGACATGATATCACGTTGATGCTTAATGAAGTATTTTTTCTACAACTGAAGGTTCTCCTTCAAGGTTAAATGTTCATCACCAAGGGTTTTTTTTTCTTTCCTGCTTAAGAAATATGCTTCTTGGAATAGTTCAGTTGGAGATAGAAATGTTGTTTCCATAAAGCATCACAGCTCTTGTAGTTCCGTATGCGCTTTGTTGATCCGTGAAAATTTGAGGGATGCTATTTGAATTTCGTGCTAGATCATACCTATCTAGTTATCAGATCTCCAGGTTCAACAGTCTATAGTCAATAAAACAATGTAGGTAAGGGAAATCGTGAAATTAGATCCGGTAAGAAACGTCTGTGATAATTGGGCCGATTGGTTGTAGTGTGAAATGAGTACGGTTGATCCATGCAATGTAACATTTGAAACTTTCATGGATCGTAACCGTTTCTTTGTAGCTCTTCAAAGAGTGCTACTGATACTTCGGTTTCGTTAAACAGTCATATTGGAAGTGGTACCGATCTGAGTGTGATTAAACATAGTAAAAAGGGGTTTCTGATTTCTGAACAGTGTTTTGATTGTAAAAGTGAAGAGGTGCGGCTCGTTACCTTACTGTTTGATGCTTATGGATTAGGCCGAAGAGCCTTTAATATGCCTGCCAAGAAGTAGGCTTTCTGTCCTAGTGCCATGCACTCTAACCACACTGCCATCAGTGACCTTGATTAACATTGTAGTTCGCTGATTGAAGCCACATGGCTAATGTTGTTTGGCTGGTCTACTCGACCTTGTATTATCAGAATGGAGAGAATCAATGAGATAATGAAAGTAGCACTTTTTTAAGCAGTTTGCAAATGTGCAGCAGTAATAACTGGGAAGAAACTGAATTATGTGCCATACCGACAAAGGCATTGGCCGACAAAGCCGAAAATGTTAATTTTGTATCGAAATTTTGTTGCTACTTATCGTGCTAACGAAAGCATCATTTGTTAGAGATTGGAGAAAGGAAGTGATAGTCTGCTTTTTATAACACACACAAAATGTTGAAGATGTGATAAGTAATCAATCCAGACTAGTGTTTTCTAAACATGCTATAATCAGCGGTGGTCTTCCGACACTTCTCTCAGATTCCTCCACTCAGAATAATGATTTGCCTGTCTTTAAATCGATTTCACTGAGAAGGAAAAATATTGCTAATTAAAACTTCGCATCTTCGTTACCACTTTCTATCGGGTATAAAAAGGTAATAATTCCATGCAAAGTTTATTCCGTCCCTTTGTCGATACTCTATCGTACAATGATAAAATATATAACTCACTGAGATGTATTCCGATTCCGCTTTGCAAATATACCCAATATTTTTACAACTAATGCTGCTCATCAGGTCTAAACCAATAGTGCAATATCAAGGCAATTGGTCCATCTCGATTCTGACTCTTCGACAGTCGTAAAGCCTGCACTTCAGGCTCTTTTTAACAGATTTATTCTGTATCGTTAAATCAATATCTTAGCATTTGCGCTTTTTCTCCTCTTTTTGCTTTCATTCTCATTCCTTTATACATCCACTTCCCTTCTTATGAGTTAACACAAGACATAAAGGTTAATTAAATTACCTTTTTAAATTGTAATGCGCAAAAGTGGGAAAATATCTTTTTGCTGCTTACATATTGTCCTGGAACAAAGTGTCCATAACATCTGAAGTGTTTTTTCACTGAAAGGAAAACAGAATGAAGCTATTAATTGAATTTATTTTCATTTTTCAATTTAATTATCAGCAAATAGTAGTAGGAAGAGATCAGTAAATATTTTTGCTATTTTCGTTTAAGCTATTAATATATTGTAAACATTCCCTCATAGCTTTCAAGGTCGAAATTCTTAGCTAGATTAACAGTTAATTGCAATTTTTAGAACGATTGAAGAGTTCAAAATCGAAATCTCCAGCACCGGTCCCAGGTACTTGGAGTGGTCCAGATTATCATGAAATGAATATTAGTCATAACAAACGATTACAACGGTTTGTTTGGATTCGAATTTGATTCATTTCGGAAGTGTTAAAGCACTGCACGATTATAATCTAATTCTTTTCATTGAAATAAAAGAAGGAAATTTTAGAGATGAAGCCTGTAACAATGCAGCAGTCGACAGAGTTATCGCCAAGAAATGCACCATTTGCACAATACCACCTGTGACCGTTTGCGCAATAGTGCCGGAGTCTCGCCAGTCGATCGAGATTGCCTTAAGCTGCATGTTCCAGCCACTGAATGCAAACAACGAAAAAATTTCTTTTAGTAAGAAATATCCCAGGTACTTTTATTGTGGTGCAATTCCAGATTCCAAAGTTTGAACATCTCCTCCGTACTATTGTTTATTACGACACTCACTTTTCTATTCATTTGCATCTCCAGGAAGGTTAATTATCTAATTTGCAGAGGAATCAGCAATGAAACATTTCGTCTGTCCTAAATATATCAATTTCTGATCTGGGTATTTCAACCTTAACAAATACCCTTAACATGGGTAACCTGAATAACGCAAGAAAAATGATATTAGGAGAATATGATATTAGGATTATTCAGCAGAAGATATGAAAATTTAAATGGCGTGAAACCACAGGAGCAAAGTTTTTTATGGTTTTTTAGATTTTATTTATGATTAGGAGAACTTGTTCGAAATAGAGCACTGTGATTCTATTCAGGTTTATCAAAATGAACAAGAAGTTATTAGAGGTAATTAATACTACGATCAAATTTGATGCGTCCTTTGCGTCCCGAAGACGATCAATAGAAAGTACACGTGACGTCGTCAAAGCGAATAGGTAGGAATAATTGATGACCAAGGAAGTTGATATCCAACCTAACTGTTAGTATTTTGTGTTTCGTGATTGTAAATTTCAGGCAACACAGGATATGTTCATTGAGAGTAAAGGAGCCTAGCAAACGACTAATTACCATTCGTGAATCGATATTTAAAAGATCAGATGACCGAAATTCATGTCGGGCTCAGGTGAGTGTGATAATTAATGATCGGGAAAGAAACTCGTGCTACGTCTTTGTGAGAAATTGCCTAGAAATAAATAAATCATTGATCACGTCAATTCTTCATAAAAGCATTTATATCCTCACTGCGTTGTGTTTAGGTAATAGTACTCACTTCACCTGTTGCCGACGTGAACTTTTGTCATTGTTTAAAGCGTGTGCGAGTAACTTGCCCCGAACATTATACAACGTAAGTCTTTGAACTTCAAATAACTTTGACAACAAATGCTGTGTAAGACTTTTCGTTCCGATTTTAATTTTTCATTTATTACCTTTGAAAGTCTTCATGCATACCACTAACCCATATAATGCTGCAAATAAAATGTGTCTTTTCATAATCAGAAATGCCAATAATAATAATTTCAGGTCCGTGAAAAGCCTCTCTAAAAAGGCTTCCATTGTTGAACAGAACAATACGGTAAGTGTTGTTAGGTATTTCTATAATCCTCCCTTTCCTTCTCGTAACACCTACAGCGTTGTACTGGAATGAAGAAACACGGTAGAATCTCGAGGGAGGATGAATCCAAGCCATGACTCCTTCTTGAGTGACAGCAGTGATGTGTGCTGTCAGTGCTAATTTCACTGAATCGAATGTTTTATCTCCATTTCTACAGACGTTGTCGGGGAGTGACGAGCTTATAGCTTCGGATCGTTTCTTACTTGAAGAATGCGTGAAAGATAAACGCGAGAAACCGAAACAGATGTATAGTCAGTCTGAGGGGCCTAATAGTCGAGAATCGTCGTGTCTTTTGGCTGCTTCCGAACTAATGCGAGCCTGCGCTGGTATGTCAAAGATAATTATCTATATGCTTCCTAATTTGAAATGATCGCTACCTTCCTTAAAAAGTAGCAATAAGATGAAGAGGTAGCAGAGTTAACTGTAATGAATACTTATTATGCTGTAATTGGTTGAAACTTTTTTCAGGAGCATAGATTTTCGTAGAAATAGGGACACAGAATCTTAAAAAAAATAGATTATACTGTTTGGTACTTAGTATCGGAAGTGACACAATCACTATATAGCCCACTACCGTATAAGGTACCGAAGTATTTCTAAATTCGTATTTTCTGTTCAAATCATCAGAGGAAAGGATAAATTTTATCGCTCCTCGTTGCAGTACGAGTAAATTTTCAATTAATTAGTTAAATTATGCGAATAAGATACAAAAAGCTACAAATCTAAATTAGTTCGAGTGCTGGAACCAACTCGTGAAGTACCATATATCACAGCGCCAAGTCGTTCACGTCTTGGTAGTGTTGAAGTAGAAACCGTTCCAACTTCTGTCCAGAAAATTCCTCATGCTGATTCTTCTAAAATGATTAACTTATCATGCGGAGAGCATTTGTTGTCCGCAAGTTATCATGGATTGAAAAGCTCACCACTTGTCAGGTATCATTACACTTAATTTTAAAATTCATTTAATTTTTTTTTCGCACTTCCTTTTTGGTCTTATTTCCTACGCTTCCATACTTGCTTACGTCACCTTTTCTTATGCATAATATGTAATAATTTGGTTTTCAAACTAAAATATGTGCATGACAACAGTTAAAGAGTTAATTTTTTTTTAAACGTAAAAATATGAGACGAGGAACGAAGCGAAATGAACCATTTCAGGTCAGAGCGTTCGACGTCATTAACGAAACCGTCTTTTGAATTTGATGCTCCACTGTCACCTTTCGAACAGAGTTTACAGAAACAAGCATTCCAGCTTCGCAAAACATTGACCTTCTCTGATAGCGATATGCAGGTTAAATAGATTGCTCTACGAAACCAAGAGTGTGGTCCTTCTGAACACCTCAGAAGGGTGCTGTTGAAGGAAGAAGTAAGAAAGAAGCAAGTAGAAGTTCCATCTCCTCGTTGTGTTGTGTGCTGGTATTGACAACAGCTGGGCAGGGTGTTATCATCTCTTCTGCAGCATTACATTTTTCGATATTTCTTGGAGCATATGTGCCGGAGCCTATTCCTGTTCGTTTACTCATTATCATTAGCTGAAAGGTTTGGCTCCCTTCATCAGTAAGCTGTTTATCAACTCCTCCACTCTTTGATCACTTTACACTTTACTAACTTCCTCTGATTGACCTTGCTTATCCTATCACCACTTTCTTTTTTCTCCATACTTATTTGGCCACTTCTTTTCTTGTTACAGAAACTTTTGTCTTTCTACTTTTTCGCAGTTGTGATCCCACAAATTGCTTTTGGGATAATTTGAAGAGGTTCCATTAGACATAATAATACTTAGGAAAGTTGTAGGAATCAATCACATACTTTTTTTCTTCCATTATGGCCATACAAAATTCCCACCTTATATAATTGAAGTCATCCTGACAATCATGGAGAAAATGAGAAAAAGAAATGAAACTCGGAGACTAGTTTATGTAACTTGATTCGAGCATTTGTATAGTTAGACGAAAGCTCATTAACACATCTAGGAGTGCAGGATCTTCTCACACTCATTTACTTTCTCACTGAATTTCAGTAACGAAAAATAAGTGAATCAGAGCACTCTTTAATTTCAATAACGCTCTACAGCTTGAAATAATTGAAGAGTTCTTCTTTGACTGCTCACTCCTTTGCTGACATATAAAGAAACTGTGAAGCTGAAGGAAGAAACAATGTACGGTCTAAAAAAGGGCATGCAGTAGTAGTACATATCACCTTCCTCCCAGTGATCTTTCATTTGTTCTTATCATCATAATCGTTATTAGCACCTCTTCATCCAAGTTCACTTAATGAGTTTGGCGGTAAATTTACACTTCCCATTCATTCAAAAGTCTTGAAATGTTATCAATATTCCACCTCTTTGCGCATCATTCCTTTCCACACGAATATTTCTTTCTTTATTTGTTGACTTCCGTCTAATTACTACCCCTTTTTATTGCAAAAGGATACATAATTGAAATGCAGCCGAGATTATTAAAGGTATACAACTTATTTCCATTGAAATGATGAGTTGTATCAGAATGTGTTGATTGCAGGATATATCAGTTATGGAAGTAACAATGCAACTTCCAGTTCATGATCAGAATCGACATTCCTCTGTTGAAAGTTAGTCATATTCACTTAAAGGTGATTCATTAATAAGCAGCAAGTAAATCAGAATAAATACTGTTGCCCTTCCCATCTTCCTGTTCCATACAAGCTTCTGAAACAGCTGCTTTCTAATAAATAAATCATTAATTACACTGCGATATTAGCACGCTCTTAATCCACTTCTACATAAAAATTTTAATGCAAGTGCTTGTTTCAATACACTTCATCAAGACTGCCAGTTAAAAATATAACTGTTGAACGAAGATGGAGAATGCGAGCTAAACAGATCATCTTGGCCTTTACTGATAGTGATAAACTCGTTGTATTCCACTTTACTTTCTAGTTGCAATACTCGGAGATTTTCGGCACTGATAGATACATGAGTCTGTGTAAAGCTAACTAAATCAGTTACTGATACATTTGAGGTCTGATTCGATAAGTAGGCAACTGAGGATATGGATCAGGCATATTTATGATTTGGGTAAAGATATATGATTTGAATAGTACCAGGCTATTTCAGGCTCGTCTTTAACTTCAAATTTCACAGCTGCGGTAGCAGCGGCGGCGCAACCACGGCACGAGCGTTACGCAGCACACATACCCATTACTCGTGTCGACAGTGGTCGTCAATCAACAACTAGCATCGATTCTTACAATAGGTTAGCGTCATCTGGTCGATTCACGACTACCTACAGAATCAGCGTAGTTAGAAGTCACCAGGACCGTTTGGAAGTGCTCTGGAACTGGGCAGAATCACCGAACGAAGACGTTGCTTATTAACGACAGTGACGCGAGGAGGCACAGAGTACAAATGAAAGATTCGTTTCGTTAGAGGGAGTAGCATCACCGGGAGATGGATAGTCTCGACTGCTTCTCACTAAGGAGTGTTCACCTTCCTCAAGCTTCAAGTCCCACTCAGTGTGTGGAAGGCAGAGTGTGGGAGTCTGCCAGAAGCAGCTCACACTTCACTTATTTGATTTTCTTACGATTTGTCCTTCACACTACATTCTCTGTGTCGAGGAAGCTGGAAATGGACATAGTTCAAAACTTTTTGAATCTTCCGTCGAGTCTGTTCAGTTATCTCTGTGTCCCTTTCTTTCTCACTGCCTCACCTTACAGTCATTCAATATCCCCACAAACTTCTTGCAATAAGTCGGGAAGCGAAGTGAGCAGAGCGAAGAAGAGCTAAAGGAATAAGTTGCTATTTTTCTGTCTAGAAAAGCTACAAGTGCATCCTGGACCCCTTTTTCTCCCTCTAATTCTGTGAAGTTGTTTAAAGGCATTCATGCCACAACAAATCTCTTGCAATCATCATATCACTTCTTATCACTCAAGTCTGTACTGCCAGGGTGACCAGTTACTTCGCAACAAACCTGTGCGTAAAATCATTTTATAGCTGAATTATGCAGCAACTTTATATTTCGAATATCAATAGTGAAAACTGCTCAATACCAAGCAGATGCTTAGTTTTCATCACCAATACATTTTCTCCACTGTCGGTCTCGACTCCTCACAGCACCATTACTTTTGCTTTTATGATCCTTATTTCATCACCGTTATCACTTTGTGCATGCCACACCATCATCATTTTTATCATTATCATTGTCTCATCTTTCTTTATAATCTTCGTTAACTTTTCTGAATATAGATGACATTATTTTGTACCTTCTGACAACATCTCTTTCATAACACCTTAATGATGCAGTACTTGCATGCAATAGATAAAATGTGGAACAGTCTAATTAGTTGAGAATGAAACATGAAGGATGCGTCTTGCAGTGGTATCGCGGAAACAAGCAACCTGCAACTGGATCAGATGATCGATCAGGCTCGATATAAGCATCACCAACATAGGAATAAATTCAAGGAGGCTATTGATTATTTGGACCAAATATTCGAAGATCTCAAGAAAGAAGGTGATCAGGTAGTTAGCTAACAACACTCTTCGTTCAGCAGCTTTTCTAGTTCTGAACAACGATTACAAAATAGTACAGAAATTTCTAGGTGAGTAACACGCAACAGTCGTGTGGATTACCGGCGGCACCGATGCATAAAGGTGCTTCAAATGGCGATTCAGACTTAGTGAACGTCACTGTACCATCATTGAAGCTTCAGCGTAATGGGTAACCGTATCCTTTTTTCAAGAAAAAAATAGCGTGCAGTTACAGTACAACTTATGAACAGAAGATAAATATCCTTCGGTGTTCATTCAGACTGCTAGTTGACATATTTCCCTCACCTGTTTCTCAGTTTATGCAAAACTCAAGTGCCATCGTCTGATGGATTTACCGTATTGTCATTAAATAAGCAGTGTTCGTGACAGTGGGTCGGAAATATATAAAGAAACAAACTACACTATGTCCTGTTAGAACCAACCTGGTCGAAACGTAAAATGTTTCATAGTTTGAATATTACAGTACTACTAAGCGGGCAATGGTTAACGGTGTTGGCCTAGAGGAGATGGATTCACGACCGGTTTACCTTGCAAACACGAACAGGCACTCTCTATACACAACAAAGCCGAGAGTAAGCTAGTAATGGATCTCTCTCTCCCTCTCTCTTGAACTATGAGGAATTTTTAAATTTTAATTTAAGATTGGTAGCAAGGGCAAACTGGCATGACTGTATGTCTTGTAAGTTGTAAGATTGCAAGATAATCTTTTATTGTAATTTAGATTATTAAGAAGCACTCCCGGCAAGAAAAGGCTGCGTCTTTTGAGCAGACATCGGAAGATGTTAGCACTTCAGAGACAGTTGTGTTGCCATCACATGATCGTAAACTTAAAGGTGAAAGGTTGGATTTCACCAGAAGATGGCTTGCTGGTGATATCAAATCATGGGTTGCAGTTCAGCCAAAGCCAGATTTGATTCTTGGTGGAGTAGAGGAGGTGTGTGTTTTTACCTGTTTTTGTTCTGCAGTTCTAAATTTTTGTTTTGACATCTTCAGCATTTGTTTCTCTAAATCTTTTAAGCACTATCACAATACTGTCAACTGTATTCGAACTTCTACGTTATTTTATCTTGCCATTTCTTTTTGATTAAAAATTGTGGCTATTGCTGAATTGAATGGGATAGTAAAAAGATGTTTTGGGTGTAATTTCTTAACAAACTTCTTCGAAAAACTTTCTTCTTTTTTTTTTCAAAACTATGAACGTATTATTCTTCAGTTAACTTGAACATTTTAGCAAATTGTTACAAACCCACTCTAATGATTAGTGAACTAGGCATTACAAAAAGTGTTCTGCTATCGATATCTTGTGAATAACAAATGGATTACAGCTCAGCAAATTACTTTTAGCAGTCTATGTTCGTCATAAAACAGAATTGTTAAATAACAAATAAATATTTCTGACGTCATTTTCCTAGTTTTACAAGCAAAATCACTAACAGTCTTTGAATTACTAAATTACCAGAAGTTAATGCATTCCTGTGTTAACAGATTCCAGTGGATTTTATCAGTTGGTTCCTTCAAAAAAAAAGTATTTGCAATAAGCTTTCAGTGATAAACTCATTCATCACCACAGTGTAAAATGCTTCAGTTTTTCTTCTCTATAATTTTGGTATTAAGCAACAGAAAACTTTCCATGCAGTTTTTAGGGTTTGAACTAATGGAACGAAGATATGCGGAAATTTTTGGGAAGACAGAAACCTAAAACCTTTTTCCGTGATCGTCCTGAGTAGAATTGAATTCTTCATTGTAGTGTCTCTTCTGCGTAGCTAAAAATTAGAATTTAATTCAAGTCGGAAATTTACAAAAAAATTGTAACTATGGAAAGAAGAGTTTACAGCTTTACTGAAAGAGCAGAAAGCAAAGAAGATCTGACATTTATATAGCAAATTTCATATCCTAAATGGTTTTAGAAGTCTTCCACGTTAAGTTGAGTCAGTAAATCGATCTTGTCTTGTCAGTCTATTGTCAAAGATTAAGGTCGACAATGGAAACTTCTGCACAGAAAAATCACAATAGAAAATGTGCAGCTGGTACATGATGATGTTTTACAGGAACCCGATATAGATGAACGTTCGTTGGGAAGTTGTTCAGCAGAAGTAGCAGCAATTAATTCGGTGGTTAGGAAGAAGAAAAAAGCACGAGATATGCCGGATCTTATCCAGAATGTTGCTTCCACAGCCAAGTATATAAGGTAGGATGTTACAACTGTAAGCTTCGATAAAATTTTGCTATTCGTATTTCTCCATCTCTTACTAATCATAAAATTCCACAAGTCTTAAACCATTTCCCTTTTATTTTAAGAGAAGCAGAAGTCTCTCGTAAAACTTGCAAATCAATTTTTTTGCAGACATGCAGATGCCAATCAGTTGGATCCATCGGTAGGGAAATGTAGTGGAGGCCATAGTCTCCAGCAAACAGATCCAATCAGGCCTCGACCAGTAAAGCCCCAAACGATGTTTGCTTTCCCAAGTGGTAGCACTGGCAACCTGAATAGTTCTGGCAATTTTTCGCAGTCATTTTGTGATAGTAATGTTTGGTTCGTGTAACTCAACTTTTATAATATCTTCTAAAGTGAGGATAAGTTATTATGAAGGAAAGAAGATTTCAGCTAATTCGACTAAATAAGAAATAGTTTATTGGCAAACACTCTTATAATTCCAGGGGAAGTAATTGCGATATAAATGGTAATCAAAACCAACAAAAGTCAATTCCATCACAGCAAAGACATCGTGATTTCGGCACAATAACATGGAGATCTACATCTCAGGTGAGATTTTGACCTGCAATGGGAATTTCACTGATGTTTAGTTGGTTATGCAGATGCAGTAATCAAAAAGAACGTTATAAATGATGAACTTTAGGATCCTCGCCATAATGTACTGAGCAGCGTTCGATCGGAGGAAATTCATCATTCTGCCCGGAAAACAGGTGCATTTACACCACTGCAACCACCAAATATCGTCGCGATGCGTGGTTCGGTGACAAGTTTACCTGATTCATCCGGTGTTCGACCTCAGCCTCTTCATAGTGCAGATCCTATAGTAGCTATCGATGCATTAGTTGCGGAATTGGAGTTGAACACTGATCAGGTTGTTAACATATTATAAGATAGTGATACTGAATCTGTTAGTCTTATCGTGGACTCTATCCTGGTTGGTATTAAAACATGAATTTATTGTCAAGTGAAATATGACAAACATCTGGTCGTTTCATTATTCTTGCAACTGAATCATGGAAATATTTTAGGATATCAGGTGAAGCAGGGTTTTCATCTGTTTCCCTAATTAGGAAGCATTTCAGACTCTAGTGGTTCACAAACGACGTTCCTTTCCCACCGGAAACGAGTTTTTCGTGCGTCATGGTGGTAAGGACGAGAAGGCAGTCAGTACTCAGAATGTTGAACAGTCTAGTGTCCAGCAATCTGTTAGGACGAAGTATGTTCTTGAAGGATTGCTGAAATAGCTAAAGAAGGATTCAGCTTTCTTTCAATTTCAAGCTTCCCGATTACAGATTAGAAGGCGCCAAGTACCATCCTCAGAAATTAAAAGCTTCCTTCAATGAAATGGCAAGTATGTTGGAGAGTGTCATCAGTGATGTGACAGCGCCAAATGAGCTACCTAAAGGCCGCAAATGTGCGCGTAAGTATTTCACTCCGTCTAGCCTTATCCTGCATAGTGCTACACTAAAGTGAAATTAAACGGCTCTGAAAATTTTCAGAAAAGGCAAGAAAGAACAGTTTGATCTTCTCTCCGTTCGAAACAATCAATCAAGAAAAGCTTAATCCAAGTAAAGTAGAAGCAATGCAGTCCATATTCGAGAATAAGCAGCGTAAAAACTTAATTTGAATACTTAGATGGCCCTCTTCTTCTCATAGTCCTTCCTATATAACGTAATAATGATTATTCCGTTACTTGATGTCGTCCAGCTTTTGCAAGCATTAATCGATCCTGAGTTGAGGTATCAAAAGCTAGCCATATGATGATTTAGAGTGATATAGACATTATGGAACGGTATTTAATAGCGTGAAAACATATTTTCATTTTCTGGGCGTTACAGCCGTTATAATGTTCAGTGAAAACGTACTCAGTGCGTGTTACCTCACTCATATTTCAGACTGACTGACGTATTGAGCCCAACCTCTTCGGATCTAATGCCTGGTAGGTAATAAAAGTGTTGAAGAGCGGCGTGATACCACAAACGAGTAGCATCTTTTTAAGCTTTGGCATATGAATATCTTTCGAGATCAGTGAATGGAAAAGGTACCGGAATTGGTTAATCTTAGCGCCATTGGTACAATTAGAGAATATGTGGCATCGCGCTGTCTGAATTGAATAGACTTGCTTTATAGCTTGATATCCGCTACCACTCGTTACTCGATTTAATTTCATTCTAGGATGCATAAATTTTCCCAAAATAAACCTTAACGTGATGGAGGACACTTCTTCGGAATGCGTTTTTATCTTTGTTTGCTTCATTTTTCAGTTTCTATTTTCCAAAATATCTGTTTTCGATTTATGCTTCCATTTCTTTGCTCCTTTTAAGCGGTATAGTCTGGCTGCAGTGTCTTTTCTCAGTTCATTTGCCTTTTTGCTTTTCGACCCTCTGACAGAATTTCAGTGTTGTATTCAGATGCACCAGTGTGGCGCCGTAGTATTTGCAATGGCAACAGCGATAATGTTCAGCCAGCTTCAAACCTCAAGGATGACGATAATTATTATGAAATCAGTGACTTTGCCGCTCTTCGAAAAGAGGTGAAGAGTGGGGAAAATTAGAAATTAGCACTGTAATACTTTGGGAATCAACAACAAACTAATCGATGATTTCAGCTATCTCCGGTCTACGTCAAACCATCGATGAAGCAGTCCTCTTTAACGGCAAATACAGCGTTTCAGCCGAAACGACGCCTTCCTTTGGCATCTGCAATAGCACAGGCCGAGCTTGTTCCAGCATTTCCTGTGACCCATCCTCCACCTCGTCCACCAGGTATCATTATTTTGCATCAGTTAGATTTCTTATTTTTTCTTTTAAATATTTTGCTTATATTTTATCCTCAATTGAAGCAAGCTTCAGGCTCCGCAAATTCTTCTCAGACAGGTGGCTACTACTCGTCCGCTTCCTCTTTAGGTGCTCCATCGTCGTATGCTTCACCAAACAATCATTCATTAATGCCAAATTTACCTGGTAATCGTGGGCCAGTTCTTAGAAAGCAATCAATGTCTTCTCGGACAGCTAGTGTGGATGAGGAAGATGATGGCTTCTATGATAATATTCAAGTAAGTTACGACATAATTTGATAAGAAATACACTATCAGAATTCAATTTTGCTCACTTTGCCTTCATATTTGATTATTACCAATAACTGTGTTGCGTTATATTAGGTTGATGAGAAGCGCTTTTCACATGGCAGCGAACTTGACAATATGTCGATCGACAGCCATCGCAAACGACCAATCAGTAAACCAATAGTTACCACAAATAAACCAGGCAGCAATCGAATTGGTCAATTTCTACGGAAAATCAGTGCGTCGAAGCCACCTATTAGCGCAGCCTCATTAGTGTCACTCAATAAGGTGATACTATCTCATGATAAGGACACGAACAGTAAAAAATACGCGAGACAGCAACCTTCCATTATTTTTATAATTGATCAAATGATGAGAATGTAAATATTTCAGGTTGCTAGTGAAATAATGCCAACTGGACCAATTCCTTTAATGAAAAGTAGTAGCTTGAGTCATTATCCATGGAAAAAGCACGTTGTGCAAAACGTGAATGCCACTGCATCCTACGGTAAATTAAACTGATCCATTCAGTACAATGTTGCTTTGAGCGCTTTATCTCAAAGTTATCTCTACATGTTTTAGGTTTAATATTTATTAAGAACTGCTACGTAGCACTAAATCATCTCCACTAATAAAAAATGTCTTTATTATTTTACCAATTCCATACAATCTTCCTGAATACTTTTTGAATTTCAGCAGCGGTCGATAAACGTGGTGGATTGGGTCAACGCCTAAAGAACTCCATATTCGGCAGCAAAAAACGCTTGAGCTAAAATCTTACTTGTGGGATGAATGAAATAATTCACTCTCATTTCGTTTTCACGGACTGCCCAATATATAATACATATTTGAATCCTGCTCCTGCTCAGTAAATTTGCCCTTCTCGCTGACTCCTATTCCGTCTTTCAGGAATAAAAGACGAAAGTAAATTTATTATTTCAAGTACTAAAAAGGAGAAATTAAACTATTTGTTGCTAAGACCGGCTTTCGTTTTGTTCTGCTCTTTTCCGAAGATGCAGTGTAAGAGGTGAAGTGCTGTTATTACTTTGGTCATCTTAATTTTCTACTATATCAGAGCCCAGTTTGTCATCCATGGTTTGCAAATAAAGTAGCAATGATAAAAGTGACATAATTTATAGCTCATACTTGTGCTTGTCGCTGGCCCATAGGCATTTCCATTGTTCATTCAGTTTTCAATAGCATTCTCAGATTAAATGTTTCTTGTGTTTATTGTTAAAATTTTTATTTGAGCTTTTAAAATAAAAAATTTATTTAACATGAACTGATAAAATAGTTTGGCGCGAGCTTACAATCATAACTTAATGAACTTCAACCTATTCGGTAAGGTCCTGAGTTCGCACTTTGTCATCGCAAAGAAATTTCCTTCTTAAAATAATTAGTCAGTCTTGTACGATGAGGATTCGGTTTTTTTAAGTCTCAAAATTAACCTGACTTCTGATAAGCAGCAGGGAACTTACGCGGTATTTACAGGAAAGGAAGTGGTGTGAAACTTAATTATATTTGAGAAACATCTAGCAGTGAAGATTTAGGCAACCTCTGACAAAGGCTCCCTTTGTTTTTTACTTTTCAAACTGATGAAATGAAAAATTTGAGCTCAAATAGCTTTAAATCGAAACTCTTTTAATCTTCTTTTTGTCGAAAGATGTAATTACCGCAAGTAAGAAAGAAGAAAACAATTTGAGCAGCCATGACAAGTACTACACTGGTCAATATGACCCAGAGTAATGTACGATCTGAAATAGTAGCTGCTAATATGTCTCGTCATTTATTTCAGAAATCAAAAACATTTCACTGAAATGCATAAACATAGGATGAAAAACGGTTGATAGCTAAGTTGCGGTTATGAGGGTGGAAGAAAATCCGGCTAACTACAAGCAAAACTTGCTGTGAAAGATGGAAAAGTAGAATTCGGTATTAAGTTTAAATTATATAAGTGTATGGCGTTAACTTTAGTTGTTTGTTCAGTGTTTTCCAAATTTTCGGTTACTTTCCTTACGAGAACAGTGCTCTTTGTGTTCTTTTCTCTTGGAATCTCTATAATAGCTCGTTTACTTCCGTTTGCATTGAACAACTGATACACGCTATCGGATTACTCAAAACTGGCTTTTTTCGATTTTAGAGGTAGGAAATCAGATGACAAATATAGATGTCCTAAAATTCATTCTGTTCGCCCTTCTGCTTTCATGCATCTTGAGATTAGGCATTCTTAATATTTTATGGTCTTTTACTATCATGGGTCCAGATGGATAATGCGGTTTAGCTATAAATTTCATAAATTTAAAAACAAACCAGTAGGAGTGTAATTCATCGCTTTAGTGATGTCAAGTTCAGTTTGGTATGAAGATGCTGTAGAAGTGCCTGAACTCGTGAAAAGGCTCGCTAAAGTTTTACTGGCGGAGCTGATAGGATCAGAATAACTGCTAGGAATGAAGCTGCTGGTGTGATACCTAGTCCTAGTGCCATTTGGGCTGTCGGTTTCATTATTTAAGGGCTCTAGTTCGTTACTCGAACTACGTGTAATGGCGCTCGACAAAGTTTTTGCTGTAGTGGGCCGTGAAGTTTTGTTTTGCAATGTTACGTATTTCCTCCGACTTGTGATCCTCAGCGATCCGTAGGCATGACTCATACGCATAAGTTCCTTTTTATTCTGCAACTTTCACATTTTACTTTACGACTTCGTTGCACGGTACTCTACATCCAGTCTCTCCCATTTTATGGGATAATCCAGAAAATGGACAGATGTGTTACCGTGTAACTTCAACTGTTCACAGCAACTGCACTATATTTCAGTCTGCTGATAACCATACCACCTTGAAAACTGCAGTTCTTTCTCACTATAGTACACTCAGATCAGGCTGGACTCTTAATATACTAAATTCAAACTGGGTGAGAACTACTACTTGTTTCAGAGGTGTTTAAACTGAGAGCTCTCGTTTTGGAATATTTAAGTTGGAATTTATTGTTGTTATAAATGACTTCTGTTAGACTAGTGTCACATTGTTTATTCCGCAAAAAATGAAGGAAAAAACGTGACCTCCTCCAAATCTTTAAAAATCTGTCTGCAATCAATAAAGACAGAATTCAGGAAGTTTAGAAGAATATATTTCATGATGACCGTCATGTACGATGCCAATAAACGCCAATGATTCACAGGTCCCAACGGCGGTATTTATAGCCTATCATTCACTCGTTGTTCTGTTCCAAACTTGCCCCACAAATTATTTTAAATTTCTTCATTGAATTTGAACTGCTTGATTTGCATCTCTAACTACTTTCAGCTAACTACAACTTTAACCTCGAATGTTTCCACATATAGTTCTGCTTCATTACAAGTGTATGTTAAAATAATTTATGAAAATTGGGATATAACGTACAGAACAGAACAAAATTTACTTCAATAAGCATAAGTCAATTATTGAACGACATTTATAATCTTCCGCGTACTCATTGTTCTCTTGCAATTTAAATGATTTACTATTCAACTTTTTTTAACCTTAGATACTGTGAGGATTCCAGTTGCCTCTTCCTGTCCTAATTTACGCATTCTGTATTTCAATTTTTGCACCTTTTCCTTTAAAAATAGTGCACAATGAGTCTTGTCAAAGCAGACAGCGGGTCATAAAACTATGTCTGGTTTAAAAAGAATGTAAATTCTTTTATAATGTTTGAGTTCTTTGGCCTGTTTCTATAAATGATAGAAATTAAGCAAAACTCAGTCATCATGTTAAATAAAATGGCAAGCAAGAAATGATAAACTTATGACCACTTTTTGTTCATCAAGAAACAACTGTACAACAATAAATTTAATTAAGAAATGGTAAAAATCAAAGAGAGACATAAATCATGCTTTTTCTTATGGACATAATTCATAATCAATTCACAGGTAAGGAGATGCGACAGACCGATCTGCAGAAGTATCATCCTATAAATAATATCATTAATTTCTGGTGATATGCTTAATTGTTTCTTAATTTCATGTGATCTCTTTGTTTCTATTAGTTTCTGTGGTCTTTATCAAAAATTTCTACTTTAAATTCTCTAGGAAAGATTAAACGAATGAATAAAGTGAAATAAAGTTACCTTTTAATGCAGACAAAAAAGGGTTGTAAGTCACCAACTACAAATATTCGAGAACGTGGAGTTCGTGAAAATATTTTAAAATATGATTCCAGTAAAAAACAGCATCTGCGAATTCCGCTGGCAAATTAGCATTAACAGAGAAAACGACAATAATAATTTCATAAATCCATCATTATAGCAGCATTAGCTTTTTCAGCTTTCAGTTTCTTAGACAGAGAAAATTTTGATTCGCCTATAAATGAACATAATTCCATTTAGTTAATGTATAAGAATTTAGGCTTTTTAATCAAATGATTATGTAAAACCAAATTAAAAGTTCTTTTTCGTCATTAAGAAAGGCATTGTGTTGAGAAGCACATTTTATCGAGGGTTTTCTAACACTGTTGAAATCTGAAAAGATGATATATTCCCCCTCTACAGTATAAATGCAGTATTCCTTTCCAGGCTTAAATTAATAATATAACAAAAAAAATTTCTTTCAACAGAGAACTTACGCTGTGAATGGAAGTGCCTGCTACCTAAATATATCACCAGATCCACTAATGTGCTACGGTTCTTGGCGGTTACTTCATATAATTTTACTGAAAAGAAAACGCAACTCAAAAAATACACACATTTTAAGCGCCTTTTAACAGAAAGGGAGTGAAAATCTCTTTTTATATATATAACCACACTTTAAAAAAAAAGGCTTATATAGTGAAAGAAGTTATGGTAGGGAAATATATGCAAAAACCTCTTTCTTTGGAAG
This sequence comes from Setaria digitata, assembly GCA_003640385.1. NCBI lineage: Eukaryota > Metazoa > Nematoda > Chromadorea > Rhabditida > Setariidae > Setaria > Setaria digitata. The sequence continues at coordinate 315,059 of RCAB01000020.1, read as the reverse complement.
CCCAGCTCTGTGCAAATTCACTGTCGACCTTTCTACCTGGAAGATCAGTCATATTTCCCAAAACAACTATTGGCACCTAGAAATGTTAACAAATATTCCATCAGCAATGGAAGAATAAGGAAAAATTTTTGGCTTCTTAGAAGATGCCGAAACAGAAATTGTTTTTTGAGATTATATGGTTCTAAGAAAAAAGTGACCTCTTTCTTATCTTTTCCAAACTGTTTATCGATCGTTTTTTTTAACATATCCATTCTGTTGAACGTTTCGTGGTCAACAACCGAATATATTAACAGAAATGCATCCGCCACCTGCACTACAACTTTTTGTGAGAGACAAAGATTTAACAGTTTTTTTTCCTAATGAAATCATTAAGGAAAGTGCTGTTGCCTTAAAGGTTATCAAATAAATCAGTTGGGTTAATGAAAGAAAAGACAGACCTACGGCAACAAAATCCATGTAATCAGAAATTAGAAAACAGAATGTTCTGAATGAACCTGAATGTAGGATCTTTTGAGCTCAATTGGGCCACTCGCACTAATTCCAGCCGTATCATGAAAAACCATAATTTCTTTAGGGCGATCTCCATAATCCATCTGCACTTGATATGTGTCTTCAATGGTAGGAACATAAGGCTAAAACAAACATGTGTATGATGGTTAAAGTGCACTGTCCTTATCGACAAGCTCTTATTTTTCACAAGTTTTGCTGAAAAGTGAGGAAGGAAGTAACTCAAAACAGGATGAGTGAACTTTTTAAAAGATTATAAACGCAAAACCTGATTAGTGATGTCGTTGAGACAAGCGAGCTGTTCCAAGCATGCAGTTTTTCCTACTTTTTTTGATCCAGCCACCTGCAAGCAAAGCATCATTTATTGCTCATTATTCACACCTTTATCCTTTTCCTTGTCAGTTTCAACCACCTTCCAAACACGCAACCCCAGATGCGCTGCTCATTTTCGTTAGGAAACTGAGGAAAAGGTGCAAAAGAAATAGTTGCAATTCATAACTACCATTACGATACGAGATGCTGGAGGAGTCATAACATTGCAAAAGTTGGTGGAGAATTGCTGAAACGTTGAGAAGAACTTACAAGGACTCGCATAACTTTACCCATAATCCGACTATATGTGTTACTTCCTGAATTTCCAATAAGGGCACTTAATACCTGCGTTGAAACGCCTGAAAATATGCATTATCTCACCACTGAAAAGCACATTAAAGATAACTGATGAAAGAATGTATGTTTAGGCGGACATGTATCTTTCGCCTAGTGCGTGATATAAGCAGAGAAGGGTATAGCTGGGAAGGTCGTAAATGGTATGGTAAGTGACCTAAGTGACCTCCAAGATTTCCTCTAAGCTTGGATAATCATAGGACAGTGCCTTGGAAAAGGTTAGTGTCCGAGTTGCAACCAACCGCAGTACAAGGGATAGGAAGTGCAGAAAGAAGGCAAACTTGGCTTCCTCTCCAGTGTTTGGTTCTCGAGGTGTCTCGCTGCAACGGGGTGTGCAGTTTGGTAGGATACACGTTCGCCGTGAGTCGACTTCGTTGCTGGTGAACGGTCTTCTGTACGCGATGACTCATCTGCAATGAGTGTTTCACTGTGAGGTAGTGTCAGCGGAGCGGAAAATGTCATGTGAGCTGAAGAGAAGAACGAACCGCTGCTGTCCTGCACCGCGGAAGTCCAGCCGTACGGGTAGCTGATTCGTTTTCCGCCTTGACAGTAGCACTTGCAAGACTTCCCCGAATCACTACTCCCCCTCGCCCTCCTGCCGTTACTCGGCACTACCAACCGTGCTTCATCGTTCCGGACAGTGGTGTACATCTGGGGAACTACCTGAGTGAAGGCTGTGTAAGCAGAGTGGCTCTCATCTGATTCTTGTTTCCTTAAGGCATCAGACTGACAGTGCCCTCTGAAGCCGAACAGCTGGGAGCAATTGTTGAGGGCTTCTCTTTCCTAGTACAGTTGACAGTTTAGTGGTCGACTACTGGATTCGTCTAGCTGAATTCTCCCTCCCAGTACGCTACTTGTGATGTGTACTCGCGTAAAACAGTACTGCGAGGGTGCAGAGCAGAAAAGAGAAGAAAAAATATCAGATCAAAGGAGGATGCTGATATCGATGTGAGTGATAAGGCTGAGGTGATAGTGATGAAATGGATGAACAAGTAGTGGATCACTTTTGTTCAGTGTTTAGTGGAAGAGAAGCCATTAATGAAGCAGTCAGGGTGTTAGTGAGCTGATACGTTCTGCTGTAGAATAACGGAATTGAAAAGAGTGAATGAGTAATTACGGAAAATGAGAAAGATAACCGATGATATCCACAGCAACCAAGGACAGATATTCGTTGGAAGGGGATGTTAATCGATGACTGTTGCAGTCTCGACGTTCAGGACACGGGAAAGTACGGAAAATTTTTGGAAAATTAAATAGGATATTCACTCTCATCATCTCGCTAGTCGTAAGTAGTACCTTAACGATTATGATCAAACGGCAAATTAATTAGTGAAATTTTGTAAAGCGCTACCTTGGAAGAGCGGCATCAGTGGAGGTATTTCAGACTTGACAACGTGAGGTTCACGGTATTGACAGCCGGCAGAGAGTGCGCGATCAGCCTTCTTGTGTCTCTTTGATGCTGCAATTATGAATGCCAGTAGGAAAGACACCTGCAAAACACCTGTCCTCTTCAGTTCAATGTCCTTATACACTGTACATAGATGTAGATGGCTGCAACTGTGCATCTACGCACGTATCGCTTTTGCGTAGCTTTGTCTTCTTGTCGAGACTGAGAAGCCTTCACTCAATCTCTAGAAGCTTTTCAGCTTCAATAAAAGCCAGACAAATAGTACATTTCATCTGGCCCGGACCTTTTAAATTTAGTCCTGTTCATCAGATCACGGTAAGATGCACCATATCAAGCAAGGACGCATCGCTCAACAAAGCAACTGTCAATTTTCGTCTTTTGTATTACTCAAAACCGAAAATCGTACAAATATCGATTCGTATTATATTGTGGAGGGAATATACTGCGGTGGTGTCGCCTAAAAAGGGACAGGCCGATGCCTTCATTCTCGTCACAAAACCATCGAACCAATTAGTGATGAGTAAATTATCGCGAAGGACAATCATCCTTCCGACACCGAGGAAGCAAGAGATGACATGACGTACGCGCTGCGTTGAGACCAAATACATTTCATTTCCCGTACCATTCGCATTATTTGGACGAGATTGATTGATAATAAGTGGTAATATTTATTCATTTACAACACATATCAGGTTTTCAACTTCATTTGCAAGTAGTTCACAACTTAGTTTCCTCGTTTGCAAATTTCTAATACTGCTAGGGAAGTAAATAAGCGGATCTTACATTTGCTGTCGATATGCTTTGACGTGTCATGTATTGACTTGTGTCTTCCGTGAGATTTCTTCATCACTGTCACTTGATTTAACGAGTGAATCTGAACATATGGAATATATAAGTTGTTGCAATATCTAACTACGCTGCACTTACACGTGTAGTTACACTGAATCCACTTTCATCACATACTTTTCGATGAGTTTTCCTCTCATCTCTAGCAAGTAATTCGACCAGTGAACAGTGCATCTGTTAGGACACCATTGTCCTAGCTAGTTATCTGGATTATTTAAATTAGGGACGAAATTGCTTTAGAGCAAAATCTGAAATTTAAAAATACATACCAAGTTGCTGTACCTATATTACCTGATTACCCCTAATTTAATTTTCAGTTGCATGTATTATTTTATTAACACAGTGCACCCGTAAAGTGTGTAGAAAAGACATAGCTTAGGAAAAAGAAAGTACAAGAAGTAGAAGAAGGGATGAACTAGTGTGGTTCTGAAAAGTCGTTTAAATTCTCCGGACAAAAAAGGGCTAAGTAATAGATGCCGCTGCTAAAGAATTTAATACTGTGAAAGAAATGGTAATCCTTTCATGGAGTCAGCTCCACTTCTGTCACAAAATTGAATACATTGCTGATTGCGAATCACCACTGATGACAATCACAGTTAATGCTTCTGAAGTGGATGAGTTTAGTAAAGAATCTTTTGATTTCTGCGATGCGTTCCTTGCAATCTAAGTGCTTTGAATCAGAGATAAACAACAGAAAACAGAATAATTTCAAATGAATTGTCGTTTTTTAGAAAGGACATTGGTATTACTTGATGAAGCTGAATGTGAATGCTGGACTGGATAAACATTTAAACTTCACTGGTGAAATTTATTACTGACTGATAAGAGTGATAAGACGGTGAAGTGAAGAAAGTAAGTGCATTGAAATGCTATTTGTACAGTTATTATTCCGTACACTATCATATATTTATTATCACAACGGTGCTCCTACAAAGCTTACTTTCAAATATGTCACAATGAACTACAGTATAATTACTAGTTTGTCATGACGAATGAATAACTAGCGGGCAGATAAAGTAGTCATTTCATTGTTCAGCTGAAATCGTTCCATCGCTTCAGAATAAGTCTACAAGTGTCAATGATGTGTCACAGCAAAGCATACCGTTCCCAGCATTCCTTTCATTTTTTTTTTTTTTTATTAAATTTAAGGGGAAGCCATTCCCAATAATCCAGTTTTGCGACATATTTTGCTAGTCGGATCATGTCTCATTTTGGGCATCATTTCATGTGATACCTGTGCTCTTCACAGTCTTCTGGAAAGCACTTAGACTCCTTGCTGAAACTTTAGTATAATTGACGCTGAATTAACTATGTTGTTAAAATTATTCAGCTTTCAAGCTGCTACCAGAACTTTGGGAGGATATGGAACATGAGAAACAAGAGATATGAAAGAAAAGTGGAAAATGCTATCAGCTGAATTTAGTTTAAATAGGTACATTTAATTCTTGACAAGCGGCTTGATTCCTGAAATGCCAATCGTGATAAGATCAATTGAAATGGAAGAAGTAAAAATCTCAGATGAAACTGCACGATGAACAATAAAGTGCACTCATTTGAAAGTAAGTACTCTGAACTATTTATACAATCAGCTGAACAATTACAACACAATTTTTTGAATCATTTTTATTATCCTATATTGTGCCGCTCTTAATGCGTTGGAATCAGAATTGCTCGGCGGATAAAAATCGGCTACGTGGCTTGTTCCTGCAATCTCACTCATTAGTGTCTCTGAAATCCTCAAAAATAATTCTCATTATTTGCTTCATCAAATATTTTGAATGACAATAACAATGTTCTTTATTTCTCTCAGTCCATGCTGCTAATATATGTTCCTTCTAGGCTAAGGCTAAGGAATGTAATAGCTATTATGTGTGATTTGAAACAAATTCTTGTCTAAAAAGAAACCTTCAATGCAGACGATGTAATTGCCGATAGCGCTTGTACCACTGTATACTCCAAGCAAGGTCCACGGATCATCTGAGCCATTAGAGAGTATTACATCTGTTGCCTGCAATGTACCTCAAAGCTCTAAATTTCAAATGATGTGCTGCCATAAGAGTTTATGAAACCAAGATTTAAAGACAGACCAATTTTTGGATATTCAAACCTGAAAATGTTGATTTCCACCGAAATATTCGTTCGTTTCAGCGATCCTCTTCTCTGTATTTTCGGGAGAGAAATGACCACCAAACACGTCCGTGCAACGAGCCAAGAAAAAACTACATAATATGTTAGTCAATTGAAAGTATTTTCAAGAAATTAAACTGACTTTTCCTTACGGAAGCCTGATAGACTATTTTATTTAAAACCTGTAAAACACCTCAAGGGTAGTGTTCCACCGAACAAGCCATTTAATTCTTCGCTGGTTCGGAAATGACCAAATTCATGGCAATTTTGGTAAAGCCATGCTCGAGCTGCAAAATGTTCACTCTCAGTTTTTATCACATATTCGCTTTCATTTTCACGTTTGCTCTAAAACAATCTCCATTTTAGACCTTATCAGGTAAATCTAAAGTTCACTTTTTTTAACTTAGAAGACGGCTAGTCATTCAGGCTATTCGGCCATATTTTTTTCCTGTTTCGTGCTCAGAGCCTGAATTAGAGGAAACTACTAACGCTGTGCGTTGCGTGCGTTCCAGCGTTCGTCTCGCATAAATTCAAGGAAACTATCGTAGCCAACATCGATGGCAGATTGTGGAGACTTTCCTTGGGATGTCATAACCATTCCAATTAGTACCCGTATAGATTGCAGCGACGGTGAATGTGTCAACTTAGTGCACATTGTATCCAGTGTCAGTAAATCGCGGTGTCCCTTCTGGAAAGTTGTAGAATTTCCGGACTAGTTCCTAACTAACTGACGGTGATCTGTTTTTTACTCCTAAATTTTCTTGATAATTGAGAGCCTAAAAAATTTTTGAAACTTTAAGGACAATGCCAATAATTATAGCCATTAGAACTGTTGGCAAGAAATAACAATTATCTAGCCGCAGTGATAACTGTATGACGAACCACATTGATTCCACTGTGCATTACAATGAAACTGATATAATTACTGATTACAAGGAAGAAATTGGCGATATCTTTTTGAGATACTGTTGGCCGAATTAGAGAGTCGTCTAATCTGAAAAACGAGAACAAATCACCTTTCTGGCAACTTTTCTTTGAAGACCTACTGTAAGAGTGCTTTTACAAATATAAAAGGTATCACACTTAAATATCCGCACGAGTTCACGTCTGCCCGGAAGTGTTGTCGACATTTCGCGCATCTTCTGGAACAATGTTCGTATTATCGTTACACATTTAACGTCCTTTTTTCTTATAATTTTTTCAATTTGCATTTCGAACTCTGTAATTCCCCTGTTGAGCCATTAAAACTGCTTACAAGAAATGTAAACCGAATTATATGTGATTATGGTCGGGTCAATTATATATGCACTTTTACTTTTTAATATGAACTGTTGAAAGGTAAGAAGAATGTGGTAAAAACTTTGCCTTTAAAATTAAGTTTAGCTTGCAAAGGAGCCGAGCTGGCTACCGCTGCTCGAATGGTTCGGGAATGCTTCTCACGGGCCCAAGCAGCCAAATTACCTGAAGTAGGCCTTTTAGAGATGTATTTTTGGAGCCGACGTTGCGAAGAATTGTTCATCTATGAAAAAGTATGCTGTTGTCGTAAGAGAGTTTCTTCTTTTTCGTTTTTTAAAATGCAGCAAACTTCGGCCACTTCAATGTTCCTTTTCAACAGATCTGAGCTGAACCAGGGGAAATTGTAAAACAGAGATGAGTGAATTCCTGTTTTTTCTGCTGAGAAAGACCTAACTAACAAGGAATGAATGTCAGCTACTGTTCCTTCTTACCAATCAGTTTCACAAGGAATGCAGGCGGTGATGTTTCAGCCGATGCAGAAACATTTGCCTTCTCTTGCTTGGAAATGTGACTGGAGCGGCAGCTGCACTAGGCCAGTAGGCTAGTAGTAACAACTCAATTACCCATTTAGTTCAAATTCGTGCTGGAAAGTGTTTTGGCTGCTGTAAGCGACAGCCTGACTTACGATCTGACCTGAATAACTTCCACCAAAAGTAATCCACTTTGGATTCGTCAGTCTCTCACGTTGGTTCATTTCTTGAACAAATCTGTCGATATCTTCTACCGCCTGTTTTGCATTAAGATATTTTAAATTTCGAACGGAAGTATCACTGAAAGTAAATTATCACTGTGGCTGAGTGTATCCATTAAATGTGTTGCCATTTCACTGTAATAAAATAAAGACAAATCCGAAACTAGCACAAGTTCGAAAATAAGTCAGCGAATAAAGGCGAATACAATACTGGATTAGCAAGTTGATTAAAGAGGTACTTGGTGGGACGACTATTACCGTAGAATCGGTGTTCAAGCATAAATATACTAGCGTTGATTTGATCTGCAAGTTGGACGTACGGTAGGCCTTGATTTGATAGCCAGGCACGGTCTGCTCCGTCTTCACCGCCAACTACCAGAAAAACAGCGCCGTCTGGACGTTGCTGCGGGGATTTTCTATGTGTGTAGAACTGCAATGGCGAATGTTCTTGATTTATCCGCAAAATCGTTAGCTGTAAAGAAACGAAAGTATCGTTCATTAGGAAGGAAATCACGATGAGCCAGGCTACCTGCCTCCAGTTTCGTCCGTCGTTGCTACTGAAGTGATCCAATTTTTGCTTCAGCGAACTGCGGCCAATGGGTGGCGGTGCAGGTCGGCGATGTGCTCCATTCTCTTGATTTTCTGAATGGAATATCTCGAGGTAAAACCGAGAAGGTACTGTCGTTGAGTCTTCACGGTCCACAGGTAGTTCGCTTGCTTCAGTAATCCATCGGCACATTAGCGAACAGAGAAGTAGAAGAAGGACTTGTCGTAGCATAACTGCAATAAATTTACACCTCAACTAAGGAGAAAAGAAGCTTAATGGTATTCCAAATAGACGTCAGTATTACTTGTGGTAAGTTTCACCTGTAGACCACTTATGTGAATGTGGTGAAATGACTGCTGACAGGGTGAATAAATATTGAAACGCTGTTAATGATCAATGATGCTTCGTTGTAGATTCCTTCTTTCAGAAATTAAAAAATGGATTCAAAATAAATAGAAGGAGGGAAATGAAGCAGGAAGCAAAGAAACTACAACAAGTTTTCTGTGAACCAATCATTTTGAGAAATATCTCCTCTTTTTTAACAGCTATCATGGGAATTTTTTATTTGAGCAAATTAAACAGCATACGAGGAAGTTGTATTCTGAGTGTTGTTGCGTTTGGAAAGTTGAATGGGTACCTAATAGTGGCATTCCGAGATTCCCGCACGATAAATAGTTGACAGGGGACTACCTGAGTGCATATTATTTTGCGAAACCACCCTTTTCAAGGCGCTCTATTGACTCCGCATTACCGAACAACATATTTAAAATTTAAATTCAGTAAAAATATCCTGAATATGAACTTGAGAAGTGATAGTTGTTTCATTGACATGTTTTATCCATTATCGCTTATTTGCAATGCTCTTTAAACAGGTGACAATAGTAGATAAAAAAATATTATACTTTGCTGCAATTGCATTTAAAGAACTGCTAAAAAGGAAATTCGAATGACCTTTGAGCGTAAATTCAGAAAGTAATGTTGATGAATTGAAATGAAACAAATAAATAGACGGGTGAAGCAGTTTAGAAAGTATGTGAGAAGCATTTAAAGGGGAATGTGCTATCATACCCGAGGGGCACGAAATCGAAAGCTTCTCAATGAACACTTTCTTACTCATTCCACTTAATTCTCCAGGTAAATTGCGATAAAAACTTGGATGATTAAATCAATCTTTCATTCCTCGATCACTTATGACAATCCAATTATCTCTAAACTCTTTTACTCACTGGCATCCTTCATAGTATTTTAAAAATAAAAAGTGTCAAGCAAATATTACTGTTTACACACATACAAGTTCCAAGAAAGAGACGGCCATTCTGAAGCATTTCGAAAGCGACGAAAATTTAAATATAAGCTAATAAAATATTGCTCGGGAACACATAACTGCCAAGTTGCCAATTTATAAATAACTGATGTCTGGAGGGTATTGCTTAGAAATGGAATATGGAGCCAACTTATGCTCGCGGAGGAATAGCAAAATGACAGAACACAATATTAGAAGATGTCGGTTACTTAAACCACAATTTTAGCCTTTTAAATAGAACAAAATGATTATATCGGAAATTAGTAGGATCATAGTCTTATCCAAATAACAAATCATTTTTTTACTGATCTAATGATTTAATCCTTCTTTCTTCAACAGAATAATAACAGATGTAACTAATTAAAGCATTTCTTTTATTTATAAGTTTCTTCCGGACAATGCAGATGCTTCAGTGAAAAGTAGAACCGGCATTCTGTATCTTGAACAGGAAAAAAGTGCATATTTTCTTTGGAAATAACCACGTTCAGAATGCGAGATTTACTGGAGACGAGATTGCAGTGAACTGAAACGTTTTAGATAATCACTATTTATAGCTGGATTCATTCTCCGTACACTACACTTCCCAAGATACTATCATCACCATAAGAACTGCTTATGAAAGCAAGAAAAAATTGTAATCGGATGCTTGTCGATGGTCTAGTTTAAAGGGTATGGAACAATTTAAATAATATTAGTGAGAAAGGAGTGCAGTGTAACAATTCAGACTAGTTTTCCTATTTCCAAAGATTTTACAGTGATCATCACATTTCATAAACATTGTTAATTGAACAATCCAGTCAAAATTCCTTCCATTCCTTTGTTTTTAAGGCTGAGTTAAGCTTCGTGTACTCATGTATTTGTCATCAACATGATGGAACCCGAATTTCTATTGAACGGCAGAGTAACTGATTACGAAGTCTTCACTAAGAGCATAGCTTATACATACAGCTAAACTCTTCCCACTTAAACCTTATATAAACTAAATATTTCTGCTTTATGATTTTCAGAAGAAGGAATTGGACATAGAGTGCACAAATTCACTTTATTTAATAACCATTTTCACGGGTTCAGTTTTAATTCACTCGTTTGAATCCTTTATCGTTACCAGAGCTGGTGAAAGTGCAGAATAGCATAAAAAATACTGACAGTGTACATCATCTTAAAATCCTGACCTAAATGAAGCAACTGCAATTCGTTGATGGCATAGAAAGGCATTATTTGAACGATCAGACATAGTTTCTTTATATCTCACCGCCAATTCCTCTAAACCAAAAGTTTAAGGATTTTAATTAGTGGTGGAACAGGATGCTTGTTAAAGATTCAAATATCGAAAAGATGAGAGTTTAGAATGTGTTTGAAGCACATATATGGAGGATTTGTTTCTTTATATTGTCAAAGTTATAAAACACGATTTCGTCGTATTCAATATCACTATTGCCACCATCCATTTATAAAAAGCGCAAAGAATTGACATATATATTTGCTGATAAAGCATCAGAAACATGTACAAAAGTAGGCTACATATGAAAAACAGATACTATCAATACTGCATTACTGCAGCGTTTACTATGAAAATTAAATAAAAAATGCACAACCTTTCAAAAACTTGAATTTTGCAGAGGATACTGAATTGCCATAACATAAAAACTTCAACCAGTACAAGCTCAAGTAGTGAAATGATGAAGGAAGTTCTAAAAGAGTTATATCATTCACCTCAATACGTCATTATTCATACCAGTTTTATAGGATTAGGAGAATGAAAGAGCTAAATTAAATTTCGATCCCAATTTGGAAGAATTAAGATATACTGAATCGTCATACTCTGAAGAGAAAAACTCTATTGCTTCCGCAAGAGAATGAGTCTAAGTCAAGAAAGATAAATGACTTCGAAAATATGAGTTAAAGGATGGTGATAATGCCACAGTCTAAAAAAAAAAATCACAGTTTTCGGGATGCAAACCTAAATCACACAACTGGAGAATTTCAACCACCTTTTTTCTCAAAATTTACTTGCTAACTAACTCTTCAGCTATAGCATCCACAACACAGCGATGATATCAGTTCCCTGAAATGCATACATGATAATGAAGCATTCTCAATATAAAAAAGTGTTGGAACTGCCTCAAGATGAATTCTGTAGTCATCTTGTTAGGGTTTCCTACTGCACAAGATATTTGATGGCCTTTTCATTTTAGTACTTTTCATGGTGATAATTAAGAGATATTAATTCTATACATCGCCTAGCTTAAACGGAAAGTCATACCGTCCGAAGGGCACATATGTCAGAGAATACCAGGCCATTGCAAGGTACTGCCCAATAACAAAAACCAGCGCCAATGGAGGGTTTGAAAAAACAAGACCGGCTAGTAGTGTAAACACTATAGAAAGCAAATATATAAGTGATGCCAGGAAGCGTCCTTGTTCAAACATTTTTTGTAACTGTTTCAAAGGTCCCATCAAAAAACATGTCCTAAAAAGAAACGAATTATTGAAAAATATTTTACGACGTATGTATTGTGGATTTCTTTAAGCTTCTATTATGAAGTAAAGAATCCTCGTAATCTTTCAAATTTCTCATGAATCGTTAAATAATTTTCTAGAAATTCCTCCATCAACAATATGGAGTTGAGGACAAACCCAAACAGTGATAATATACTGCCGAGAGACACCATCACAGTAAAACCGGTAACTTTCCATGTGAAAAGAAGAGCACTTCCAGCTAACGAACATATTACTGAAAGACAGAGGCAGCCAAGAAAGCACTGCACCCGTAGATCCCAAGAAAGTGATGAAACTTCACTGAACTGAAAAGAAAATCATTTACTGTTCTCTGTTCGCTTTAGAACAATTACAAATGTAACTCCTAATATTCTATTTCAAGGTTATTTGAAGCATATGGTCGAAGAACTTATTAACAGCCGAACGCTTCCAGCCTTTACGTGATGGATTTGCTGTGAATAGCAAAAACGCAAAAAAAAAGTGATACAGAAGTAATGAATGTGAAGAATGCAGTGGACAAACATCATTCTGTGAAGCGTCGTCTGGAGAAGGGTTTGATGAGTTTGCTGTATCACAGCTTTCACCGCCACTAAACAATTTAAAGACGCGTTGTAACATATCATAACAACTTAAGCAACCTGAAATCATACAGCGAAACATATATGGCCAGTATGGTATTAATATCAGAACATAGAGCTATTAACAGCCCACAATCCTAACAAACGTCTTCCTGAACTTAAATATTTATATATCATTCGTAAGACCTTCCAAATACTTCAGATATCTTTCATTAAGAAAATCTCCTACAGTTCTACCTTTACAGACAAACAAGAAGAGAATATACCGTAAAATGTAGTGACAATAGAGAGCCATGAGAATGAAACACTCTTAAACAAAGCAAATGAACATCTTCAATCATGTCTATTTCACAAAGTGTGGCATGCAATTTGAATGCCACTGTTGCTGTGATGAATAGAATTGTTGGCTATTATGAGGTCGGAAGTCAGGCTGTCCTGTTTTAGTGAAGAGGGGGATGTGGATGGTGCTTGGCGTCACGTAATTTTGTGTGTCTGGAATTGGTGGCTTTAGTTCTGGCTATGTGGCCATGGCAAGTTATAGCTAGTAGTATTTAGGAGTGGACACCTAACTACTTATAACTTTTCTCTATTTTCAGGCGAATTAGGAAGAGCGAGATGTCACTGCCGCTTGAGAGGCTAAATAGAACCTGTTAGAAAGACTCTTTGCTCGTATATTTAGCTCTCTTTAACTTACATCTGCAAAACCTAGGTTTGGTTCTTTTGTTATTTGAGGTTTTATTTGCACCACTGATAATTTCCATAGCCTCTTAATCCTAATCACTCTGTGATCTCTGATAAGTGTAGTCTGTATGAAGATTTATATAATAGTTCGTTCTCTTCCAGAAACTTTATCATTTGATTCTTCGGTTCTCTCATCCCCCTTGTTTGTAATTCTAATATTTTTTTGAAGTTTTAGGAAGAATTCTACAGATGGCTCCGAAGGGTGCTCCAAGTAAGAAGGCCGACCAAAAAAAAAAGGAAAAAATAATTGAGGACAAAACATTCGGGCTAAAAAATAAGAAAGGAGCAAAAACACAGAAATATGTGCAACAAGTGACAAATCAGGTAATAATTCATCACTGGTAGAGCTCAGCAATCTTTGCTGTTTTTTTTTTTTTTTTTTCTTGTTTTGTTTTGGAGTTATTGGTTTCTTTTTCCTTTTATGTGAAGCCTTTTTTTTAAACTCATATGCATTTGTAATATTTTTATTGCCCTCTACTTCACAGTTTTTTTATTCTATTTTATTTAGAGTTGTTATGTTGCTAGATATCATATTTTAGAGAATTTTCTCAAATAGTTTGCGTGCTTAAAAGTAGATAATGGGAGTTAATTCAAATTTAGCATGTGAAAATAAATTAATTATTAATGTAGTACTTCACTTTAGGTCTACCTTGCAGATCAAGCACGGGAATGTAAACCATGCGAAAATTGATGCAGAAAAAGCTGCGGCTAAGAAAAAAACAGCGGATGAACTACTAGATTTGAATAAACTTCTAAGACCGGTGACTGAAATGCCAAAGGTAGCGCGAGGTATATCTTGATTTGAATGGTTACTAGAAAAATTTTCATCGTTGACAACACAGGCTGTCATGTTTCCCAAAGTAAGTGATGTCTGTGAAATGCGGGAGAATTAAAAAAACTTCATTTGTGTGCTGAGATGTATGCTAATTGCATTTCTAGATAACAGAAATTTTGGTTATGCTGCTAATATAGATATTTTTATGCTGATTCTGTGCGTTGCAGACGTAGATCCCAAATCAGTGGTTTGTTTATTTTACAAGCAAGGAATGTGTCATAAAGGTGAGAAATGTAAATTTAGTCATGACTTATCGAAAGAGCAAAAAACGGCGAAGAAGAATCTCTATGTTGATAGCCGAGATTTATCCAAAGAAGAAGGTGGGTATTATTTTTTGTTATAGATACTTCGTTAAAAACTTAGGGAGGGAAAAATAAGCAGTAATTTTCTGCATTCGTTATTTTGGTTCTTTTTTTTTCTGCTTCTGAAGTGAGATTTTTTTTTTCAGTTACGTTGAGAATGATGCAGACTGGAAGATTATTTTCTCCATTAATATTTTTTAATATATTGAAATGATGGAATTAGTAGTAGTATTCGTAAATAGTAGCGATTTCAGATAATATTGATGAATGGGATGAGTCTAAATTAAGCGAAGTCGCTGAAAAGAAACATGGAGAACATGACAGGAAAAGACCGAACCAAACAGATATTATAAGTTGCTTTGCATGCCGAGAGCATATATTCCTGAATAACCTTCCTCCTATCCCTAATCAAATATTGTCTTCTCACAGCATTGCAGCATGTTGTAGGGATTTTTTTTTTTGTAGGTTTGCAAATATTTTCTGGAAGCCGTTGAGAATAGCAAATATGGTTGGTTTTGGGAATGTCCAAATGGCGACGGTTGTATTTATAGGCACGCTTTGCCACAAGGTTATATTCTGAAGAAAGATAGAAAAAAATTAGAAGAGCATAAGCGGTTAGCTGAAATCAGCTTGGAAGATCTAATCGAGAAAGAGGTATTTTTTAATTCTGGTAATATTTGAAATACTGCTAAAAATAATTTACTTATCCTCCTTCTTTATATTTAATATTTCAGCGTGCACAACTTAAGCCAGAAAGTCTCACAAAAGTGACGTTGGAAACATTCATCTCCTGGAAAAAGAAAAAATTGCGAGAAAGGAAACGGAAAATTGTAGAAGAAGAGAAAGAAAAAAGGAGAAACATTAAAACTGGTAAATCGGTAAGTGTAAAACTTTACTATGCATAATGATTTTTTTTTTCCAGTTCTAAGCAGTAGCTTTCTTTCTGCCATTTTCAGTTGAATGACCGTATTTTTTAAATATACTGAATAACGTCATGTTAGAAAACATATTTTCACACTAACATGTAGCGTTTATTTGCTTAACCATATGACATTTTCACTTTAAATCTTTTTAGGAATTTGACATCCTGGACTTTTTCAACATATTTTAAATATTATAGATTGGAATGAGTGGTCGTGATTTGTTCACTTATAATCCAGAATTGGTAGGACAGGATGAGGGAGATATGGAAGGTGGTATTGCATTCGAACCAGGTTGTGAAGAACAGGAGAATGATGAGGTAATATTTATCCGTTGTACACGTCTATTTTGCTTTTCTATTAGTAACAGCAAGATTTTGTTAAAGCAACAATGATATTTTTTATGCTGAAGTCTTACTTCTTGTGTTTCAGCAATTTAATTAAGCCTTTACAAGTAGTCACGAGGTCATTTTAATTGTCAGAGATGGGCCAACGTTTTATTAGCTGAAAATATTTGAAGTTTTATTGTGAAGATGCTATATATATTTAATTTAGTGGATTATTCGTTTAAACACCATCATAACTCTGCTAATTCGTTTAGTCACAAATAAAAGCATTTGAAATTGATGAGCGTACATTTTACTGCATCGATGACGAAGGACGAATGTTGGATGATGATCTGGATGATGATGAAAAGGTTCCGTGGCATTTCTCAATGCTTTGCATCTTTTTTAGCACACTAGTCTTTTCCCTTCATTACCTCTTTTCATAATTTGTCACAATCAATGGAAATTGCTATAAGAATAAGCTTGAAAATAATAAATATTTAGGTGGTTGCGTAACTCGTGTTTTTTCGCCTTTTTTCCTTTTATATGCTTTTTATGTTTATTTCCTGCTATTTTAGTCGGTGGACGCTACAGGTGATATTGAAAATATGCAGATTAATGAAGACCTATTTAACGTAGATGAAATACCCGATTTGGAAAGTTCTGAAGACGAAGATAATGCTGTCGAAAGGATAGCTCGAATGAGGATAGAAGAAAAAAACCGACTTATATAGATCTTCCTATTTTCATGTAAAATTGAATTGCTTATCGCTAATATGCGATAGTTTCTTTCTTACGAAGAAGTAAGTTGCGAAAATGCCTTTCATACTCTTCTTATACTAAGATATAACATCAGTATTTTTGTAAGGACTTTGTCTTAACTTTTTCGCTGTGAATATCGGAAAAAGTTAATGCATTCCTATCAATTTCTGATTGGATTGCTCACGCGTTTGATTATGAATACTTTCTGTCGATTTTTAATAAATTTGTTGACTAAACGTCTTTACAGTTGCACTTTCAGTAGCTGGAAATTTTCCGGTGTAGAGTTAAGGCTTGTAGTGTGGACCTTTCATTCTGTGTGGGAAACGCTACCAGTATTTCACTGTTGCTTTTGAAGGCTTTTTTTGTGGTCGTCTGGAGTGCCAGTTTTACTTTGTCATCAGTCTTGACCAGGTTGCTCGTTTAAGCACGTGAATTTCTAATATGGAGGAGGTTGTGTTTATGGTCATTATATTGTCTCCATGTGTAAATGTGGTAGGGTGATACCAGTAAAGGGAATGGAAGGGGAAGTGAGTTATGGACAGTGGATGAATGGATGGATGATCGCTTTCTGCCCATGCTCTTTCAAAATCAGGTTTGTGATAGTGAGGTGATGATGGCTGGTTAGTTCGTTCACGAGACCAGTGACAACTCCCTGCCCCTTCCGTGGTATTCTGGGCAGCACTACGAGCTGACACATTCCGTGCGGTATCGATGGTGTGCTGTACTATATGGCTGAAGTCCTGCTGTTACTTATGTGCTTTTTTATGATTTTCCTTCACGGTTTCTTTTTTGCTGAGGCGATTGAAGAAGTCGAGTTTCTGGACTTGGTGTAAAAGTGACTTGCCTGGAAGCGTGTGGTCGAACGTTGTAGATGTGTATCAGCAACTTACACCACTTATCATTCCATTCCTCATTCACAGCTTCGCATCATGCACTTCGTCTCCTTAGGTCTCTTAGCACTCAAATCAACTATAATGTGATTGTTTGCTGGCCAGTCGTAACTGACCTTGTGATAAGGTACTTTAGTGGTACACGACTAATATTAAACTGAATGAGTCCAAATACCACTGCTCCAATTGTAATACATTTGAAGTACTTTTGTTCGGAGCGGTTATGCATTCAACCATTGATGGGAAGATATTTAATGCAAATTTGAAGTGAAGTGATAATAAATCGTTACTATGGTGAGGAAAAGTGGGATGGATGAAAAATGAGTGAAGCAAATCGATTAGTGCTGGAAGGGATGACGAAATTTGGGGATTTTGATAATGAGGCTCGTTACCTGGACAAAGGTGTGATGAGGCGCAGGATGACGCTGGATTAAGCAAGCGAGGTGAGGTAACATCATCTGTCTTGTCTTCAATCTAGCATTGAAAGATGGTGCGGAAGATGCCTGAAGAGCCTGCATTAAAACGACCAAAGAGGAAAAGAACTGAAGAGGAAAGGTGCTCCACTCGCACTCGCAACGATGGCTGAAGGTAGTATTGCTGCGATATGGCGTCACCGGTGCTGGTGCCGGTGCCGGTGCCGGTGCTGGTGCTGGTGGTGATCGAGGTGTGCAGGGGATTGAGAGGGTGTCATCGTCATTGTGATCGTCATTGACATCGCCGTCGCTGTTGTCATCTCGTTGGAGTGAGAGAATTCGTTGAAGAGAAGGATCTGCGCCATACAACCACCCTGCCTGTATCATTGTGCTGCTTCACCTGGTAATATTAAGAAAGGTAGGCAGGTGGGAAGGAGGTGGTGGTTCATTTCTCCCGCCTCCCATACCTTGCAGTGATTTCTTTTTTCATTCTCTATTCTTAGTAGTTTCAATTTCGAAACAAACATTTATTTATTAATTGGATTGTGAAATTGATTCAGCACACACACACTCACACACATTACCCTCCTGTCTTTTCTTCTGTTGACATGCGCAACACTGTTCGGTTCCATTCCCTTCTCTCATTTCTAGCCTTACTTGCTTTCCTCTCTCTTAACACAACTCCTTCTGTAACCACAGTCAGGAATATTAACAGCTTCTGAAAGCGGTACTGTTGATAAAATGTTATCAGCTGTGAGTTGAAATGTGAATTGCCCATTTCTAAATAGAAGACGATAGGACGTGCTGCATTCTTCCTCCATTTCCTGATACAGCAAAACTTTTGCTTGCGAGACTTGGCTAACAACGAAAGTCGTTCGGATATGTGAAATGGATGTGAAGTATCGGCACTGCCCTTCCCTTGTTCGTTTGTATTTTTAAAAATCCGTTTCAGATGTGGTAGTAATCGTCGTACAAGGCGAAGTAACAATTCATACAGCACATCTGCTTATCCGTATTACACTAATTTCTACATTAGAGCATGCTATTTTTATTATATTATCTGAGCTGTACGTTATCACAAAATGAACAGTGGACATGGGCAGTTAACCCGGATCTTATACCCATACAAGGTTTCTCTTATTTATTTTCATCTCTCCACTCTTTCCTTGTGGATTTAACTTTTCCACTTCTGTGATATTTCTCTTCTATCTGCTTAATTCACTTCACTCTTTGCCTATTTTTCCAAGAACTCCATGTGTATTCCTTCATTATGGAAAACTTATGGAAAATTCTTGACACCGGATGTGTCAGAGTGAGCCATCTTCTGATGACATATACTTTTTAACTAGTCTTCATTTTCGTGTCTTTCTTCAGTTATTACATATGGTGGAGCCAATGAAATTTTGTGAGAGATGGAAAGGATGTTGTTTGAGTTATTACAACGGCTTTATTATGCCACTGTTTGGAATAATCGTATTTACATTTGAACGAGAAGTAGAGGGACACAAACAATTTGAGTTATGTTGCAGTGATCAGCGTAGTTGGATTCATTCCACTTTGTAAATAATGTTGTAGTGGGACCCAGTAGGACAGAATAATTGTGCAGAAGAAAATGCGCTTTACTGCGTGGTGCATCAACGTGTTACTATGGATATCGGCTCATGATCTCCTTGGTAACTGCGGAAAAAAATGAAAGTGGAAGTGATTAAATGATGATAAGATCATAGATATACTTCAATGTGATATGATTTGTTTACATCTTTCTCCTTTCTCGAGATATTGCTTTAGAAACTACAAAAAAAAGGAAAAAAACGACGTAAGAAAAAGGCTTCCGTCAATGCATTTGCAAATTTTGAAGAGAAAAACAGCAAACAAAGTATGCAAAACCCAAAACAGAAAGTATACATGTGAACCGTTTAAATGTTGTGCGCAAGTAATGAATGACTTTGAGAGCAAAATCCGTGAAGTTTAAATTGCTACTTTCGTTGAATTTCATACTTTCTACTTTTCAGAGTGCAGAAGTGCTCTTGGGAAAAAATTTACTGTAGCATACAGTAGTGGCAATTAACTCACTGAACATGACGTGATTGGAGATAAATGTTTGGGAAATCAGCTTTAATCAGTTGCTAGTATACGTTACTGGTTAACTTTTAATATTGAAATATTTTGGATAAATTCACTTCATAATATATAGGGAGGAATTTAACATTGAACACTTCAACCTATATAACAACTCCTTCAACTGCAGATCTATTTCCTTCCGTTCTAAAACGTTTTAAGAATTCAATTTATACTATCAGGAACGTGTCCCGTTAGAATAAATGCACAGTCAGGTGTCTGTCTGTGGGTGTTTCTGGGATGATGCTGCAGCTCACATTTGAATTATTCATCAACTCCCGATTGCTATGAAATATTTGCGGTGATTATTTGTGATCTCATGAAAACTTTTCTCTTTCTCTTACTATTATGATGGTTGATACTATTCCTGTTGAAGTTATCGGGACATAAATCAGTGCAAGATGGACAGGTGTTCTTCAGATTATCCTAAAACAGACGGCGACAAAGGGGATGGATAAAGGAAAAGCGTTTGTTGAAATTAGGTCCTTCATGATGCGCAATGGATTCCCATTGAATGCGCCGGTGCACATTGCCTGCGGGAAGTCTCTCAGCAGCATTTATCGGATCAGTGCTTCTGATTTGTACTTAATCTTTCTTTATAAATAATCCCAGTACGAAAAGAATCGGTAGTTTAATTCAGTTGAACCAACAAGACCTTAATAGAAACAGGTTTAGTTCGTCTTACTAATGAGCTTCAAACGCAACTTATCCAGAAACCGGATAATCCGAAGAATCTTAGCTGCATTGGCATATCATCTATAACGGTATTTAGTGGAATTAACTAATGAATTGATGCATGATAATAACATTCAACGTAATAGTATAAAAATGACCTCTTTCTGCCTGAATTCATTGTAGCTTTCTATGATAGTTTTATCAGCTGATGGCTGTGTTACTTTAATGCTAACTCATCTTCTTATGGTTTAATTGTATTTCCCTAATGTATAGCGATATTAGTGACCACTTTCCATAGCATCTTGCTTGATTCCTCGGAAACTGTTTTATTCCCTCCGGTAATTATCGTTTATTCTTTCGAGGAATGTTTCTTGTATCCATGCAAACACTTTTCGTTAGTCAGTTTGATTAATGTTTTTGTTATTTCTATTGGGAGTTAATTCATTTTTCAAGAATTTTTGATGGGATGAAACTGCTTCGTAGAATGCAGCCACCATCTTCACATTTCTGAATAATGCGTCCATGGTGACGTGGCTGTTCAATTTATTGCAACAGCAATAAAAATTATGTTAAAGGATTGCGATGGCTGTTATTTTTATTTACTGTAGCTTAGGCTGCAGATTCATCAGGTAAATTATTGTTCGATGATCGATATTTGTCTAAATTCACCTTGTTCACAGGTTTTGCTTTTGCCAGCAAGACGAATCACTCATACCTGTGTAATTATCGAAGGCTTCAGCAGCACACATCGTTCTCTGTTTCCTTTTACAAGAGAACTACAGGTGCAGGAAGACACATACACACTGTCTGTAAAGGGTTTCATTTCTCGGGACATTTCAAAATATTCTCGAAGATGCTGCTCTTTCTGCTCCTTTTCAGACAGAACAAGTCACCGATGACTGATCATTCCATTCCTTCCCATAATGCTTCATTTCTGAATAACTTTACCGATAAGTTGTGTTGTATAAGAGTGCGA
This sequence comes from Setaria digitata, assembly GCA_003640385.1. Lineage (NCBI taxonomy): Eukaryota > Metazoa > Nematoda > Chromadorea > Rhabditida > Setariidae > Setaria > Setaria digitata. The sequence continues at coordinate 293,633 of RCAB01000020.1, read as the reverse complement.
ATAGTTTCTGCAGGAATGGAAGAGTCGGGTTCACCCGGGTCTCTTCTCGCTGTGCGATGCAAGGGAGTGGTTGAAGGAACAGTAGTTCATTCCATCAGAGTAAGGTGACAGCCATCGGTTCCTGCAATCTTTGTTATCTTCCACATGACTGAAAATGTGGGCAAAAGTACAACAGAAATGATTGCGGGAATGTCGTTGGGATTTCCTAACCAATGGAAGGGAAGGACTTTTCCGTGTAACACGTGAAATCCAACGCACTGAAATCCACTAAAGTATGTGGAAAAAGATAAGCATTACATAACAGCACAATTCACAGAGATGGGGATAGAGCAACTGGAAGAATTTAGTGAATATACTTCTATACTTCATTAACATCGTAAAAAAACATATTGAAATAATTAGACAACAGGTAAAGCAAGTAAGAGCTGTGAATTGAAAAGTAGAGAGCTATCTATTATTATGAAATATGCTTCTTCGTAGAACAGATAGTTGACTTGGTGTTCAATTCAGAATGTCTCTGTCGTTTTGCAAAATTTTGAAAAAGGCATAGATATTTCATCTTTCAGCTTGCAAATTTCTAATTTGTGCAACGAAAATTTTTGTGCCTTTTCTTAATTTGTGCATCCTTATTAAAAAAAAATGATATATTATGAACTGAAATTCTTCCTGGTCATGCTATTTCAAAATCCACAATTAACGGTTGATTCAAATTCGAATTAAAGGCATTCAAGGGTCACAATTGGTTAACATTCTCAGAAATGACAGTATTTGTCTAGAAATGAAACACTACCTTCCTATGGCAATATATAAACTAAAACCGCAATGTTTGGGGAATATTAGACTTTGACGTTTTAGTCTATGAAATTTTGTAGTGCGCATTAATTTGTCATTTACAAAGCTTTTAAGAATCACCAAAAAAAAAAAAAAAAAAAGAATTCTGTGATATGATTAAGGCAGTTTTTAGGACCTATTTCTTCCAATAAATGTTTCTTTCGATTTGTTATTTACTTGCAATAAAATTTCTGATGAACCTATCAACTTGTGAAAGCCTTTGTCTACAACCATAAGAAGTAATCTACCAACCTTCATATTTGTTACAATCTAATAAATTGTCATGTCTTTTACTATATTTCAGGTGCTTTATGGCGTTCTAAAATATGTACTCATTTTGTATTCCAAACATTGGTTTGAAAATTTAGCTTTTTTCCATGTTTGTTATAACAGTTTTTTAATTAAGAACCATTTTACTTTCCACGGATTCGTCTTCACATGTTTTCAAATTCTCTGGTAGAGCATTTTATGCTATGGACTTATACAACATGAATATTGCATCATCGCAGCAGACAAAAAAAAAATTGGGCTCATGTCGAAGGATAGAAGTAATGACTGACTGACTTGAACACATTCCTAGTTCCCATATTTCTTAAGCTTTATATCATTTAACATTCACTTCTATCTGTTCGCTGAATCAGTCTGCCGAAGACAAAAGTAAATAAAAGTATTTTACTACGCTTCTGTTTTTTGAAAATTATCCCACAGTGTCTGTAGGTTTTCGGAAGAATTTCTTTTCCTAAGGATACTGTAGCAAAGATCACTTGATTGTTGAAATATTTGTGAAGTTAGATATTACAATTATGATATTAAAGTGTTTTTTTGCTTTTTTTGCTCGTTAAAAACTAATATAACTTTTATAATGTTCGGCTAGATTACTCAATTTCTCTCTATGTGAAAATCTTCCTATCATCTTTTCATATAGTAAAATTGTAAGCTTATTATAAGATATATAATCTGAGAATATAAGAATATCATTTGCAGTAGATTCACCAATCTCGCCAGGTGAGGTATTACTGCCTGGACCAGTCTCAGGATCGGTTCATCCGGGCACAACTGGTTGTTCAGAAAACGATTTTCGTTGCAATGATGGCAAATGCATCAGATTCGAGTGGAAGTGTGACGGGTCGGGGGATTGCTCAGATGGTGAAGATGAAAAGGACTGCCGTTAGTTTGATTCACTTTTTAACTAATTTTCTTTTTTTTGTCCTCAAAATTTTTACTGATTACAACAGACTGACTTAATCGGGGTTTCCCCTAATTTCCCAATAGCAACATAAATCGTTACACTAATCTTTTTATTTTCGAAGTTGGAAAAGTCTATTTAATAAGTATTATACAATCGCCTTATTTTTAGCACTAAAAATTTCTCTACACTCATTACAGAAGAAACTGTTTAGGAGAAATGTACGAGCAAGCTTCAGGTTTATTAGGAGTTCCAATAATGGATAATAGGTGTGGATGACTGAGAAGTGGTAAGGGAGGGCTATTGGAGCTACCGTAATTTATACTGGGAATTTTGTTATAGCACATCCTGGCTGCAAGGCGGACCAATGGCAGTGCGATAAGTATGAGTGGCGCTCAACTTCCTGTATTCCGGAATACCAGCGATGTGACAATATAACAGATTGTGCGGATGGTTCGGATGAAGTGGACTGTCGTTAGTTTGATTTTATTTATTACTGATAAACGTTGATATGACATTTGATGACTATTGTGACACTTCAAGGTTGCTTTGTGATTTCCGAGACTACTGTACAGTGCAAGCCCTAAGTTTATTGCAGCAGCTCCTAGTGTATCCTGCAATGTAAACGATGGATCAGTATTCCAATGTGCTGATGGTAGACAATGTTTCGATATATCAAAGAAGTGTGATGGAAAGTATGACTGCAGAGATCTGAGCGACGAGAAGGTTCCTTCATTTCACTTGTTTCTCCTTAATCCTACTGCTGAAGCACTTCTAAGTACGGAACTCTTAATGTTTGTCTTTTCCACGCCTTAAACCATTTTTACGTCAATTTGTAAATTGCCACTCATTCGCGGAAGTTAATGGACAGCAGGTATGTTGCTTGGACGATGAAAAACTAGTCTGACAAGGCGTTCTTTCTGCTTTCGTTGCTTCATTGGTAACTGTTCCTTCTTCAACTGGTTTCTGTTTGGAGATGAAATGAACTGTACTGATAAAAAGATGTTCCGCTTGCAAATGAAAAATAAAAAATAATAGGGGACAGAAATAAAAATCGTGATTTGGATATATTGTTCCTTCCCTTCTGCACGATATTTCCGCCATGTGACCTGATGGTAAGCAATCGCTGAATGAATTAGACATCATAATTTGAAATTATGATGTTTTGGACATTTCGAAATAACAATTTGAACATTGCCTAATAATTCTAGTAATTATTATGCAAAATTATTGCACGTTTTTTGCTTCCATATTCTTTTTTTTTTTTTTGGTAAGGCATTTTACTATAATTGTAGGATTCGTGTCCACACAATCATACAGCCTGCTTCCAGTATCAGTTTCGTTGTGCAGATCAATCACAATGCATTCAGAAATCGTGGGTTTGTGATGGTTCAAACGACTGTGCCGATGGTTCGGATGAACCACCGACATGTGGTGAATTAATTTCCATCTTCTCTTATTTCTTCCTAGCGCTAAGTGGAGAAATATTTTCTTCCGATTGAAATTTCTAAAGAAATTTTTCGTTTCTGAGGGCCTATGGTCTACATGATAATGATGTACAGTATGGGATCTTTAGAATTCAAACAGTGCAGCGGTGGTGAATTCCAGTGCAAAAACAAACGATGTCAGCCGCGGAAGTTCCGTTGTGACTACTACGATGACTGCGGTCTGATCTTACTTTTTTTTACTAAGCGCAATTTTTTTCCCCAATCGTCCTTTGAGGCAATGTAAAGCTTTAATTTGAGTTACATATTTACATTTACTTTCAAACTATCCAGGGAGGTGATGGATGGTTGCACGTTCTTCTTGCAGGCCAACTATATGAACATAAGATTTTCTGGCTTGAAAAAATTATTGATAACTTGTTTTTATTTTTTATTATCGTTAAAACGAACTGTTATTAGCTATTTTAGAAGTCACCAATTAGTTTCTTAAAATGACGTCTCGTTCTTCAGTTTTGGAAACATTAAACTGATTTTTATTTTCGTCGGCAGATGGCCTGAAGAAATTATCGATGAAACAAGGAAGTGAAAGGAGTTAATTTGCAGGTGATAATTCTGATGAAGAAGGGTGTGGACAGTATCTTTGTCCACCACAACAGTGGAACTGTCCTGGTTCGGGTCACTGTATCCATAAAACTAAATTATGTGATGGGAAAAATGATTGTTCGGATGGCGCCGATGAAAAGAATTGCTGTTAGTGTCTTCAATAACTTCGTAAACTAAAAGAAATTGACGATTTGAGCGCAGGAGGGAACAGAAGAGGAGATCGCTCATCTCTATTTTGCTTTTATGCTCTTATACATACGTAAAAGCTGTCTGATAGCAAGTGAAGAGAAATTTTTCCAGCTGGAAAAAGAATTAAACATTGATAGGGAGTAATTCAAGTTTTGGCAATTTACTTTTTAAAAACTGGAATGAGTTGAAATTTCAGCATCAAATCTTTGTCCATCATTAGGATGTCAAGCCGGATGCCACTCATCACCATCTGGTGGAGTTTGTACTTGCCCGGTTGGCTACAAATTGGATGAACGATTTCATAGAACCTGTTCTGGTGAGAAGGACTTTCACAAATGATTAGCGAAGTGCTTCAGTATAATTGGTGTTCTATGAAGCTTAGCACACTTAATTTAATACAGTACAGATATAAATTACTAAGATATACTAACAACTACAGTATCAGAATTGTTTAAAAAATTGATTGATAAAAATTGGCACTTATTAATGCATAAAGCGTTCACTGGAACACTTGTGATGAATGATGCATTCATAAGATTCGCCACAAATTGTTTGTTCATCAGATATCAATGAATGTGTTGAGTGGGGTTACTGTGATCAGGGATGTCAAAATCATCGTCCTGGATTCACCTGTTCATGTCTTGGAGAATGTTACCATCTGGAAATGATGCATGGTCCTGGTAATGATAATCACACTCTCAGAGGATACTGCTTATCACGAGATTCTGATACTATGCGGTTATATGTTGCTAGGAGAGAAGGCTTGTACAGGTACTTTTTATCTTTTCAGAAGCATTGCTTAAAAAGTATCAAGTACCTGTTGGTTTTTTCTCTTTCACTTTTAAGGCAAGTGGAATGCTGCTATTTCACTCAAGTAGTACCACAACTGTGCACCATATGAAGTTTTGGGAAAAGACAAAAAAGAAAAGAAATCAACTGGTTAATTAGCTCTAGTAGTGCAGACTTAACTGCTGAAAATTTGACGGATCACTGAGAATAGGTTTTTCTGAATTACACAATAGCTGGGAAATAATTTTAACAATGAAATTGTTTATGGGCTGTTATCAACTATTAATATCTTTATTTTAATAGTATCAGTAATTTATTCTCACTGAGTAACACTGTGTCAGGATAAATCCATATAATCCAACTGAAGAGGCAGAGAAACTAGTTTCTGGTGAATTTATTTATGGTATCGGATTCGATTTTGGAGATAAGAAGGTATTCTGGACCGATCGTTTATCACACTCTGCATTTAGCGCTGATATTGATGATAATGGAGGCATAAAAAATATTAAGTGAGTTTGTTTTTCCAATCTAAAATAGCACAAAAATATTTGTGAGTCGTAGTGGATGAGCGGTGTTCAATTTCAGGAAACTTGATTTGAAGAATTTGTTCTTTCCGAGGAATTTGGCTGTTGATTGGATTACAAATCATTTATATATTGTCGAGTCTGGATCAAGGCGAATTGATATTTCAACTTTTGATGGGGAGAGGAGGACTGTTCTGATTGCTGACGGCTTGATTCTTCCGCTGGACATTGCGCTTGATCCAATCAGAGGGTGCTTTTTAGTTTCTTTCCGATAGCAAAGTATAACGTATATGAAGCGGTTGAAAATATCACCTGAGAATTCGAAATACTTCTATAAACTGAAAGTTTCTTGAAATGAAACGAACTGCTGACAGAAGTTATTACTCAAATAGTGCCATCTTATGCAATTTCGTTGACCACTTTTCAGTGAAATGTTCTTTTCAAACCAGTTCAAGCTGGAGGGTGCAGCAATGGATGGAACTCAGCGACGTACTCTAGTTGACACTCATACACACCAAGTCAGTGGTATTGTAGGTCAGTTTCAGTACTATTTTCAAAATTTAATTTACTCTGAAAATATATGTTGCAAATGAATATCTAATGAAGAAATTCATGCTTCTTCATTTCTTGTCCTTGATCCAAAAGAGCAGTACTAAGTAATAGACACCAAGTTTAGTTGACATTGCTGCCAAACGAGTTTACTGGGTTGATCCTAAAGTTGATCGCGTGGAGTCAATTGATTACAATGGAAATGATCGAAGAATAGTCATTCAGGGAATGAACAATGTTAGTTCTATCCTTCTCGATTAATTTATATTTTGTGGATTTCATTCTCGTGTAACTCTGATAGTTCCAGTCCACTATCATAGTGCTCTCGTCACAATTGCTGGCTCGTCTGAAGTGGCCATTTGCTTATTTTTTATTAGTTTTTTTTTATCAAACATAGTCTTAATTTTCCTTTTTCTGTTAATAGCCATGGCAGTTGCAGCCAGTAGTTTCGATTACTCAACAATGGCACCAGGGGTTGCGCATTTAGACCGACAAAAAAAGAAATTTGTTTTAAAACTGTTTTCAGGCGATAAACATATTTCCTCTATACAAAATTTCATAAATCTGATCTATGTATAGATGGGACTGACTGTGGAGAGGCTAACAGATGTAAGATGCCAAGCTGTAGTGCACTTTGCTGGACAGTGTATTCTTTAGTACAAATAGNATGGGACTGACTGTGGAGAGGCTAACAGATGTAAGATGCCAAGCTGTAGTGCACGTTGCTGGACAGTGTATTCTTTAGTACAAATAGGGTAACAGAAAAGTTTGCAATGGTCGAAATTAGTTATACAAAATACGTGTGAGATTTTTGACAAGCCGAAGCTGTGATTGGCTGAAATTATCAAACTGAAATTTTAAAATTATGTGACTGTTAAGGTTCCACATCCTTTTGGCCTTACAATGTTTGACCAGTACCTGTACTGGACAGATTGGACACGGCTTGGAGTAACGCGTGTTGAGAAGTTTGGCTCACCAACAAAAGTTATTTGGTGAGTAAATTTATTATATCTTCTCTTCTGTTCGTTGATAGTAAGCAGTTGACAGTTGACAGTTCATTCTTTTACACTAAACTATGATTCACTGACATATTGTAGTGCAGGAAATTCTTGAGGAGTCTCAGAAGTTTGGCTTCTACGAAGTATATTTTGCAGGACAAAGAAGGAGAATAATGTATTTCCAATGGGTATCGTGGCATATCATCCAATGACTCAATTTGGACCTCAAGAAAGTGATTGTCTTGGTTTGAAGATCGATAATCCATGTGTTGAAGCAGATTGTCAGGGAATGTGTATTCTGAGCAAAGATTCTGGCCAATTTGGTGTCGGCTACCGTTGTGTTTGTCCTATAGGACAGGTTCTTCTTGCTTTACTCTTATGATGTTAAAATTTCTGCTAAATGGAATGAAACAAGGCAAAATTGTTTGAGTGTTATGTGGAAGATTTTTACTCCTGATAAGTTTAGTTCATTGAAAAAGTTCAGAAATTTTTCTTATTTCTAATTATTTCTTCGATCCAAATGATCAGAATTATATCCATATTTGCAGAAATTAGTTGAAGAAAAACGATGCGTTGATTCCACCGATTATCTTTTATTCAGTAGTAACAAAATAGTTCGTGGGATTTTCCCGGAAATAGCTCAGAATTCGCTAAGCGAAGCAATATTACCAATTTCTCCAGTTTCGCAACGTCGTATTGGGATGTATTTTGAAGTGGAATGCGATATTCATGGCAACAGTTTCTTCTATGCTGATATTATGGATAACACTGTTTACAGGTATTGAATTTCAGGTGTTAAAACATAAAAGAAAATGTGATTATCGTTCAATGAAGAGTGGTTTTTTTTTTTTTTTTATTTGATAACACTAAAGAAATGTAACTAGTAGATGGAGTAAACATCGATGCATGCTTGATAGATGATTAGTAAGTAATCTCCGCTCATTAACTGGAGGATTTCAACTATTTTCTTGTGAAGCCTTTTTTCCAAAGATCTACTCCCATTCATGTCCAAAATATATCTGTACCAAAGCAATGCAAACAATACTGTACAAAGGATGCTGGAATACATCTCTTAATTATGTAATTGCAATGTATTTCTCGTAATACCCTTTAACTAACTTGACAGACATTTCGTGTCATTTCATTTCATATCTCTGAACGTGATTTTTCAGAGTGAAGCCAGATGGTGAAGGTTCTGCACCGGTATTGGTAACTCACAATGATGGCTTAGTTTCAATGTCCTTTGACTGGCTCTCAAAACAGCTTTATTATGTTGATAATATCAGAAATAGCCTTGAAGTTGTCAAAGTGTCCGAACAAGTTAGTTATACGAAAATATTTTTGAAGCTAGTAATTTGAAAGACCAATGCTAGTTTAACTTGCATCTGCCAATACAACCTACTATGTCAAGATACTATATCCTTTCAGAATTGCGTTTTTCTCATATAAAACCATCCCTATCATATCTGACTTCTGGTTAAGCCGTAGTATTTTTTCTTGTAAATTATTTAGGGTCTCGTTCATCCAGATCAGCTGATCCATCGTCAATTACTGAATGGTTTGCGTGATCCAGTTGCTGTTGCCGTGCATCCATGGCAAGGCATATTGTTTTTCGCAGAAGCACAACGACCTGCCAAAATTTATCGTTGTTTCATAGGTGAGGAGTGACAAATTTCAGGACGAACTAATGCATTCATTGTGCCGGATGCTATTTCACTGATTTAGCAACAAAATATTGCAGATGCAACTAGCTGTCAAGTCATACGGAACACAACTATTGGGCGACCATCCAGTTTTGCGATCGATTTCTCGGAGAATCGTCTTTGCTACGGTGATACCTTACTAAAGACAATTAATTGCATGAACTTCGATGGTTCAAACCCATATGTTTTGCCTGTAGATAATCCAATTCCAGTTGCGATCGCAATACTTGAAGGTAATTAATGACTTAATCGTATAAAAAGATAATTATCCTTGTTGATTGAGATATAGATTCTAAGATACAGATTCTCTTATAGATATCGATTCTAAGATATAGATATAAATCTCTCTTTCAATATCATTTTTCTTATTATTTTATTCTTTTAAGTTTCACATTAATGACTACTGCTGCAGATGAGCTCTACTACGTACATCAAAGACCATATTCGATACGTCGTGTCAGTAAGCGAAACGGTGGAAAAGGTCTCATTGTTCGTGAATTTACTGGCAAAGATCGAAGTGTTTTCTCGTTAAAGGTATTTCCAAGTAGTTGTTCAAAAGGAGATAATGTTTGGATGGTAAATTTTTCCTTATCAGTTCCTTTCCGTTTCGCTGCTAATGTGTTTTATATTTATAGGCTTGCTCACTGGCTAATCAGCCAATACCTGATCCATCGTTGGAGCATCCCTGCCATGCAAGTGATTGTTCTCAGCTTTGCTTCGGACTTCCCAATACCTCGTCATCTTCAGAAGCTCAGCCACTCGTGAAAAGATGTGGATGTAGACAAGGCAAGTTGCAGTTTTAATGTGAATTTCAAGAAAAGTTTAATAAATCGCTGCCGAAAAGAAGCTTAAAATGTTGCTGTATCTTCTCGTTTCTTTACTCGAAATTCCTATTTAGGGTTCAAAATAAATCCAGAAAATATGCGCACTTGTCAGCGTGATCGTCGCGAAATTGTCGAAGTATTGTGTGCTAGTAATTCATCCCAATTTTTATGCGCTAATGGGCGATGTATACCTAATGAATGGAAATGTGACGGTGAAAACGACTGTCTCGACGGCAGTGACGAAGTATTTTTACTATTTGAACGCTACTGATGCAATTCCGAAGGAGCATAAAAAAGGAAAGAGTTCCTAAAAAAAGATCATCTCATGCTGAAGTAGCAAACAGATATGAGAAAGTTTCAGATAGGACCAGATGGCAAGCCTTGCTTTGTTGAAAAAGAGTGTCCACCGAATACAATTCGTTGTAACAATACGAAGAAATGCATACCACAGCAATACGCTTGTGATGGGGATAATGACTGTGGTGATTATTCTGATGAAGATGTTAAGGTAAATGTTTTAGCACAACAAATTTATTTCTGCCATCGTTTTCTCAATCATTGCTGAAAATTAAGTGGACTGGCAGTAATGTTTAGATTTTCCTAAAAGTGCATTTTTTATTATAGTATTGTAAAAATGGAGAAATTCCTGTCTGTGCAGCACGAAAGTTTCAATGTGATAATCATCGCTGCATTCCGGAACAGTGGAAGTGTGATTCGGATAATGATTGCGGCGATGGCTCTGATGAAAAAATGGAGATGTGTGCCAATACGACATGCTCTTCAAATCAGGCAATTGTTCAAAACAATTAAGTTCAAATTACAGTGCTCCTCCATATGATATTGTGTATAATAGACTGTGCTGTATGTATAGCAGTAGACCAGATTAAGTCTTTAGCAAATGAGATGATAGTAATTGGCGGATGAGTAGCAGGACTTTATCAGTGAAACTTAAGTACTCATTATTAAATGTGGGTAAGTGGAGTCAGAAAAGGGAATAAATATAAAATAGTTGTTTACATTTGCAGTTCACGTGTGGCAATGGTCGATGTATTCCAGTTTATTGGCTATGTGATGGAGATAATGATTGTTATGATAACACAGATGAAGATAAGGAACGATGCCCACCAGCACTCTGTCGCCCTGATCAGTTTCGTTGTGCTAACAAACGACAATGCATTTCACTCAAAAACCATTGCGATGGACAGGAAGATTGTGATGATGGATCAGATGAAGAAAGTTGTCTCACTCAGGTTTTTTAATGCATTCCTTCAGTAATACTTCCTTGATTTGATTTATTGGTAATTTTCAGTGAAATTTGTTCTAGTCAAAAGATAAAATATCGCCGCAGAGAATAAAAATAATCAATGAATTGCCACACATATATTTGTTGTGGAAGCGATAAAGAGACTCCTTTCCAAAATGAGAGAGACACTTGATAAATGATGTTCTCTCACAGTTTACTCGTAAAAGCGACAATTTTAGGAAGATAAATGTACACACAGTGAATTTACATGCTTATCTGATGGACTTTGTATACCGATAGCATGGAAGTGTGATGGACAAAAGGTCTTTTCAATTCCTTCCTTTTTGCATGCTACTTTTTAAAATTTAGAGCGAATTTCAACAAATCCATGTTCAGGTAATTATGAAGGGTCGAAGTTTGCCGTATTGTTATTTTCCTTTATTATACAATTACTTTCATCTCTTGTAAATAAAAGATCTTCATATAGCACTCATTCAACGTTTTAGGATTGCGAAGATGGAAGCGACGAGCCTGAAAGCCTTTGTTCAAACGTTCAATGTCCTCAGGATCATTTTAAATGCGCTAACAATCGATGCATTTTTAATGCAAGTATTTTGACATTTATGAAACAATCTAGTGGTTACTTAGTTTTTTAGATCTTTAAATGTAAATGCAAAAAAATTTTTTTTTTCTGTCTAATTCATAGCTTTAAGGAAAGAGTGGCTGGTGTTAAGTTTTTGAGTGTCCATTCTCCTTGTAGACATGGCTTTGTGATGGCGAGAATGACTGTGGTGATAATAGCGATGAAGATCCAGAACATGGTTGTCAACATTCTCAACAACTTGCCATTCGATGTCCTTTCGAACATGTATGTTTTTTTTCTTTGTAATTTTGTATTAGATTATTCATTACTGATTATTGTTAGAGCGAATATTTCAGGAATTTTTATATTCACTGCTACCTGCCCTGATGATTGCAATTAAGAAATAATCATGAAATCAATGCATGATATATTTTCTGGTACTCATTAGAAATATCTGTGAAATAAGTTGTTGAGGTGTAATTTTCTGAGCTTTTGAAAAAAAATTTTAGTTCAAGTGTAGGAAATTTTCGTTTCAACTTACTTTCATTTTAGATGGCATGTCCAGGGAATCCAGATATTTGCATACCCCTGCATAACTTGTGTGATGGTAAAGACCATTGTCCTGGTGGTACCGATGAAGGTGGGCGATGTGCTCGAGATCTCTGTGCTGCAGATCGGGCGGCTTGTGCTTTCAAATGTCATATGAGTCCTGATGGTCCTCTCTGCTCCTGTCCTTTTGGTGAAGCGGTATGTAATGCAATATTCTACTGCTTCATTTTTAGAAGTAGAATTTGAAATAAAATGCTCAAATTTAAAAACAAAAAAAAGACCAGTACTATGTCATTCCCGGCGATAGCTGTTAAAATTTAATTGTGTTCTGTATGTGGAATAGTCTTGGCTCATGTGAGTGAAGCTCTTAAGCAAACTTCTAAAATTTGCGATGAGAACTGATGAAAGTATCACAGGTTGTGAACAAAACAAAGTGTGAACCAGAAAATGAATGCTTGGATGCGCGCTCATGTAGTCAGCACTGTACTGATGAAAAACATGGGTTCACATGCAGTTGCGAGGCCGGTTATACATTAGACGCTGATAAAAGAACCTGCAAGGTCACTGATGGTGTTCAGGTATTATTCCTGTAATCGTTCCAGAATTTTCTGTTTCTCTCTCTCTATGCATAAAGTAAAATTCATAATTTTTCAGTTACGTACTGTTTAGTTACTGTTCATGTTCAGGATATGCGTATTTATGTATCAAATCGTAATCGCATATACTGGTCTGATCGTCTTCTTGAGAATTGGCATACTTTTGAGGCACGTGTGGAAAATGCAATTGCATTGGCTTGGGATTCAGTCGAAGATCGAATCTACTGGTTAGTCGGTTTGTTTATGAAAGTCCATGTTTACAAAGTAACATCTGGTATAAGTTGATGGATGGTCATAGTCATCTTGCTAGTAATAATGAACTGTCATTATTTAGCTATTTTGATATAACTTCAGCAGTAGGCTGGATTGAAATAGAGCAGCCTGTGTTTCAGGTCAGATATAAGGGAAAAGAAAATTTATTCAGCAACACGAAATGGGACAAATGTGAAGGTATTCATTAGTGAGGGTTTGGATGTTACGGAAGGTATTGCTTTGGATTGGGTTGCAGGTAACTTATACTGGGTGGATTCTAGTTTAAACACTATAGAAGTGGCATCACTGGAGCGACCTACTGCAAGGTATATTTTTCTTTTCCAGAATCGTATGCTTCAAGTATTTTTTAATTTAAAAAAGCCATCCCTCCTCGTTTTTATGAGATCTAATAGTCCTTTTTTTATCCAGTTATTTATGATGCTTACAGGGCGATATTAATTCATGAAAATGTTGATCAGCCACGAGGTATTGCTGTCGATCCGAGGAAAGGATTTTTATTTTGGACCGATTGGGGTCAGGTATGTTTATTTAGTTATTGTATAATTATGTCTTTTTTTTTTTTTTGACTAGATGTTTAAAACAAATACATAAAATTCTACTGCAGAATCCACGTATTGAACGAGCGAACATGGATGGTTCAGAGAGGCGTGTTTTGGTAAATTCAAAGATTTACTGGCCAAATACAATTGCTCTGGATTTGACAACCAATCGTCTCTATTTCGCTGATAGTAAATTGGACTACATTGATTTCGTCAATTATGATGGCACCGGTATGTTTGGATGTTTCATTTATTCTTATTGAAATATTAAAAGTTTTGAAATCAAGATATCTTATGCTTGGTAAGTATTAGCAGCTCTTTTTCAAAATAATATTTTTCTCTATATTGTTAATAAAAAACAAAAAACAAAATTTGTTCAAAATAGAAGAAAAGATATAAGAAACTCCTTTAAATTATCTTAGAGAAAGCCAAACGTTAAGGGATACTTTGAGAATTCCAAGAGTTCTTCAGGTCGCACACAGGTATTGTCATCAACAAAGTTCGTGCAGCACCCACATGCACTTGCAATATTCGAAGATATGATATACTACAGCGATCGACGACTTCAACGGCTTCAGCTTTATCCCAAATATCCAAATGGCACATCTATAGAATATCAATCACATACATTCTCGAAAGCTCTTGGTGTTACTGCAGTGCATCCCATTCTACAACCTCATTTTGAAAATCCATGCGCTGATAATCCTTGTTCTGATTTGTGCTTGATCGGCAAAAATAGGGTTAGTGCCTGATGACCATTATGTCATTTTGATTTATTTAGCTATCTCAGATTGAATATCATACAATATACACGTTTTCAGAAAAGCACGTGCAAGTGTCCGTTAGGTAAAATTTTGGATCCAAGCGGCAGGAGTTGTATCAGTGATATGGAACCATTCTTAATGTTGATCCAAAAGACGAACATTTTTGGCTTATCGATGGACGAAGCAGTGAACAAGACACCTGCGCTTTCCGGAATGATACCTCTGGCTGGTCTTAGTAATGCATATGACGCAGCTTATGATCCGGAAACCGCCGAGGTGATATTAACATTGTAATTTTCAGTAATATCTGAATGCTGGTAGCAAAAAATTTTTTAATGATATAAATGCAGAATGAGCCTCTTCCAAATCAAAATTAGATTTTAGACAAAAATAGAAATTTCAGATATTTTATTTGGAACATGCAACAACAGGTCGAATTATCAGTCCTAATAGCCTTCCAGAGTCACGAATCATTCATGTACAGTTGTCTTCAGTGAATCGAACACAGGTAATATTTGAAAAAGGAAAGTTAGGTGGCAAAAAAAATTTTGGGAAATACGATGAGATAAATGAATAAACTAAACAAAAATTTAGATAATTGCATCTCAAATACCCGATGATCCTTATGCAATGGCAATGGACTGGATTGGACGCAATATATATGTCGCAAATAAAATTTCTCAAACAATTGAAGTAGTTCAGACGAAAGATATGCAAGTAATCCTGCCTTCTAGTTCGAAGGGAATTCTGTTCAAGCTTTGACGGAATTCGGTAAACCACTAATTGGTTAATTGATTGATTTAATCCTGAAATACTTACAGTATCGGGCAACTGTTTTGAACAATGATCAATCTCCTACAGCAGTAGCCAATCCAGTTGCTTTGGCAGTTGATTCTGATCGTGGACTTCTTTTTTGGTTAGACCGAGGTGGTGGTGCTGTTCCATCGAAAGCAAGTTTCTTCGGTTATCTTTGCCTTAATGCTTGATTTACCACTATCCATACAATATTGTGATTCAGGTAGCTCGGGCTGATTTGGATGGCAAGAATCCATTAGTTATTGTTTCACATGATCTCACTGAACTCAGTCATTTAGCACTTGATACAGTTAATCAGCGCTTATACTTCTCAGAGTCAAAAGCTGGTCGGGTGAGCCATTTTTTTCCCTTGAAATAAATTGGAATTCACAATTGGAACTGATTTTAAGAAGTTGAAGTTTTCTCTTTTTACTTCTCTTGCCATATTCAGTTTAGAAAGAAGTGATTTCTTTACGCACATTTTAGATATCATTTGTGTCATATGATGGCCAAGATCGACGTTACATACTAAATGACGTTGGAAAACAACCACGTGGTATTGCATTCTTTAACAACCGACTTTTCTATGCAGACAGTGCATTCGAGAGTATTGAAGTAACTGTTGTATCCGGTGATGGTCAATTACCACAGTTTCAGCATTTTAAAAAGAATATCGACCAGCTAGTCAACATCAAAGCTATTTCCGGACGAAGTGGTAGGATAGATTTCCGCATTTCCTGAGTAGTCACAATATGTTGCGAACCATAATCCTACTGGTGTTAAAAATAACAAAAAATAGGATCTACAGAACAAATTCTTCTAATTTTATTATTTTGCAGCAGGGCATTCTCATCCATGCCGCACAAATAATGGTAACTGTGAACACTTGTGCATTCCGAGAGCATTCTCGCAGCATCAGTGTATGTGTGCCACAGGTTACGTTCTCGACGGCACTACTCATTGCAAACTCTTCGACCAGTCGTTCTTGATTGTGACTACTAAGACACAGATTATTGGAATACCGTAAGTTCTTTATTTAGAGAATCTATTGTTTGTAGTTAGTTTAAAATTTTAACTCTAAACAACTGTCAGATTGAAAGAAGAACAAAAGAGATCGGTAGCAATGGAACCTATTGGTGGTACTGCAATTACTGCAGTTGACTTCGAATTCGAAAGTAGATCTCTGTTCGTAGCAGAAACGTCTGGTCCTCATCGTGGCATCTATAAAGTTACTTTGGGTACCAGTGAAGTTAAGACTATTGTTCGCGATAACTTTGGTTCATTCACAATACGAAGCATTGCTCTCGATTGGATTAACTGTAAGTTTTAATGGTCATCCGGAAAACTTCTGTCGAGGAATATTTAAATAATCTCAGCGAAGAGTTTATTAAACGCTTAGAATAAGTAATGGTTTTCTGATAATGTAAAACAGAAGCAGTGATGCATTGTAGAATAGTAGAACACTGAGACATATATATATATAGGTGTATATATATATATATATATATATACATTACCTATATATATGTATATATATAGGTAGCATTATCTCTAATGATTGTTTTTATAGATAACTTATACTTCATTAATGTTGATTCGGATCGCACTCACATTGAAGTTTGCCAGCTGGATGGTAAACATCGTAAGATTCTGCTTTCAACAAAAACTGAAACACCAACCTCTCTTGCAGTGGATCCAATTGGCAGATATTTGTATTGGGCTGACCAGGGCCAGAAGCCTTCTATTCAGGTCATCTGAAATACCTGTAGTATTGGAAAGAATTTTGAGATCACGAAACCGTTTATTGCTTAAGAGTGCAATGATTATTCTATTCTCATTCTCATGTCATTTTTCATTCTCCTCTTCTCTTTCTCAGCCGATTCTGATGAATATATTAAGTCCTTAATAATAATGACTAAATATTATTGAATTCAGCGAGCATTCCTGGATGGGAGCCATCGACAGGTGGTTGTGCATGAAAATATTGCTGAACCGACAGATTTGGTAGTGGATCCCAACAGCCACATGGTCTATTGGGCTGACGCTAAACTTGATGGTAATTCGGAGCTGTCTTCATATTTCTGCTTTTTTCAAGTGCTGGAATAGCATATTAGGTGCAAGTAGTTGGAAGAAGCTAATCCTTCATAATTCTTTATGACATATTTTTTACTGTACTATATTTCTGAACTTTTAATTATTTTTTTGTTTTATGGAGCACTTCTGGACAGCTAAACCTTTTCAAAGCCAAAAGTTTCGCAAGAATTGTACTATACATTCTTTAGGGATATATCGTGTTCATGCTGACGGTGGACCTGTGGAACTAATACGAAGTGATATTGCCGCCGCAGCAGGGATTTCATTGCTCGGACAAATGATGTATTGGACTGACAACCGATTGGAAAAAGTATTTTCAGCATCCAGGTGATTGTCACTGATGCTACCAGAAAGAGATGGAGATGGTTTATGAATTTGTAATAGTTTAGCATCACAATGTTTCTCAATCGTATACAGTTAAAAAAAAAATCATGCACTTTCAAGGCAGGATGATGTTTGTATCACAAAAACTTCAAGAAATTTCATGGAAAATGCCGAATGTTAAAGGAAAGGAGAAGTAGGGGGAGTGACAATGTTCTAAACTTTAGAGCTTGTAATATCATTAATCTGCAATGGATAGATGGAGAATACTTCTATTAAAGAAGTCCAGTTCAATTTGACGATATCTCAACTGGCTAGGTAGCGGGAGCGGCAATGTTCTAAAAATCTGTAAAGGTTATGTTTTAGTCGACCGAACAAAACATCGTTGTTATTCTCACCAACGACACTCGCTGCCGGTATGGCTGACTTGGGGACTGTTATTGTATTCGATGAATCTGTACAGCCAAGAGCTTCATCACCTTGTCAAATAACGGATAATTTGAGGAAAACTCCATGTACCCAACTCTGCTTCGCCTCTCCGGGTAGCCAAAGTCCTTTATGTGCATGTGCTCGTGGCGTACTAAAGGGAAGGTCATGCGAAGGTATCACTGGTTTATTCTTTCTTTAATACTTCGCTCTTCTTACTCATTTTTGAATAGTTGTATTTATTAATGAGAAAAGTATAAAAATCGTATTGCATATTTTCGTTAAGAAGTTGGCCAGCTTCTCTGCTCAAGTAACTATGTATTTGTAATCTGATTCAGAATATTTTGCAGAGCCGGAGACGTACCTAATGTTTGCGGATGGTAACTACATGGTGGATGCGCCAATCGAACCAGATGTAAAGGCACCAAATCCTTTGAAAGAAGCTTTGCCTCAGATTGAAAATTTACAAACATTTGATGTTGATGTGAATTTACGCCGCATCTATATGGTCACTGAATCACCAAATGGTGCAAATATCTCTTGGTTTGCGATGAATCAACCAATTAAACGCAGGTTGATTGCTGCCTCCTTGGAATGAGTAAACACCGTAGTTTATAGGATAAACAAATTTCATTCATTTCTTATTTCAGACTCATTTTTGGCCCTACAAAAAGCAAGCTTGCCGAGTCGGTACGACATATTTCGGATATGAAACTTGATTGGCTAACACATAAAATATATTTCACTACTGGAAGGTGCGAAATATTTCTGGGCTAACGAATACTGATTTTCACTTTTCTTTGATAGAATTTACCTACTGTGTGCACGAGTAATGAGTGAGTTGGAGAAGCACTACAAAATATGTTCTAAAGAAAGTTATACAAACCTTATAACAATATCTACTGGTTAAGATGGGCGGTGCAAGCTATTGATATTAGTCTAAAGAGTGAGTGAAATGGTTTTAGTCGATTAGTACTATGGATCTTTTTTACCTGATTGCACACAGTTATTCAGGGAATTTGAATCGTAATTCTAGGAGTCTAAAATCAATAGTCAGAGTGTATTGATAGCTGACTGACAACATTTGTAGATTAAATATAAAAACTGCTTTTTACAGTTACGTATGTATGCATATATTTATAAAAGCAGTAAAGAAGAAGCTTAAAATAAGTGTCCGTAAATACTTATTAACTTTTTGAAAGGAAAGCGAGTTTGTGGTGAAAAACACTGCTGATCCTGCCACTTAAACTAAAACTTCAGCAAAAAATGTTCGTCGTCTAATACCTTTCCTTACTGAGTTAGGAGTCAGTTTTATAGAGGTGGTAAAGTTTACGTAGTAGATGTGCAAGGTGAACACGCAGCT
This sequence comes from Setaria digitata, assembly GCA_003640385.1. Classification (NCBI taxonomy): domain Eukaryota; kingdom Metazoa; phylum Nematoda; class Chromadorea; order Rhabditida; family Setariidae; genus Setaria; species Setaria digitata. The sequence continues at coordinate 274,446 of RCAB01000020.1, read as the reverse complement.
ACAGTTGCGAACGGTGATTGGACGTATGCTCTGGCTCTCGATCCTTGCGCGGGTTTCGTGTTCTGGTCTGATAGTGGTTACAAAATTACTGGTGGTAATTGTTTTCTTATTTTTGTCAAGAATGGATGAATATCGAATCATTTGTAAATAAATATTAGAGATATAATAATATAAGGAAGGAAGTAAGGTGATGAGCAGTTCTGAGATATTTCATCAACGAATATCGTATATGACTTCAACTTTCCTTTGCTCTACTGTTTGACTTTTTCAGATTCCTTAAATCTCTTAACTTCGCTTCTTTAGCCTCTCTTTTTTCCATAATACTTCCTGAAAAGGTCTCACTGAGAAAGTCAATGTTTTGTGAAGTTTAAACTTGGATTTCGCAGTTGTCAGTAGTACTGTCTAAAAATGACTTCACTGTTTCCATTTGGTTTTCTGGTGTTCCGAAAGCTATTTGTTATAGGTATATATGAACCACGTATCGAGCGGGCCAATATGGCAGGTGGCGATCGGCGAATAGTGCTGAAGGAGGGTATAAGTTTGCCTGCTGCTCTGGCTGTTGATTTTCGAGAACAACGACTCTACTGGGCTGATATCAACAGGTGATGATTATTAATTTAAATAGGAACGAAGTACAATTGTGGTAATAGAGTGAATTTGAAATTTTTCAATTTATGTTAATGAATGGTTGACGTGCTGAGATTTATCATTCGAAGTGATCCAGTAAGGTCTAATGGATGAAAAAATGAAAGAAGGAATAAAAGATAGTATTAATACCTCATTGTAGACTGAATATTGAATCATCGGATTACGATGGCAGAAATCGACGTATGGTTGGAGTTGGATATCGTGCGAAGAGCCTCGATATATGGGGTCAGTGGCTATATATGAGTGATCCGCTTGCCAATGGAATATTTCGAATGAATAAGGTGGGAGTTTACTTGTTATTCACTCGCAGATCATTTTTCCAATGGAGTATGTATGATGGTTGTCTTTTAAGAACTCTGGCATCGATTATCAGAATGTAGTATCTGATCGACGAATCCCATCCACATTGCGAGTGATCGCTTCCGAAGCGGATACACGGACTCGTAATCAGTTTTGCAATACGTACATCTCGGGTTTGTGCAAAATAGACAATGGTGGTTGTGAGCAGGTAAGAAATAGTTTGCATATATATTCACTTTGCTGCGCATAGGTTCTTCGACAGTTAGTCTGTTGAACGAGTTTTCGGAGATACACTCGCTTCTGATGGATTGTTATATTCGATAGAAGAAAAGAAGGATGTAGAAAGGAAAATCTAGAAATTTAGAAGTCTCTAAAGATGGATGCATCGTTTCAGCTTTGCCATGTAGTTGCATCGAACGGTGAAGCAACAGCTTCAAAGGTGCAGTGTGCATGCAATGATTCTTTTGAACTTGTCACTGAACCTGGAAAGGACTTTGCTACTCAGTGTGTTCCACGGGAAGCTGCTCAAGTTAGTCTCAACTGCTTGGATTCTTGCTCCTCATCTAACAGTCATACCATCGAAGGTTGTAGAAATTGAGCTTGAACTGAGATTATCTCACCTACTAGGCCAAAGAGAATAAGTTTTATAAGTTCAAAACTGTGCAGATGCCATCTTATGCAGGATAATATCATTTGCTTCTGTCTAACATTTTATCTTTAATTCTAAAGACGTGTCAAGCACCGTACAACTTCCAATGTGGTGATGGTGCTTGTATAGCGCTTAGCGCAACATGCAATGGCCAACAAGATTGCACGGATGGTTCGGATGAGCATCCTACTTATTGCAGTAAGTTATATATGCTGTTTTTAAGCTGAGAAGGCATTGTACATATCTATAATTCAATAGATTTCTTAGTAAAAAATTTTTCCTGAGGAATGTTTAGATACACGAGTATGTCCGGAGCAATATTTCCTATGCACTAATCGGCGTTGTATCGAAGCTGATCGTCACTGCAATAACATAGATGATTGTGGCGATAACTCAGATGAATTGGATTGCTCCGGTGCCTCTGGTGCTTGCCCTTCTGGACATTTTGAATGCTCTAATGGGCACTGTATCAACAGTACTAAGGTACATTTCGATATTGCCTTCCACTTTATTTATACGATCAAAGTAAGATTTACAATGACGCTATTTTTGAGTTCATAAAATATCTCACAGTAAGGAGTTCTTTAAAGAGCAATTTGTTATTTCTCAGCAGTCTTTTTGGTTTTGCATGCCAACTTCATTATGTTTGACTCAGTCGTCTGGTCAAAAATTGCCATGAAAACCGTATCTCTTCTACGTTGCTTTCTATAGTCAAAACTTGAAATAGGAAAAAAGGATTTTCATTCACAGAGTATTTAGGTATGTGATGGCCACAATGATTGTCACGACGAGAAAGTATCCGATGAAAACAAGGAAACTTGTCCAGATTTACCTATTGATTGCCGTGGAGTGCGAATACGTTGTCCAAATACGAATATTTGTATTCAGCCAGCTGATCTTTGCGATGGCTATGATGATTGTGGCGATAAAGCCGATGAAAATAAACTTTTCTGCATGAATCAACCATGCGCGATGCATTAGTTCGTTTCTGTACTATTAGGGACATTTCTTTGGAGGTTTCAACGTTTTAGCTGTTTGTTTGATTTCCATCACATTTGTTTTCATTTTTTGTTAGAATAAAGGCCAAATATTATCGGAAGATTTTGAAATTGAAGCAAGCTGATGTGGTGGTATTTCTTATTGTTTAGGTTAGGTTTAGGTAAGATATTATCATTGTTGTAATGTTACGACATGTTACTTTAATTTTATGGAAAAAAATTTAATATAATACGAATTGTAGTGTTCGTTGTCCCAGCGGTCGATGTATACCTGAGACATGGCAGTGTGATGGTGATAACGATTGTGGTGAAGGAGGTTGGGACGAAAATCATACAAACTGTACGGATTCTACTGGGAAGCGCATTTGCTTAGGAGAGTATTTGTTCCAGGTGAGTATTGTCTTCTGATAATGAGTGAGACTATAACTACTAAGGTCCATATGTATAGTTACATCTATACGCTACATTTCCACCTAGTACAAATTGTCTATTGGATTTAGCGGTGATTTAGGAAGACTTCAGTAACTAAATTTTCCTCGACGAAATCACTGATTCTTTTCTGGGTTTATTTTTCAGTGCGGTAATGGGAAGTGTATTAGTCGTGCATTTATATGCGATGGCGAAGATGACTGCGGTGATGCAAGTGATGAAAGCATCATTCATAATTGTGGTGAGTCGAATGCACGACAATTTGAAGTGACAAGAAATTCGTACTCGGATATTATCACTTAACTGATCTTCAGGGAACCGTTCATGTACTGATCAAGAATTTCACTGCAAATCAAACGCCCATCTTGCTCAACCAAAATACGAATGCATACCGAAAGCATGGCTGTGTGACGGTGATGTCACATGTGCAAATGGAGAGGATGAAAGCAAAGAATTGTGTGGGGTTGAGAAGAAAGAATGCAACAAAGGGGAATTCAGGTTCGTCTTGATTGAAGACAAGCTGAAGAAACGTGATTCTGATGTTCCTCATCTTAGCCAATCTTCCGAACATAATCATAAACTTATTAGGTGTGCCAACAAGCATTGCATCCAAGCTTCTTGGGAATGTGATGGCGACAACGACTGTTTGGATGGCTCCGATGAGCATGCCAATTGCAGTAAGTATCACTAGATTTTTTTAATTTATCAAATTTCTTTTCTGTTACATAGCTATAATCCTTCATTACAGCTTACTCACAGTGCCAGCCTGAATTCTGGCAGTGCGCAAATAACAAATGCATCCCTAACTCATGGAGATGCGATGGAAATGATGATTGTGATGATGGCAGTGATGAGAAGGTAGTGAAACATTGACAATTCTTTGTAGAGGCTTCTCTGTATCTAATGATATCTTAATCTCTAATCAATAAACGATTCGTAACTCATTACTGAATGCAGAATATTTTTAGGACTGCGCTGATAAGAATGCGTCAGCAATGATGGCTACTAACTGTCCTGCGGGTCAGTTTCATTGTAATAGCGGAGAGTGCATCGTGGCATCAAAAGTATGCGATCGAGTTTACGATTGTCTGGACAGATCGGATGAATCTTCAAAATGCTGTAAGTTGTTTGATGCTAGAAACTACTGTCACTTGGGAAACCGCAGTATAAACATGTTTTTCCAGTTGTTAATGAATGTATCGTTGCGGAAAAGCCGTTATGTGAACAGAAATGCGTTGATTTGCCAATCGATTATCGTTGCGATTGTTTCGAAGGATTTGAACTCGATCAAGATGATAAAAAATCGTGCCATGACATAGATGAGTGTGAAAGTAAGTATTTATTTATCCATCGCTGAAATGATGTTGGTGAACAATAATGGATTTTAGAACATGACAACCATTATTCCTCATTCTCCTAAAGCGTGCTGTATCTTTTTGGCCTGTAAGGACGGAAAGAATATTTTGGAAGAACAAATATAAGATATTACATCAAATTATGAGCACATATTTTGTCATTAGTTTATGCCGTGAACAGTCTTCGATTGGTGACTTGTACGTACCATAGAAGTTTTTTGTGAGACTGAATTTCGAAACCTCTGCATTTCCTGCCGTCATTTCTTAAATGACTGAAAGAAGATAACATTTTATACATCCAAATATACTTTTGTTTATATCTTCCTTTTATTCGCATTGATTTTTAGCTGGGCTTGGCCGATGTAGCCAAAAATGTGAGAACAAAATTGGCACTTACAAATGCTGGTGCGTTGATGGATATGCTATATCAAATGATGACCGCACATGCAAACGAGTCAGTGCGGTGGGTTTCAAAGATTTTTCCTTCTTATCCCCAAAAAATGATCCAAAAAAATTTATTTAAATGTTTCCTGCTAGAAAACGTTAGATTGATTAGCGGTTCCATCCTTTAGGAACCTCAACCATGGATATTGTTTGCAAATAAACATTATATACGGAAGCTAACGTTTAATGGAGAAAATTATGAGTTAGTAGCTCGTGGATTCGAAAATGTAATTTCGATGGATGTTGACATGAAAGAAGAGAAAGTGAGTTTTTCAGTTCTTAAAATTTATCTATTTGTTATTAGCATTGCATCACTTAGATCAAAACGAATTTATGTGGAGATCCATCTTCCATTGTATTTCGTTAGTTTTATTATTGTACATTTATATCTATGTAAGAATTTAGTCTAACATTTTCATATATATCTATATTATTACTACAAATTATTTTGGGTGTACCTTGTGGATTCCGGCAAATTGAGGCTGTATAGAGTTGGCTTAGAAGAGATGGATCAGCCTGTTGACTCCTATGAGGTGGTTTTAAGACATAATGTCTTTGGCACTGAAGGTGAGTCTTCTGTATATAATGATATAAAATTGGTCTTCCACGAGTTTGTGAAAAAAAAACTAGTGATAATGCAGTGTTGATTTGGGCAGCAGAGTAACAAAGGTAGCTCCACCTTTCATTCATATTAATGTAGCAGAGTGATTATGATTATGGATATATCATGGCTATTTCATTTTGCAAATACAGCTGTCGCTTGTGCCATATCATCTTCATGTACTGCAGGAAATGAAAACTTTGTTATCCATTTGTAGGCATTGCAATTGATTGGATTGGGCGCAAACTGTATATGTTAAATCGACAAGAACGCTCGTTGCGTGTTTGTGAATTGGATGGCCGTTACTGCAGAACACTGATTCGTGATCGTATTGCTCAGCCGAAGGTTTGTTTAGTTGATTTTTTAAAGCTTCTTTCTATATAATTTCAAGTATCCTTATTACAACTTTAGGCAATAGTAGTGCATCCTGAAAAAGGCTATCTGTATTTTACGGAATGGAGTTTGCAAGCATACATTGGTCGAGTGTCTTTGGATGGCTCTCCGCAATTGGTTGACCCAATTGAAAAACTTGCGGAAAATGATCTTGGCTGGCCAAATGCTCTTGCTATCGATTTCTTTGCTGATAAGTAAGTATCATATACTTATTTGCAGGAGCGGTTAGTCTTATAGATGATGAAGTAGTTGTCGGACAAAACAATCAGCACCTTCAGAGCCAAATAAATAATATGGGTGTCCTTGACCAGAAAACTTCAGTAGAAGATTTTATTCTTCATCTATCATCATTCCTCCTAAGTAGTTTGTTATAGATTGTTCTGGGCAGATGCGCATTTGAATGAAATTGGTTTCATGGATTTGAATGGTGGTGCCAGACATCATATCCCAGCAAAACGCACTTCCCATATTTCATCGATGACCGTATTTGATGATTATTTGTTCTGGTCGGATTGGAATTTACGAGAAATTATAAGAGCGGACAAGTGGACTGGAATAAATGAAACGGTGCTCAAGATAACGACACAACTGCCTAGTGACATCAGGGTTACTATTATCCTGCTTTATCTTGAATTATTACTCGTTTAGGACTTTGTAGCTGCGTTAATTTCATTGTATTAACAGTAGACCTTCTAACTTTATCATGACGTGTTTATTTCAGGTGATTCACCCAACGTGTTTATTTCAGGTGATTCACCCATTCCGACAACCTCAATATAAAAATCGATGTGGTGATGACAATGGTGGTTGCTCTCACTTATGTTTATTATCGGCACACGATCCTGGTTTTACCTGCACTTGTCCTGATCACTTTCTTCTTCTTCCTGACAATAAAACTTGTGAACCTCACTGTACCGATCGACAATTTGCATGTGGGGGAGAAGACGCTAAGTGTATCCCGAAACTTTGGTACTGCGATGGTGAACCGGACTGTCGTGATGGTAGCGATGAGCCCGGCAAAGACATTTGCGGTAGCTGGTTACTATCATAACTTGTAGGGAAGGCTACTTCCACTGTTTTATTCAAGTTTTCATGGAAGGTTTTGGTTCAGAATTGTTTTCTATTATTGAGCTTTTTTTTTTCAGGGCTAAGAATTTGTGCTGTTGGTGAGTTTCAATGTAACAATCACAACTGCACACGGCCATTCCAGCTCTGTGATGGCATTGATGATTGTGGGGATGGTTCCGATGAGGTTAGTAATATTTGATACTGATTATTTATTATCTTCCAGATTATGGAGTGTGGACCTAACAGTTACTTCTTCCTTTTCTTCCTTTTGTCATCCTTTCTTTTATTTCCGGTAGCTTTCTACCCAGAAATATTGGAAGAAAAAAAAAGTATATGCTCAGTCAGTGAAACCTGACAAAGCGACAGCTGTTAAATTAATGCGGAATATTTTGTTATTTTTAAATCATGTCACTTGAACTTCTTTTGAATTAATTTCTGATTTAAATTTTTAATTTCTTCCAATCTTTTACTTTTCAGGTAGATTGTGATAAGCCTTGTGATCCGTGGATGTTCAAATGTGTAACAACGGGTAAATGCATCCCGAAAAGGTTCATTTGTGACGGAGACTATGATTGTGGCGATCGATCTGATGAAGTGGATGCGATATGTAGTTCGTTCATTTCATTCTCGTTATCTGCGTAAAAACCTAGGATATTCGTTGCGGATAGACTACTCATTTACAAAACCTACAGTATCTAGTGCACAATTGTGATAGTGAATTGAAATTTTATTCATTCATGTTTTATATGCTTCTTCAAGACTTTTGTTGAATTTTTCGTGTTACACTTGCTTTAGCTTGTCTGATTTATAGAGCATTCAGAAGTACTGATTTTGTTTATTCTATTTCAAGAAAATAAGGAACGAAATTGCACCGCAGAGGAATTTCGGTGCGCTAATCACAAATGCATCCCGAAGATGTGGAAGTGCGATAACGATGATGATTGTGGTGATGGTTCAGATGAGCCTCCTGAGTGCATCAACACAGAGTGCCGCAAAGGATGGACTCGTTGCTCCACTTCTTATAGGTCCTTCAACTATTCATGAATAAGTTGATGCGAAAAAATGAAGTAAATAAATAAATCAAATGCAGTTTAAAAATTGCTTGCTTTAAAATTTAATTCGTTCTTTGAACATAAGCGGTTATAATAATTCATTTTGAGATTCATCTGGAATGTAATTATTAAGGTATTTGATATCTGAAACGTTTTCGTTGGATTTTGAAGGAATATTACAGATGCATACCGAATTGGGCATTTTGCAATGGACAGGATGATTGCCGTGATAATTCAGATGAAATAATAGAACGATGTCCAGCTTGTGATGACATTGGTGAATTTCGATGCGCAACTTCTGGAAAATGCATCCCGAAGTTATTATTTGCATTAAATCTAGCTTGAATTTTGAATAATATTTATCCAAATACAAAGCGATGATTGAATAAATTGGTTCGCATTTGATCTGTCTGTTCAGAAGATGGATGTGTGATAGCGAAAACGATTGTGGTGATGATTCTGATGAAACGGATCCATTATGCGGTGGCACATCAAGACCTTGTTCAGAATCTGAATTTCGGTGCAATGATGGTCGTTGTATTCCTGGAAATAAAGTATGATCGTTAGTTCCTACTAATGTGCAAGCGAAATGCTGCTTGGCTTTCGAAATTATTAGCACAGAAGCCTTTTAATTGAGCATTTTCCAACCAAGTCGTTAACAACTAAATTACAGGTCTGTGATGGTACTGTACAATGTAGTGATGGTGTCGATGAGTCGCAGTGTAAATTGCGTGAGTGTAATGCAGGACATATGAAGTGTGATGATGGTACTTGCATACCTGAGCATCGCTGGTGCGATCGTCGACGCGATTGTCCGAATGCTTCTGATGAGTCACACTGTGAAAATTATGCAAGTTATTCCGAAGATTGTTTTTGAAGGGCTCCCTGATAATAACTTGATTCTAAATGAAATTAAAAAAGTCAGTCGCTCGATCTTTTGTTATTTGTCGTTTCAGCCTAATCGCCGTGAATGTAGTCCATTTGAATTCGAATGCGGTAATTCAGTGTGCATCCCACGTAAATTCATCTGCGACGGCGATAATGACTGCGGTGATAATTCTGATGAAACAAATGAACATTGCAAGAACGCATTGTGTGATCCACCTCTTCGTTTTCGTTGTGCTCATTCCAGACTATGCCTTAACATTTTGCAGGTTAAAAACTAATTTCATTTTTCTTTCTTTTTCTTGTGCTCTTTATTTCTGATACTATTGCAGTTATGTAACGGAGTCAGTGATTGTGGACCATATGACCACTCAGATGAGCATCTTTCTATGTGTAGCTCATTTTCCGAATATGGCGATTGTACTACAAATCAGTTCAAATGCTCTAATGGCAAATGTATCAATGCATCTTTGGCTTGTGATCACAATGATGACTGCGGCGATGCTAGTGATGAAATTGGATGTGGTAAATTTTTTTTATTTTACTGCTCTAATTGTTGCAAAACATATGCATTTCGAATCATTTCCGGCTTATATCCCGTGATTGTGTTTGTGATTATGATGAAAACTAAGTGAAGCAACAAAATTGGTCATATCTGAGCTCTACTAAAATTTCTTCTTTTAACTTCTCGATCATTCAAAGTATCTTTCTTAATGTTTCATTATCCATAAATTTATGTGGGGCAGCAAGGTTTCATGCATGATTAAAACCGATGAAGTTCCGCTTATATTACTATACTATATTCTCATTGTAGCGAAAAGAAAAGGAACTACATGTGAAACAAATAATGAAAATGGAAATTGTAAGCATTTGTGTACAGACGTCAAGGATGGTTATTATTGTCATTGCCGAGATGGATTTCAGCCGAATCCAGTTGATCCATACGACTGTATTGATATTGACGAATGTGCTGGGAATAATACATGCACTCAAGTAATGACTGCTTCGTCATTACAAAAGCTATAATATCTAAATCTAGAAACATCAGACAGAACAATACAAGTTTATTTTTAGAACTGTCTAAATACCAAAGGATCATATCTTTGCCACTGCCTGGAGGATTTCGAAAATAACGTAGTTATAGGAGCAATGACTGGCAAGGATTGTCGTGCTAAGGTATAACTTCCTTCATGTCTTTTTCCATTGTATTTGCTCAAAAAGAAATCAAAACGATAAAATGAGTGTTTAGAGTTTGAATTATTGTTGAAATAGGGTGATCCACCCCTGATAATGGTAGCAGCAGATGGAGAAGTACTACAGTTGGATCTTGCACATGCCGGCGAAATGAACCGTCATGCTACGGCTACGTTTGGTCAAGATGATATTATTGCAATAGATTTCGATCCACGTAGAGGACTAATGTTTTGGATTGATAGCCAACATCGCAAAATTTACCGATCCGCACTGCCCAAAGGTATTTCTGCAAATTAAGTTGTAAGCGTTATTGATTGCTTGGCCTGTTTCTCTTCCTCATAATATTTCTCTTTGCAAACATTATTTTATCCAGATATAATGTTAGCAGTTACGGAGAAAATTCCTTCTATATTTGCGTATTATTCATAAAAAATAAATATTTTTCAATAGTTTTATTCAGGTAACCAATCACATGCTGGCCAGGAGCTTAATATTGATTTCAAACATTTAAAGTCATCACCCTCCGCCTTATCAGTTGATTATCTTACAGGGTAATTTTTCCTTTCCATTTAACAGTTAGTGAAATCAATTGAGGTTTTATTTTCTCCATTTTCAACTGTTTGAAAACTAATACCACTGCTCTTCACAAATTGCTATTAGTCACCGAGCTTTAAAGAATTTGAAATCCTTAAAATCAGTTACATAATTGCAGTAACATATATGTCGCAGCAATATCGGATGAGGAATCAGCAGGTTTTATAGCAAAGAAGAAAAGACACACAGAGCAGTTAGAAAGTAAAAATAATGAAGGTGCTGGAGGTGCAATATATTTGACGAAGTCAGATGGTCGGTATTTGAGAACTGTGATCAGAGGACGGCTTCAAATTCCAACTGCTGTTATTACATTGCCACAGATTGGAAGACTATGTTTTGCGGATGCTGGATTTGATGCAAAAATTGAATGTGCGGATATGGATGGAAAGCATCGTGATGTATGGTCCAGAATTGAAATGTTGTTTGCCTTTGAGCTATGTATTTTAGAAGGATAATGCATGCCTTTTTGACTAAAAGGAAGTATTTTTTTCTTCATATTTTTTACTTGTGATGTCAGCAAGAAATATATTCGGAAGTCCTATATGTGGGCATTTGTCCCTAATGAAAACTAAGAATCTGTACTATTTGCTGGAATTGGAGCAGGTATTTTATATATCGGTATACTTTTTATAGGTTATCGTCAAAGACCTGATTTATTCCCCGACTTCATTAACTGTTGATGAAGGTAAAGACAATCGAATATACTGGGCAGATCCAAAGTATCGCAAAGTGGAATCAGTTTTACCAGATGGTACTATTTTTATGTTACGGAATTAACATATTTGAGAAAAAGGATACTGTGAGTGATGTCCACGTGAGGATTTAACTATGAGATTGTATTTTCCTTACATTTATTTGCCCAATATACATTCCGGATCTGTTGTTTGTCAAGGTTCTGTTGTTCCTGAATAAATTATAGGCACGAAGAGAGCAACAGTTATAGTAGATAATCGGATGCCGTGGACCATAGATGTCTTCGAGAACAATCTTTACTGGGCTTCCAAGGAGACCCAAGATTTATATGTTCAGGTAGCATATCTTGAGCTTTTTCCGTACTATTAAAAATAATAGTTAAATGATCACTGATGTAATTGTTTATAGGATAAGTTTGGCCGTGGCCGTGTCAACGTATTAGCTTCCAGCATACCGAATGCACATAACGTTCGGGTGTATCAACGTTTTGCCCGTGACACATCACGTGCAGTGTCGGCTTGTTCGCAAGCTATTTGCAGTCACCTATGTGTTGAACTGCCTCAATATGCTTATACGTGCTTGTGCCCTGACGATTCGCCACAGCTTGATGTTAGTTAGAATAAATTTAAACAATTCTATGTAATTTCATTCTTGACAAGAGGAGGATGTTGACAGAGTCGGCTAGAATTAGCGTGAACAAATGGATAAAGTGGAATGCTTAATGAACTGGCTGTGTTTTGTACTCATATCAGAAGTACTTGCGTCAGTGAAATTTAAACCTCTTATTTTTATCGCAAATAAAACAATTGATATCGATATTTCAATTACCCAGATTTTCAAAAGCGAAAGGTTTCCTCGACATTTTTTTCGAATTTTGTCCGTAAAACGATAAAAATATTGGCAATGACAGATACCATCTACTACAGTGTTGTGTGGATATTAGTTATAGACATGCTTCAAGGAATTCATCTCTTGTTCATTAAACCATACCAATAAATAATATATACAAGTTCTTTTCAGGATGGTTCATGTCCTGGTACGAGAGTAGATGAGCTACAAATACCGAAGCAGTGTGAATGTCAGAACGGTGGTGTATGTCAGATAGATGGTCTTTGCGATTGTGGTGACTTCGAAGGAGAGCAGTGTCAGAAGAGTTCGACTGTATCACGACAGGTTTGTCATGCAGTTGCTTTGTTTTAATCAAGTTTCCAAAGCTGTTAAGGATTTAGTGCCAAGAGCAATTGTGTTTTGACAGCTTTCAACTCATATTTCCAATATTGACTTTAAGTAAGACTAATTTGGAGCATAAATAATTATTTGATCCATATTTAACTTTTTTCTGGAAAAAGCTAGTTGATATGGCATGAAACTGGAAAAATTTCTTCTTCAGATGTACAAGAACAATGACATTTTTATGGTTTAATATTCGAGGAAAAGTAGCTAAGGGAACTATTAAATTTTAGGTAAAATAAATTTAACGAAGTTCAACAGTGACGAATTTTCCTACAGATCACTCAGTGAGTACAGCAGAAATATTATTTGCTCAATTTTTAGTTAATTGGTCGATTCGGTTCAAATGCTCTATTGGCAGTACTGTTGTTCGTTTCATTGCTGGCTTGTGTGGCATTTATGGCTCTGGTCGGGACGAATCTATATCGAAAGCGTTTACTTCTCTTCAAGAAAAACGAAGCTGCTGATGGAGCAGTTTCATTCCATGGAAATGTCATCTCGTTTAGCAATCCGGTGCTTGATCCAAAACCAGTAAGTTAAACAGTTAATGTTGTTGGTGGAAAAAAAGAAAAAAAAAACCGTCAATTTTTGTTATAGAGCGATATAACGCCGGTAGAATACAGTATGGTTCAACTCCAAGCCAGCAATGTAACTTCATCGACAACATTCTCTAATCCAGTATACGAGATGGAAGAATCATCTGATACTCAATCGATAAGGTCTTCTGCTGTCGAAATAGTGACATCAAATGAAATGCCAAGCGACGCTACTGCGTCACGGGCACAATCTTTTGCTTCTGCTGATATGAAACCTGAACTCTCATCTGCTGTTATTGGTGAGTTTGTCCTTGCATTATAGGAAAATTCTGGACCAAATCTACATTCTAATAAAAGATACGGATTTCTTGTTTATAAACATGGCAAGACAAAAAAAAAAACATCACTATGCTAGCACTGTTTCAGCACCCCATTCAGATCTAAGACCAAACATACCAGTGCCACCGAGGAGAATGTTGAAAGAAGGGTCTGATAAAACAATGCTTGTGAACAACGACCAGGTTACCGATGTTTAGCACTATTACATCCTATAACATCCTGTGATATTTGCTTTTCATTTCATGTCATCCTGTATAATATTTGCCCTTCTCCCCTTTCCTCAAATCCGTGCTCTCTTCGATGTTTTCATTTGCTCGTTGTAACTATCGTTGTTCGTAATGTCTTTCGTTACGAAGATTGAATCTTCTTTTTTTTTTTCGACATTTGTGCTGTTTTCTCGGTACACAGTGCTCGTCGAAAATTGACCGGTGAAAGTTCTGCTGTCTCTTTGCATGATTGTTGTTCCAGTGCAACAAAATATCCCCAATTTGAAGTCTTCCGATTCTCTTATTTGAGCAGATTGTTCAAAAAAAAAAAAAAAAAAGAACGGGTTTTACAGAAAAACTGTCGCTAAAGAGAATGAAGGTAAGGTAAGGTATACGAGATTATGCCAAATAATTCAAAAAGGCCAGCTGTACAGTAACCGACTTTCCCTTTTTTACAAATGGAGATATTTTGAAAATGCATTAATCGTTGTTCGTACAGTGACACTGTACGACAACAATTGACATTCAGCAAGTACTTAATTTGAATATCTGTGCTTTTCCTTTACAGTTTCTAGGCTTCCAGGAAAATAATGAAAATTACTAAAAGCTATCCGGTTTGTTTATAGAAGTGCCTTATTTGCTGTACGTGGATATTTACTGTACTTTTCCTTATTATTTCTCTTGTCACACTCTGCTCACTTTTATTTATAATTTCGTGTTGATAAAATTGAGTAAATAATTAAAAATTACACCTGGAGCAAGTTTCTAATTCTATAATTATTGAGACTCATTAGGTCTGTGAGTATGCTATCTAATGGAGCAAACTCTAGTTGGATGAAATTTGTAAATTGGGGATGAAATAAATCACTTCACTGTACGCAGATGCTATAATGAAAAGTAAGTGAGCTTGTAGCTGAATATCACTAATATATGATCATTCCACAATTCAGGTCTGAGAAATGTATTCAGCAAGAGAGATTTATGTGCTCACTTTAGCACTGATCATTTGATAACTGTTTTATTCAGCGGTATTTTCCTTTTTTTTAATTATTCTTGTTTGAAAATGTTTGGCCTTGAAGTGTTGGGTGCAGTTTGTATTCGGTAGTTCACTGCCCATTTCTTCGACCCTTGCCCCCAGTTGTGCTCACTTCTAATTTTACCTCTTCACTCATCCTTTCAAATTTTTACACAAATGAGTCGTCATTCTGATATGTTTCTTACCATTTTACATATTTCACACTCTTTCAAACAATGGTATGATATTCATTTAGTGTCACTGGCATGCTACCTGAATATTGCTGTGCTGTGATATATATTGTATGTTGATACTTCGTTTCCTATTGAATAGTAAAGGGTCACTGAAGAAGACACAGCTGGAAGCTTACTTAGTTCTAGCATTGTTAGCAAAGTTAGTGATATCGGATTGCAGTATTCGGTAACTAAATCCGGATAAGAGTGAGTGTTTTTCGAAAAAGGGATGGAATCTTTTTTATCCTGAGTTCTACTGATTAAACGACTCCTTTGTTTTTGTTTTGTTTCAATATTAGGAAAGGAAAGAATTAAAAGGATAATTTAACAACTGGTCCGAACTTGATGGATAAAGGAGAAAAGGTCAGATGGAAAGTGAGGAAGAAAAGGGTGCTTTAAAAACGTTTCGGAATCTTTAAAAAGATAATTGCATTGTATAAAATGGTGTCAAAAAGATAACGGTTTTTCTTCTGTTCCAGCAAAGCAAACGACACGGTGAGGGAGGTGAAAAGGTAATTGCACTGCTCCATTTCTTCCCATTGAAGGGAGAGCACTTCTGGAATGCCATTTTCCGAACAATTCTCGGGAAGGGCGCAAAGGGTCATCGTGATGGAAACACTCAGCACAGCCTTTCCATCATCGTTTCACAACTTTTGTTGCTCTGCATGCCAGAAATGAACCTCAGAGGACACTCATCAGTCCAGAAAAACTTCTTGTCCTTCCATCGGTGCTGTACTCCTTCCCATGGCAATCTCAATTACTGGTGGTATTCTATTCCACCCAGACAGGACAATCATTTTTCTATTACTCAAGTTATTCTCCTTGTCAGATAGCCTTAGCATAGAGCGATGCTAATTGTAACTTGTCCAACTGTACCTAAAGAACCGATGATAAGTCATCCAATGAGAAATGACCGTGGAGCTCTTTTGTGCTTGACAAGTCAAATTGAAATAGAATAATAACAGTGAGATAGAAGTGGTCACTGAAATACGAAGTAGCAAGGCTATTTCCAAGTAAGTGTTGTCTTGGCTTACGTCTATTCATTTCGCAAGTAGCTGCAGTTTTAGAAAAGTGTAATTAAAAATTAAAGAACTAACAGGCATATAATTTTCTAGCAAATTGCCACAGATTATTCCGATGAAATGAATTCTGGGAGTATGCGGTTCTTGCTAGTCTTTAAGAGTAATATCACAGTTCATAATTATAAGCAGATCTTCACAGGAACTTCCTTTCAGCTTCTTAAGATGAATGCAGTTTTTATGCACTCGCTATCCTAACATTCACTTTCTTATCGAATTAGGTCCATTTTTATTTAGCATATCACACTTGACCAGATGAGGGATATCAGTTACAATTTAATTCTTATGCATCTTACTTCAGATAAACTATTACCTAGAGCAGTGCTGACATAAAATTTGTTGATAGAAGTTGATCTTCGGTTCCTTCTCGAGAATATCTCGAAGAGACGTTTCAAAATTGCTATCCTAGCAGTTTTCGCATGTTCTCTGACGAGAGTCCCAACGAATACTAACTGAAAAATAGTCAATGGGTAAAAGATTTAAAAGACCAATTGACTGTTTTGCATTAAAAAAATGATTTCCTAAAATGAAAGGAAATTTTTTTTACTAGCACAATATTGTTAAAAACTTTTTATGTGCCACTCACTTCAGCAAAAGATAAGCATAGCTTCAATGATGACGGCTAACGAGAAGTTCAGTTGCAGTAAAAGAAATAAAGATAGAAGAACTTATCAGCCATGTGGTTTCCAAGCCCTTTCTTTGTGGAGTGCTCCAGAAATACGCGAACTGCAATAAAGTTGTGGGAGTTTTTGTTGATCGAAAATTTAGAATGACCATCCCTCCTTATAATTAAAAAAAGACAAATAATTTGTAGTGAGTTTATTCAGTTTCTTTACAAGAACTCAAATTTGTGGTGTATATTGAGAACCATTAAATTTACAAAATATTTCAAAAATTTCGTGACATAATGAAGCTTTCTGAAAAGAATTCAAGCAAATATTTTGAACATAAATTGAAAATTGCTTTTGATCCGTTTAACTGCTGATTTTTAGTAGAAATATTCTTCAGCAACTGGAAATTTAGTTGTACTCGAAGACGAACGAACACAGACAAATGCAGCAGTTGGGTAGAACTATTTTTTGAACATATTTTCATTCCTTGTTAATGTAAAAAATTACTATTGAAGAGAATTATTAATCTCGAAGACATGTACCTCTTGTTAGGTTTACTCATAAATGAAACTGCTGCTGAAAGTTATAGAAAAGGATGAGAATATTTGAAACAATTTCTTTGGAAGAAGCTATTGGCAGTTATTATTATTATTTTTTCCTTTATAATTTAAATTTGTTCCAAACTGCGCACCGAAATGTCACTGTTTTTAATAACCTATGATGGATCTATCGAAAGTCAAGTCTGCTACTTTTCCAAAATTCTACCTGTCATTTTAATTAACTTTGAATTGTGATTTCACGTATGATGATAGCATTTCTCAAAAAGATATTCAAACTCATGGTTAGCAATGGTAACACTGACAGCTTATGCCCATATTTCACGCATTTCTTTCCAAAACAAAAAAAATCAGAAATTATCCAATCAATAACAGTTGGGAAGAATATTATGAATTAGCAAAAATTCATGGATGAATTTGCAAACAAGAAAGAAAATGAGTAAACTGCGAGGTTTTTTAACAGCTGACAGTTCTGAAGATGTTTACTGGATCTGGATTCTTCACTACAGATCCAATAAAGTTCTAACCATATCTTGTTAAATTTATATCTATGGTAGAAACATCGGTCTATTGAGAATATTTATGGATAGTAGAAGGTTTGAAAAATAGTTTTAAAAAAAAGTGATTTAGACGGATGATTGAAAAGAGGACGAAATAAATGACCATTGAAGGAGGATGAGATTCACAATTCAAGTTCAACAAATATCAAGATTAACAATATTGCAGATCTATGTTTGATTATTTCTTCTTCATTTTCGATAACAATTTATCCTGCAGGGAGCATTTGTCTTAACGAATAACCACTTTCCTTTCTCTTTTGTTTTCTTCCACACCGTTGTCACCTTATTATCAATGCCTTTGATATCTATCCTTCTGGTTAATTGTATTCTTGTAAGGTTAACATCGTATAGATTCGAGATGCCAGAAGCGGTGAATGAATGATGTTCATTTCTTTCAATTAACTTTCAAATAGAACAGACTTTTTTTGAAACTTAATGGACAACTGATATGTAAATATTCAGATGAGAATGTTTCTTTTGAAACTGCGGTATCGGGTTCTTTTTTTTCGTGACCACAATCAGTAATAATTAATCTAATATTCTTTCCACTTTGAAACACTTTTCTTACACATCTCCTTCATGTATCTTCACTTTTTATGCTATGATAATGTATTTATTTTTAAATCACAACTTTTATAATCTTTCATCCATTTTTATTAACAGATGAAAAAATTTCTCTTAAGAAAAGAAATGAAAGTGCGATTTACACGAAATGTTAGAATCGAACACTCACTGTATTCTTCTCTACGCCATTGTCGTTATTTAACAAAAGAATAGTTTAAACCAGATTTCTTACTGATTTTTCACTTACTTTCTGATTTGACATGAGCAAGAAAAGTTTTCCGAAATATAAATTTGTTCCGTGATTTTCGTTCCTTCTTCATTTACAGTTGTAATTCTATCAGCAAGTACGAGATATTTTTTCTGAAAATGAGGAAATGGCGTTATTTTTACCTGACTTTTATTTGTCCATATGTTTTGTTACCTGTGTAATAAAACTATTTTATGTAGTTAACGAATTTTAAAAATCAATTATACTTGTCAGGAAGGCCAGAAGTTTTTTGAATTTCAAGTGAACTGGAATATTTGCTGGATCATAATAATAAAGAAAGAAGGAAAGAAGCAGAACGCCATGTCGATGGCGATCTTTTTATCGGTATGCCTCTGGTTGAAGTTAACATTGAAATGTGAGACTTTTAGCTACGTAGCCTTTCCATACTTGTTTTCACTTTCGAGATTCAGATCATCACGTTTTAAAACATTTCAGACGTTAGTATCGCTAATCATTTCTGCAGCAGTGAATGCTCAAGAGTCACGAGAAGGTTTGTTCATATCCTAAACTTTCTCTTGTTTATTCGTCAATGATCTGATTCCAACGCATCATGTTCTGAAGGATGACTGCACAGTGCTCTTAGTAATCGAGTTCCAAAGTTGCATGGAAAGCTGAAGAACTAGTTTGCAGTGCACGGGAACAAATAGGTCTTGCAACTGGAGATCCTACAAACAACGTATATAATTGGTTCGGTAATTTATCAGTGGAATAAGACAAGAAAATATTCCGGTTGTATTGAGAGTCAGCTCCAAACTATTTTGAATTACTCCGGTAGACAAACAGTGCTGTCTGTGCATCAGTGAGTGTCGATCGCAAGATCAACAAACAACTTATTCTGAAATTTTAGCACAATGCAAAGAAGGACCGTTAGATGTGATATTTCTAGTGGATACTAATACCCGGTACTTCAGCGACTTTGGCAAGCAGAGAGATAAAATTGCTGACATAGTCAGGTGAGGTACTTCTTATCACTGTTATTTGATACTTCACAAGAACTATATGAAGAAAGCGAACTAAAAAGAGGAGATGTGATGTGTGTGACAAATAATAAGTTTCATTTTGCAGTTGTGCTTATCGCCTCAGGAATGTCTTTCTGGATACTTATAGCCATGGATATTTCACCAAGTCTTCTTTTTGCATCTTTTATGAAGTCCATTTTCAGACATTTAGAAAACGTATCGGTGGGACGTGACGCTTCGTATGGTGTTATAGCATTTCAACGACGTCCCGTCATTTTACTTCCCATAGCCTCACCATCTGCTTCTCAACCTGAAAAGGTTCATGCCAAGTGTCTCACATGTATTCAACGAAAATTAAAATTGATAGCATACTGCTGCAAAGATGTACAACGGTTAAGAAATAAGTGCAATTAGTCTAGTCTGGTCAATTTTGAGGAAAACATAACTCCGTGTTTCACGCAGGTAGTCGATTGCATCAGAACACCGAAGGCAGTCACTGAATCTGACAGTTCACCAGCGAAAGCCCTTGAACTGGCTGCACAACAGTTTGTTCGCAGTGCTCGTCCCAGTTCGAGCAAGTTAGTCATTCTGGCTCATGATGGTGTTTCTATGGACCTAATCGCCGAAACACTAGAAGCCAAGTAAGTTGTTCAGAGAAAGAACAAGTCATTCCATCACCAACCGAAGGATCTCCCGGAACGATCCTTCACTTCGATGCTTACATGGCAGTTACTAATAATGTTTTCTTCGAATGCATCCTGCCTTGTTCCAGAAGTAGCTTGGAACGCATCGGAGCAACGGTATTCGCGATTACATCGGTTGCAAAACCGAACATTGCAGCCCTCATGGGATACACCACGAAGCGTGAACATGTGTACGCCGCAGAATCCGATCGTAATGTCTTCCTCGAGAAGATGGAAAGAGTGCGTTTCATCCTAGTTCGGTCTCTTCACACACTAGTTTAGATTTGCCAGGAAAACCAATCACCGTAGCTGTTTGCGTTCCAGTCATATGAAACATTTTCGGAAGGAAATTATTTCCATTAAAACATATTCAGTCCAAATCAGGAAAGATTCTTTCATGTAATAATGGGAAATCTGAGTTGCGTGATTACAGAAGAATTGCTGGATGTGTACTCGATAGAAGTGAAATGTTGTAAAACTTGTGCTTTATAGAAGAGAGTAAGATTAAGACAAAACAAAAGATAAAAATAAATCAAGGCTCAAGATAAATTAAAGCTCTCAAGTATAATCAGATTTTGAAATTTCGACACCAACTTTCTAAAATGGGTTTCACAGTTGCTTAAACTAATAATCCATTGTTATCATACAAAATTTAATATTCTATTCTCTCTCTAGACCAACTTTTAGAGTAACAATTTAAATGAATAAACCACAGAATGTAATATTAAGTATGATATTTAATATGTATAACCTAGCTGTTACAGAGTTGTCACTTGCTACCAAGTGTAAACACATAATGATATTGTATAGCTAGTATGATCCTAGAGTTGCTAGAAAAGTTTCGGTTCCTTGAAGTATGAAAACATTCGATATAGGTAATCGGTCAATGTGTCCACTTTCCCGAATCGCTTAGCCGAAATAGCAGCATTAAGAGCGCAGATTTGCAAAGAGCAGTAGCGCTTGGGATTCGAACGTATAATGAAGGTGAACATGGAAACGAGAAATCAACGTTTGAGAAAGTATGTAGAGAGAATAAGGTGAGAACTTATCCTTATTGTGCAAATGAGGAAGAGTTTAACTCATGTACATGAAATCAAGAATTTAATGCTTGTTTCGTCTAGTGTAATGCTCTGTAAGATGATGCTAATTTATAGGCCGATCTTATGATTGTTATGGACTCAAGTGGTTCTGTTTTCAATACGTTTGAAGATGAACGCAAATTAGTACAGGATTTAATCGAATCTTTGGAACCAGCAACTTTCGAAGATGGCCGTGTTCAGGTATTCCAAAACTATTTGATACTATTCAAAAACTATTCCGAGTTCTGCTATCCTTCGCATCCGTAAATGACAATTGCACTTATTATTGATGCAAGTAATGGTTGAATGCGATTCCAAATCTGTTATCATGTCACAGGTATCAATGATGAGTTTTTCGTCCTCAGTCGAACCGGTGATTCCTTTTAAAATTAATCGAACTCGTGATGAAATCGTAGAAAAATTAAAGAAAATTAAATTTGCTGGTGGTGGTACACGGATAGCAAATGCCGTTGACATGGCTTTAGCTGATTTATCACGCTGGCGAAGAAAGGACGCCATTCAAGTACATTTTGCTTCCTTCGAATAACCAGAGCCAGTAATTAGCTAGAAATGTTAGTTGCGATCTTATTTATTGATACAATTAAGACAACTCATATTGCAGATATTCTTATTGATATCGGACGGAAATGGTCAGGAGCTGTGGTATGTGGCGCAAACGAGTGGTAAAAAACTGCAGAGCGCAAATGTTGAAGTGTTCGCTGTACCGACAGGACGCGATTATAATTTGAACGAACTATTGCTCTACACAGGTGATATCAAGCGAGTATATTTTGAGGCAGAACAACAGCGGTAAGCATTTTAGCGACAGGTATCGGCTTCTTGCTAATCCTTTTTATAACATGACATTTGACATTTTATTGTCATGTCGGCGTAAAGTTACAACTAAATCTTTCCGGCCGCTATGTTTTAGCAAACATTATATTTGATTAAAAAGGATTTGCTGTTCCAGATTCATACGGAGGATTGCTTTTTTAATTAATAAATGTGTGCGGGCAAACTTATCTCGTCCTTACGTGACAACAGACGTCAAGCTGGGATCGAATATTAATTTCACGACTAGTGTGAAGCCAATAACAGAAATACCAAGAGGTATGGATGAATTGAACAAACCAACCAAGTAGGAATAACACCCCTGAGATAGGTCCTCTCGATTCCTGAGATAAAGGAAATCTAAAATCTAGCTGGTCAAGACTACAGAAAAACAAGTGATGGATGTGTCTACTAGAAAATTCAGCAATACAATTGTTGAGCTAATATTACTTGATGGGCAGAGAAAAGATCTAGTAATAGTCTTAGAATCGTTTTGAAACAAAAGTAGATTTCAATAGAATTCAGTCCTTCAAAAACTGAAGTTCACTTCTAGAGTTTTTCAATGTTAACGATCAATCGATATTTAAAGCAAAAGGCAGTCGATTGCTAGAAAGCAATAAACAGAACTCGAAACTAGCCAAGGACCTGAGAACTGAACTAATCACAAACAAGGATGTTGAAGCAGGGCAAAATGAAAAGAACGCTATCGCCAAGGTATCTTCCCTATCTGTCTCCCGCTTTTTATATAGTTCGAATTCATTTCTCAATTTTTATTTATCGAAAGGCGTCTTAGGTGTTAACTTCTAGTTGCAGGTGATAGAAAATTTTGCACAGTCTCGTACTAGTGGTAACTTGGATCTCCTTTTCGTTGTCGATCGTTCTCCAGACTTGCCGAATGATTTGAGGAATCAGTTAAAACTTATGTCAGAACTTGTTGATGAAGTGACTGACGAGGACATCAGTAAGGAACGAATTCGAGTAGCTATTATAACTTTCGTTCGGGTAAGGTGCCAGATATTATCTATTTATGGTTGTAAGTCTTCACAAAAAGACAGATATTGCTGAAAAGCAAACAGTAAGACATTGCTTACTGTTCAGAACTTGAAAAGACATGATAACAACTTGTGGAAATATTCAGCATTTATTTTAAAAATCATATAGTCTAGGTGAGATGAATGAATGAATGAATGAGAGTAGAGTAGAAGTATTCAAATAGAAAGAATAGTTTTTAACAGTAAAACGACAACATCAATAACGATCAGTATGTTTCATCCCGGCTGTGATAGGGTATAAAATTTTCATCCCAAAATCTTGCGTTAGATTTAGAGTTTTAATTTGTCTCTAGCCTTAATTTATTTTTATTTTTGTCTCGTCATAATCTTAATGTCTTCTATTTTAAGTACAAAGATGTTAAAGAATAATATTTAGGAAGCACGATTAGATTTGGAATGGGGCAAAGCGATAACCAAAGCACAAGTTTTACAACATTTCACTTCTATCGAGTACACATCCAGCAATTCTTCTGTAGTAGCTGGAATCACATTTGCAACTCAGGTTTCCCATTATTACATTGAAAAAACTTTCCTGATTTATGAAGAAATACGAAATTTTATCAGTTCAACAATACAATGTATCGATAGTCGTTTACTGATTATCGCTTTTACATTGCAGTATGCTGAGAGAGCCCGACGGCCAAATGCCCAACTGATGATTGTTCTGGTCTCCGATGGTAATACTCGAGATCTCCAATATTCCGTTCTGATGGCTGCCAAGTAAGTCCTCTTATTGTGCAAGAATTCTAGAAGAAGACGACTAAGAAATGAAACTTTAGGAAGTTACATAAATTGGAAGATGTTGATATCTATACAGTTACGACCAGTAAACAGTATACGTTCATGAAGTTAGAAACTTTAACGAGGGATAAGTGGAAGGTTTACGTGGATGGACGTACAAGACGATTTGTCACCGATGTTGGTAAGCAGTGTACAATTTTTTAATTAGAAGAATAGGTAGAGCAATTATCAATAGAAACAGTAATTCTTAATTTGAGGCAAACGACTAATGAAGAAAACAGATGGAAAAGATGAATCCGTTGATGCTAAACATTCTCCACTTATCGCATCCATTGAATCCCACAAAGGTATCATCATCATTCCATAATATATCTGTAGCTCTGCTGATTGTTGTTGTCACCCTTTGACTCAATGAAAATGACCATACTCAATACTATTAACAAGAACTGCACTTCCACCATTCCCGAAGCTATCTTCATATTTATTCACTTCCAACATTATACAATAAGCTATAAATATCTTTACATAAATATAAACTTTACCCTTCCATATCAACTTTGCAGAAAGTGAAAACCAGGTGAGGAAAAACATTGATAGTTGGGACAAGATTCTAGGATATGCCATCTGATTTGCAGATCCAATAGATCTTATAATTTTGGTGGACAAATCAACAGCATCAGACCATGATTTCGAACTTTCGAAAAAAATTCTGAGCGAACTGCTTCGAAACTTGTCGGTTATCATTTACGAGTCTCGACTGAGAGTTTTGCTTATATCTTTCACCGATGCTGCGCACGTCGAGATTGAGCTGAGAAAGTCAACAAAGAAGGATGATGTACTTTATGCCATCGAAAAATTACAAAATGGACAGAGCAATAGGTCGATATCTACAGGTAATTAGTGATTTGAATTAAAAAAAAAAAAGAAAAAACTCAGATAATACATTCTCGATTGAAGAATATATTCGCGTATGGCTTATTTAGGTTGTTATATCCGTCGTTGCCGTTCATTTTACATTTGTTTCTATTTGTAACTTTAGAATTCTCGAAGGATCATCTTTTATGAATGTCCACTTCCTCCGTTTTTAATTCAAATTAAAAACCTCAAAATGAAACAATCAACATTTTTTTATAATTTTTTTTTTTTGGAATATTGGAGCGACTTGAATATTGATTTTGGAGAATGAATGATTGGTCTAGGTCTAAGGCTTTGTTCGGAAAAAAGTTCAAAACTTAGGTTCATCTTGTGGTCAGAATTTTCGCTGAACTGATGTGTCTCGATAAAGGAATAACTAAGGATTAAATGAAATTATTTGTATATGTTTTGAGATATTATCAAGTCTACAGTTTATGCCGAAACTAGAAGTATTCGGCTAGACTTAAAAATTCTCAACAGCATCGTCAAGATGAAATTTTACTAAACTGATATTTAGTTAGTAATTTAGTTAGTTTCAGGCGACATCAACAAATTCCTTTATTTACTGCAATGATTTTCTGTAGCTATGTTCAGCTAAATACCTTAGATAAGCTCAAAATTATGAATAATGCTAGATGTCACTTGTAAGACACTTTTCAGCGGTGAATACTGCGTTACTGCAATTAAGCGTTCCTGGTGAAACTCTTCGGCAACGTATTTTTGTGATTCTCACAGATGGCGGTTCTCAGGACTCCATAGAAACTGTGAGTGACACTGCTGCGAAACTTCAACGTACGTTTCATTCTTGGAAACAGAAGGGAAGATGCAATATCTCTTATTAGACTTATCCTACAATTTTCCCTTCTCATTTAAAATATATCAGTATTGAACCAATTAAATATTGCTACCTACAGTAGATTCTCAAAACTGCAAATAAAAGTTCAGTTTCTTACCATTAATTCAGATAAGCTAATTCGAAAATTCGTTCGTTTGCAGAAATAGCAGCAGAAGTATATATCATACCGATTACGGGCAACTATTCAAAAGATGAACTTAACATGTATGCTGGTAAAAGAGGCAAACTCTTAACTGAACTCAACTCTCCTGAAAAGGTAACAATTTTCACATTATTCAAAAACTACTGTATTGCGAAATCCAACCTGCCTCTCTCTCTCTCTTTCAGAAGTTTGCATATTCCATTCCTTCGAATAGCAGCAAATCAGTAAGCGAAGATTTTGTAGAAACAAAATTGGATCAATTTCTTGTTGAAAAAGGCACTGTCGCTACAACAATTTTTGCTGGTAAGCCTTTTAAACTTTTCAAGTGATGCTTGTAACCTACTGCTGTCTTTTCATCTAGCTATTTGAGCACTTTCAGGTCGACCTCACATAGCAAGTAAGCCATATGGAATAATGCTATCAGCTGTGGAAGATCAAACGAATCATGCACCCTTTGATTTCCACCTTCCGGTAGGAGAGACCAAATCAAAGGTTATTCAAAACAAACCTTTTTCCAGTGAAATGTCGAGGTACCTCAGAAAACCAAAAGAGTATCTGGGTGCGACATTATTCGAAAAGACTGGTTCAGACTTCCTTCCATATTTAATTGGACTATCATCGCAGTGCAATTCATTGTTAGAATGGAAGTTATCTTCCATCTCTTTGACGGTTATTTAGACCTGGCTGTTTTTAACTGGAAATATATAATTAGCTTCCGAAGCATACAATTCCAGAAGTGTTTGCTTTTCTGATTGAATAATACGAAACTTACGTTTTGTTTGCAGGCTGAAATAAAAGACCCAAAATGCTTAGTGGATCTGATATTCATCGTCGACACATCGCAGAGTGTCGAAAAAGCCTTCCAGAAACAATTGCAGTTTGCCATTACACTGGTCCTCTTTCTTTTATTTGTCCACTACAATCTGATGCGTTCATAGCTTAAGTTTACTTTAATAGATACACCAAGGAGTATAAGTAAGTCCTTAGGAAAAGAAAATAAATTTGTATATTTGTGTAGTATATTGTTAATGTATATTTCCTGAATCATTTGTCTTTAGATAAAAGAAGTTCCGCCATCAGCTTTTGATAATGATATCCGAGTTGCTGCTGTAACGTTTAGTTCTCGAGCTCGGACCAGTTTTCAATTTAATGAATTTAACAATCAAACAATGGTACGTTTAGATTGATCCTCTCCTTTCTTGTTGGTAACATTATTAATATTTCAAAAAAATCTCATTTAGATATTAAGTGCTCTTCATTCTCTTACGCATTCTGGTGGAAATACGTCATCAGTAAGCGGCATTAATTTGGCTATAAAAGAAATTCAGGAAAGAGGAAGGCAAGGTGTTAGGTGAGTTAAGCACCAATTAATCATCACATATAATCATATATCTCTTGACTCTTGTACCAAGTCTTGCAGAAAAAAGTAAGGCTAATTATTATGCTGTAATATAATGCAACTTGCTTATCTTTCAATCGAGCTGTTAGAACCAAAAAAGCACAAGATTTTTTAATTAAATACTATTACCTTCTTATTTGATATCAAACTTTATGAGGGTGGAAGAAAGCAGCAATAATAGAAATGCGTTTCCTTTCTGAGTTAATCAACAACATCGAATTCTTTTAAATTAAAAATAGATATTTGCAGAAGAATGATTGTGTTTATATCAGATGGTAATAGCCAGGATCGCTGGGAGGACCTTTTAGATGCTTCGAACCGTCTCCATGCCACTGATGCTATTGTATACGCAATTACTGCTAATCACGACTACTATTTCAGGTAGAACTGATTTGAAGTTTGGGGAAAAATAAGTTCGACTTACCAATAGATTCATTGGCAAAAAATATTTTATAAAAAGAAAATATTTTCTAGTTATAATTTTCATATTCTGTGATATGAAGTGCGAGAGTAATCAGTCAATGATTTAAAAGTAGAGAGGAGAAAATGATGAGAATCGCTTCTAATCTAGAATAGTTAGAAAGAAAATTTTAAGTCATGGGAATTAGAAACGTTACCTCTTCATAATAGGTGAAAGGGAAAGCAAGAAATGATAAGATGTAAAAATGATGAAATGAATCAAAGACACCAAGGGAACGCTCATAAACTTTCATTTTCGATATGATCTGCTAGAAATAGTGATAAGGGATAATGCAAAAATGATGAGAATTACAGCGAACTAGAATTATATGCAAGAAATAAGTGGCTAGTATATGTGGACGGTCGCAGGAAGCGATTTCTGGACGATGGTATCTTATCGCTGCTTAAATGTCAGAATCCTCCGTTATCAGTATCCTCAGTATCTCCACAAGTATCCTTTTTCTCCATTTTCTTTTTCAACTCTAAATAAAGGGGAAAAAAGTGGATTTGGTGATGTACACTCTGCCACTGCATTAATAACTTGTGAGGAATTTTGCACCGGTTAAGAAAGAAGCTAAGGATCTGAAAACAGAGTAAAATGTAAAAGAAAGAAATGCCATTCTTAAAGGAAGAATTGGATGTACCAACCTCCTTATCATTTCCACCATGTATGTTATCATTTAACATATTTTAAAAATTAGAAAAAACTGCGCTAATTGGAATAACAAGCGACTAAGCAATATTTCCAGATGGAGATCGTAAAACCCTTGTTTAGCGATGCGAATAAACCAGTGGTGAGAGAATTGTTACAACCGATAAGGTTTTTTGTTTTGCTTATTTGAAACAATCTCACCTCTCTTCAATTCTTTAATTTTCTTTAGAAAACTAGGAATGAGGCATTGCTGAAAATACAACGAAGCACTTCCTCTAGTCAGAAATTTCCTTCTGTTGCATTTCAGTACACTCTCGTGCGAGAACGACTCAGTGGACTTATTGTTTATTATCGATACTTCCACCAGTATCGAAAGTAATTTTAATAATCAGAAAATTTTTGCAATGGATCTGATTAAAATGATACCGATGGAAAATTTTTTGGTATCTTTCCGTTCTTTTTTTCTGATTAGATTTTCTAGACTTCCAGTTTATCGTATCTTGCAGCACGATCAAGGAAACCAAAACTTCATATTTTTTTTTGATTGTTCGACGGAGTAAGTCCATAATTACTGACATTCAGGAGCGATTAGCAGTAGCAGTAGTAGGATTCAGTGATAGCGGGAGAGTGCACCTGAAATTCAGAAAAAAGCAGAGACAGGATGATATACTGTATGAGCTAGAACGCTTGGAACATACTGGAGGTGGAACTTCATTAGCTGCAGGTGTAGACACAGCACTTCTCGAAATAAATTCTAATGGGCGACCTTCAGCTCGACTGATTGTCGTTATCTTTTCCAGTGGTAACAATCAAGATGAATGGCAACTAACTCAGGTGTCCCAAACAAATCAACTTTTCTTTTTTCTAGCTTGTAGTTTGAAAAAATACAACATTTTTATTAAACTGAATTGATTTTCCGTGACTTTTTGTTTTTTCAATATGTCTTGGGATTGAGCACATAAGGCACATTTTTGGTGATGTTTACAATAGTCTAGCTCTATTTCATTTTTTTTAAGACGAATATTTTGCAGTCTTTTGAGTCACTGATAACGAGTAGTCATTAGATTATCGCTGTAGCAGTAGGAAGTATGATATTACTTCTTCCATTATTTCATTATTCAGAAGGCAGCCTTGAACTTGCGTAAAACAAATGGAGAGATTTATGCAGTTACGCAGTTCAGACAAAATGATTTAAAGGAATATACTAGAACTGCAACACACGTGTACGTCGGTGACAGGGTAGAAAGTTTTCTTCAGGTATGTACGCTATTGTTTTCCTACATAGATATTATTTTAGAATACTTCATACCATATCTCTGTTTAGTTTGTTAATGGACAAAGTATGATGCAGTATTCGCACAAGATTCTTTGCAGGATATTAATAGTGTGGTCTTGAATTGCGAAAAAAGGCCCAGTAACAGAAAGCTGTCGATGATAAATGCATCAGTGGAAGAAACTGATGCCGATTCACTAATAGGAAGGTATGCGTGGAAAAGTTCTTTTTGGAAAATTCTTTGAAAAATATTCAAATATTTGTAATTTCATTAAAAGTGTTGCAGTGCACGAGAGGATCCAGAGAAAGCCAAGCAGCAAGGCATTGCTGAGAAGGGGAAGAAAGAGAGGAATGATTTGAAGGAAAGAGAAGAATCAACTACTAATAGACTTTCCAGTAATAACGATTTAGCTCTAGATGCGAAACCTGTGGAACCTACTCGTATTTCAGAGACACTGAAAAGAGACAGGTAATGCTTCTGGTAAATGAAGGGCGATAATACAGGGAAGTCTGTATCTTTATAGATGCAGATACTCAAAGATGGACTTGGAAATAATTCTGGATGCATCTACCAGTCGTCAGCAAGTTTTTGAGCATCAGCGCGAGCTGGCTCTTTCACTTATTGAGCGTCTACCGATCGATGCAGGTGGAACTCATGTTGCCGTGGGCATAAATTCGTTTACTTCAGTGCCAACCCTACGTCAGACACTTGGTTTGGGTCGCGACAAACAGGTCAGTGCTTCATGCTGAAGTTTTTGTTCTTCTGTAATACGTATGCAATACCATAACACGTCTGTTCTTCAGATGGTGCGCCATGCTATTGAAGGTATTAAGTATAACGGCGGAAGTACTTTTACTGCCCAAGCGGTACAATTATCGGTGCAAGATTTGGAGCGCGGAAGGCGACCGGATGCTATTCAGGTGGAACATTTAACACTTGTGATTTGAATCTTTTCAGCTGTATTGCATGGAGACAGTGTTCTATGACACGAAGAACATGATAATAGTATCTAGGTGTCAAGGTTGGATTTAGGTTGTTGTATTGATGAACGATGGATTGTCACAAGATCCATGGGAGAAGGTGCTTGAAGCAAGTCAGCTTCTGCGAAATACAGGTGCCGAATTGTTCGGTGTAGCGCTTGGAGAAAATATCGACTTGCGTGAATTGAAACATTACATTGGTAGGAATGACCGCATTTACAGAGACAACACTACCGAAAGGTAACTTTACCGAAAGCTTTCTGTTTGCCTCTATCTGCTGTAAGGTTCTGCATATGATGAAATAAATCAATTGTAGATTTTTGACGGACGTAGTCTCACTGCTCAGTGCTGGAGAGAACTGTGTTGTGCCGGGAGCTGCTGTTAGTTTGAAAAACACAAAATCACTTTCAAACAAGTTGGTCAATCAAATCTGCAATACTCCAAACCTGGACATTACTGTCCTCTTCGATAATGCTCTTAAAATAACCAATTTGAGCGATCAGTCTATCTCCTCCAATCGCTACCTTCTGTTAGACATTCTCGGTGAGTCTTCCTCGCAATGTTCTGGACATCGTGAAGTCCCTGCTTTTATCGAATGAAAAAACGTAAGCTCGATCTTTCTCGTTTCCTCATCATATAGTTCCACTTGTTGATACACGCATACTGGTTGTATAGGTTCGTTGCCAGTAACAAGAAGTAGTGGTCGAGTGAAGATCTCTGTGATAGTCTTCAACAGTAAGCCTGAACTGATTGCTAGCATGATCGATTCGCAGGATAGGAGTGAAGTGTTCAGTAAGGTGGAATCAATCAAACCGAAACCTGGAAAACCCTCCTATGCAAAGGCTATCAGTTTTGCCGTCCGGTGAGTCCGTTTCTTTCTTTCCTTCTCCAATGCTTTCTAGTTCAAAACAGTATGCCCGCCCGTACGACAATGCTCAATTTGTTCAGGGAGTACAGTAAAAGCCACAGACCGGATGCTCGCGGTATTCTGGTGATTGTTGGAGATGGAAGATCTGATGATAATCTTCATGAGCGCAACAATGCAGTCAAGCACTTACACATAGTAAGTTTTATTAAAAAGAATTATCATACATTTATTGCGAGGGTAAACGGGTCGGTCCCGTGGTGTAGTGGTCAGCACTCAGGACTCTGAATCCTGCGACGGGAGTTCAAATCTCCCCGGGACCTATTGCTGCTTTGTCACAGCAGTTCTTTTCTTCAAAAGTTTTTTATGGAAGTCGTCGTTTCAAGGTTATCACAGAATAATATAAGAAGTAGCACGCCTTTAGGTAGTATCATCATCACCACGATTAGCGCTTTTGATGGGTTGAGCTAAACTAAGGGACCTAGGGGTTCTTAGTGTTTCCAGAGCTGTGTTAGCAATAGTCAAATGGAAAATATAAAATTTGTTTGACGACGATATTGAGCTACTTCTATTCATTACTAGTTGTTATGTGTAAGTTTCGCGCTAGCTATTGACTAACTGATTTACGTGATACTCACGTACTTCTAGAAGGTGTCGTTGCATTATGTGGGAGAGGAGGATTACTGATACCGATTGACGAATTAACAGCGGTGGTTCTTATTGCTTTATTTACTGCCACTGTATTGATGATGTAATGAATTACTTGACCTCCCAAAGCTCACACTAAAGGTGAAGCTTTTTCCTCCTCTTCTTTCCTGATGAGATAAAATTAACAGACAAAGCATTCAGACTTTCAATATTTAAAAATCTCGTGTGGTCCCGTGGTGTAGTGGTTAGCACTCAGGACTTTGAATCCTGCGACGGGAGTTCGAATCTCCCCGGGACCTGACACATTTGTATGGAATGAACACATTTTGAGTAAATATGTTATGATAGAGTGATTTCCTGGACGTTACAGTGGAATAATGCCTGTATGAAGGGCCTGATTGCAGATAAAGGGCTTGAGCACATATGCAGTTGACAGTGGTAAGTGGATGGACGTTGAGGCTTTGTCGAGATACACTGGTTCGTCCGACAACGTGTTTAACTATGATCGCAATGCTGACTTCGCTAGGATAGTGCTCGATGCTGCTGTTGCTGCTGATAAGGCCCAGTGTGGGGAGGTATTCTTTGCAGACTTGGGTTGATGTCCTCGTAGCTAACTGTTGGCTTCCGCTACTCTCTTGACTTTATTGCTTATCGAAAAAGGTAGACTTCTTTCTGGCTGCATTACTAACAACTGTGAGACCTCCTTAATGGTACGGCATTCAGACGACCTCTTAATTATATTAATTTAGACATCATCACCGCATGCTGTTCAGTTTTCTGCACTAACCACCGTTGTTACAAACTGCAGTAGTTCTGAACGTCCCAACCAAAATAAGGAATGGAAGAAAGATGTCAGTGGTAAACTGGACTTCGATCTGAAACGTTTTGAGAATGAAAAGGTTTGCTTTTTTTTTTTAAATTCACGGAACGTTTTTCAGCACTCGAAGAAATTTTCGCTCGGAACATTTTGCATTTCTTTTTTTTTAACATATGAAATGCCAGTAACTTACTTGTAAGTTCAGGTCATCATAAAAGAAGAAACAACGGCAATGGTAGCTGTTCGAAACGCACAGCCAATAACGAAATTTATAGGAGGAACTCTGGGTAAACAGGAAACTCAAGAAAGAATCGAGAAAAGAAAACAAGCGGAAAGAATGTCGAGCAGCTCGCCGAATCCTAGATTAAGCAGTAGTCAAGCCACTCCGAAGTCCGGCATTTATCGTATAAATAACAGTACCACAGCAAATTCCACCACCATCTTCTCACCAGGTTAGTCCACTACTGGGAATGATTATAGGTTATGATGGCTTTTTGTAATGCTCACTATAGGTTGTGAGATTGACGCCATGGTGCTGATCGATTCGTCAGGCTCTGTGGAGGAAGCATTTAGCCATGAGAAAGAACTTGCTTCGGAGGTAATCCGTCGACTTCGGATCGGCCCGAACAGTACACGTGTGGCGATCATCAAGTTTGCATCCAAGGAAAAAGTGAAAACGGTCTGGTCGTTTGATGACCCACAAGAACAAGAAGAAGTGTTGCAAGCCCTCTTACGTATTCTATTCACCAGCGGAACTACTGCTATAGACGCCGCACTTTTACAGGTTCTCTACTCAATAATTTCAAAATTTATGCCCGAATAACATTCGGAATTTGCTTCAAATGTGCTCTAACTATCTTATAGGCAGCGATAGAATATTCAACAGCGAAAGGTGCACGACCTGGACATGCTATACCTTTTGGAATTATATTCACAGATGGTTTTGGACAAAAAGATACAACTGAAGCAGCAACTGTGTTAAGAAATTTAATTCCTAATATGTTTGCTGTTGCCGTCAATAGTCAGGTATATATACATAATCTTTTTTGTTTCTCTCTCAGTTTCCTGCAGTTTCTCAGTAAACACACAATACTGAAAGGTTTTTACAAGCTAGGAAGTAGATGAAAGGAAGTCTTTTTCTAAAATGAACAGATCAAGCTTTAGATAGATGTATGATTCAATCCAACCACGTTATTCCTTTCTCACTCACTGGTTTTTAGAATGTTTCAAAATTTTTAGATCTTGTAGGTATTTTGTTAACTGATTCCGTCGCTCAGTTTTATTAGGCCTTTTTAATGTGACGGAAGCAAACACATTTTTACATATTTGTTTATCTATTCGTTTATAATAATGTGAAAGGGGAGAATTTTAATACAGTATGGCAGTTTCAGCATTCATTCAATGAAGGAGAACTGATAAGGATTGCTGGTTCAAAGGACCGGGTAATTATGGACCATGACATCGACAAGCTGTATCGGGTTCTTGAGAAAATCACTAGGACATGTTGACCCATTAATTTATTTTTTCTCCAGTCAATTATTTATTATTACTATGAACAGGTGATGCATTTCGTGACACTGCCAGGTGAAAAGAATCATTCTCATGTAGCTAAAGTCCAATGTGCAATAAAAAGTTATGTTTTAAAGTCATAAAGGATCATACACTTAAATAGATTCTTCATTTAAAATACCAACCGTACTGAATTGCAATTAGTGATGCTTTTAATGATGCATAAAATTGACACGTTAGAGCGAACTAAATACGATCAGCTACACCCGTGAAGGTAAATGCATCTCGTCTTATGTGTCATGTGCCGTACGTAAGTTCTAACGAATTAAATTAAGATCTCATGCTGCGAAAGATCAAATTTTCTTCGCTTAGGTTCTGCGTAATCTATTTTTTATCACTTTTTTTTTCTTGTTTCCTACTTTACCAAATCTTTTGTGAATACCACTATTCTGAGATCAGAACAATATGGGTAACATATTTTATTCCAAATCACGACAGAAGTATCCAGAACCAGCAGTAATCCGAAGATTCTGACTGCTTCATAGGGCGTTATGAACCCTCTACTACACATAATGTGAAGTGCCCAAATCATTATAATAAACATAAGAAACATTAAAGAAGGCATATAGAAATTACAGGATCAGTTGAAAATAAAATAATTAAAAACAGAAAAAGGATAATCAGAAAAAATTGTATAATATAAAAAGTGAATACATAAACACACGGCGCTTCTGAACGGACTCATCAGTAAGTGTTAAGACTCTAGGAATGTGAAAGACACAAAATATAACTTTACTATTTTCTCCCATGAGGCGATTCCCTTATTTCTCAAAATGAGCTAAAATGATCAACATCGATTGCACCAACATTTAAATTAACCGTTCTTCGTAAGAATGTTTTATTGTTAACCCGTAGCTTGCTGGACCCGTCGTGTATAAACATAATCAGCTTTGCCTTTCACGCACTCTTTATTAATGTAAACGCTCTCGATATCACTTCCCGGCACCATAAACTTCGCCTCGAGCAAAACCTATAAAATTATTGTAGGGGAAAAAATATTATCGCATGAATTTCATAATTTCAAGAATCATGGTTTTGATGTAGTAACAGGAATAAATAATTAACAAACCTTCTCCACAATAGAACGCAATGCACGTGCACCGGTTTTACGTTCTAATGCAAGCGCAGCAATTTCGTCCAGTGCATCGGAGGAGAACGAAAGATCTGCACCATCCATGGCAAATTCAAGTTTTTTTTGGGCAAGCAGTGAATTCGTTGGCTCAGTCAATACTCTGATTAGCATATCCTACAAAATTTTCGTGAATGGAGTCATATTACCACATGAATTGCAACGTACCAAGTTAGTACTCTCATTAAAACAAGAATCATGTCATGAAAAATGGTTCCTCGAAAAAAAAAATGCAAAACAACATAATACCATACTATAAGTATATTATAAGCAAATGAGATTAAAACCTTATCCAAACTATGAAAGGGTACAATAACAGGAAAGCGTCCAACAAGCTCCGGGACAATACCAAAAGTGATAAGATCTCCTTGATCCGCTTGTCGCAGAAGATCATCTCTCTTCTTAGCGATTGCTGCTTCTAATTTATCGTCATCGGTTATTCGTTGCATTCCTGATCTAGCACCTAAACAAGTTAAATCAAAACTGCTTTATATAAATAGAAACCGCAAGATATTATATTATGAACACACATAATTTGTTCCATTCGGGAATTCTAACAGCATTTAATCCCCAAAAAACGGCACATGAATGAAGGCATTAGAATTACCTAAACCAAGTGTTTTCTTATCTAATCGTTTCCCAACTATACGATCTAAAGCGGTGAACGCGCCTGATGCGACAAACAGGATATCTGTTGTATCAACTTGAACGAAGTCTTGCTGTGTACTCATTGACTTACGGTTACTCTTCACGTTTACCAGGGTTCCTGCAACTCTGACCTTAGAAGCAAAAAATTATAAATAAAGTGGTGACAGCTTATTAAAATCGAAAAACTGGCAAGTAGTAACATAAACACAAAGTATGTCTAACAACAAAATATCGAGGCTTCTTACCACACATTAACGAAGCAACAAAGCAAACTATTCCTCAGAAACAGCTTCAAACAAAGTCTAAATAAGCATTAAAATGAACCGTGTATTGACGCCAAAAATGAAACTCGCCTTCTACTAATTTAAGCAGTGCATGCTGCACGCCTTCACCACTGACATCTCTGAATGCATGAGACTGCACATTGTGCGCTGCAGCTATTTTATCTATTTCGTCCAGGAAAACAATTCCCTGTTGTGCTCGTTCCACATTACCACCCGCATTTTGCACGAGTTTCTGCACAACGCTTTCTACATCCTCGCCAACATAACTACAAATCTATATCATTATCCATATGAATCATCTAACTGACAACCTTACCACATTTTCATAAGAGTTAAACTGCTGCATGAAAGTCTAGGTTAACTTTATAAAAGAAATAATCAAAACAATTTTTCATGTTGGATTCTTGTTTGCTAAATATGCTACAATGAATCCAATATATTTTTCTAAGCTAAACATCAAAGTATATGCAACATTAAAAGTGCGTAGAGGAGTAAATATTTACCCTGCCTGAGTCATTGAGGTACAATCACACAGCGCAATCGGCACATCCAAAATGCGAGCCAGTGTCTGCGTGATAAAAGTTTTGCCAACACCAGATGGTCCAAGTAGTAGAATATTTGACTTCTCCAGCCGAATCGGAGTATCGCTTTCGGGAAGTGGACGAAATACTGGTGAAATAATTCGGTGTTTCTGATGTGATGCCGGTACTTCGGAGAAAAAACGAATATCGGCACGACCAGACCTACTGTAATCTTCCTGATACAAGACTCCAGGTGAAGAAGTTGACATACGTGATCGATTTCCTTCCACATTATTGATAGCTGGTGAACCAATGTTATTCTCAATGTTATGATAAAGACGCAGGTAATGTTGGTAAACCCCAACTGACAGTGTTTTTTTCGCTTGTTCTTGACCAATGATGTATTTATTCAAGAAATTATAAATCTGAAAAAGCGTTTTTATTTTGCAATGGTCAAATTGATCGGAAAATGAACTTTCGAAATCATATATAACAACATGTTGCCGAAAGGAATATCGAACATTACGAAAGGAACCTCTTTTGGATATGGCGGTTTTCTGTCTGACTCATTTGCTTTTAAAATACTTCCTTTTTCATCATCTTCGTCCAGTGGGCCACAGCTGAACAATCGTCGGCAATTTTCGCAAATCAGATAACGTGAACTGGCTAAAATAAATTAAGTTAATAGTAATAGATGCGTCTCCACAAGTAGGCTAGTACAACTAGACTGCATTTTGGCTTTATAGTACTAATGAATAAATAGGTGGTACAAGGCTAAAAATCTCGGCTACTGTATCATCCAGGATTAACATATGATAACTTACGCGTCGATGACGGTATATTCTTTAATGGTTTACCACACTCGTCACAGCGATTATTTGAGGATGATGTACGCCAGATGTTCCATCTTGTTGAAAGATTCTTCCCACAGAAAGGAGTTGTTGCCAACAATGAAATACGCTGCCGATATATAGAATGTTCGTTAACGCTATGGTTATTTTCCAAATCGTCTACCCCCATATCTGAATCATTACCACCGAACATCGCACCACCTGCATTTGTCCCACCGCGCTTTGCCATGTAGCGTACCGTCTTCATTGCCACAAGCGGCTGACACTGTCGACGAGCTACAACCAGAGCCGACGACGGACAAACCATCCTCAATACATAATATTTAAAACTAAGTAACTTTGCATAATTAAAACTGCGCAACCGTTTAGGATAAAAAGTTATATTACGAATGCTACAAAAAAAAAATCATGAATAAGATCGCAAACAGCGTTATATTATCCTTTTGTATATTAGTCGGTGATTAAGTGAAATATGTCGAAGCTTGAGCACTTGAAGAGCCTAGTATGTCGTAATTCCGAATAATTCTAACACCTTGTAAATATTGCTACGAAAAAACAAAGGAAGAAGTAATTAAAAGGCTCTTAAACTGAATGTGTCGTCCAGATATGGTATACCATAAGAAATGCTTGCACCACTAAGCCGGAACATTTCACTGGAGGAAAGAGAGAAAACGTGAAGGCAAAGATAATCAACCAATAGGACACCGGTGAAACATTGACACATGCATCCCTGGACTTCTCATAGGTCTAGCAGCAGATTCCGCCCAGAGCCGCTCTTATTACCATTATCAGCCATCGGTCATTTCCCAAAGTTCAAAGGTTGAGAAACGGGCAAGAGGTCTTATTCTCTCCAGCAAACTCTCCCACGAGCTAATTTCAACTGCAACGCTATCTCGACACTGATGCTCGTCTGGTCTCATTACTCTGGCTCATTTACCCCAGAACCCGTCTTTATCTTTTGTGACCACATAACATACTCTGTCACACGGCACAATGAGGACCAGCAATACTTAAGGTCGGCCTCGAGAAGAAGCAGTCCCAGTCCAAGCCAAAGACGGAAAACTGAGTTGCGCGGCCGAATGAGAGTTTGTTCTTGGTCATCGTGCCAACCGTTGAAATCTGTAGCGAAAAGCATGTCTTTACTTTAATGCCGGAAAATAAGCTTGATGGATTAAGTATCTGAGAAGACCTTTGCTGTAAAATACAAGCAGTTCTGAGCTGTTAAGACTTAAGGTTTCTTTGCGAAGACTATAGAAGTGGGGCGCAGAATATGCAGTAGGATGCATTAACTCAAGATAAATTGAAGGACCGGAAAAGAATATCAGAATGATATATGAACAGAGCAGAACCTGAGTCACTGCAGTATGTTACAATTATCATCAGGACTACCAAATCCTCACCAATATGTTTTTCATTTGCAACAAGCTAGCCCTTACAATCGTGAACGATTTATTTGAAAGATATGCCCGGTTATACTTTAGATTGAGCTGCTGAAGGAAGTAACTATTCATAAACAATTTAAATGAGAGGAGCACGATCTGCAAGAAGTGACAGCCGTGTCATCATGAATGGCACATTGGACAACAGTACTTTTATCATACGAAACAGTCACAGAGAGAAGTACTTACTCGATTCAGCTATAGGCGATGACGGAGCTTGGGGAATAAACATGAAAGTAATGAAGGATAGGACGTGGGAAGAAGTCGTAACGTTGAGAAAGTGCGTATCTGGGGCGTCCAGTTTACCTTCGCCCCAGTAAAAATTTTCAGAAGAGCTTAATAACTGACAAGGACTTCTAAGATATATGATAACTTTTGCTGTAGTAAACAGGCAGTGCTCAGTTACTTGTTAAAAGAAGGAATACAATGCACGACATAGAAATCCGGTAAGCATTGGAACATGATTCACCTCATCGTTCGTCAAGCTGAACTTCTGTCTGGAAGATATGATATCATTATCCCAACCAGTGTAGTAGTAAACGCTACTCAACTTTCCTTTTTCATCAGAACTACTTCTTTCAAACTTTTATTCGTAGTAAATGCAACCTATCCTTAGTAGAAAATTCAGCTGTCTCCTTGTCGTCCCTTTGAAACACGATAACAAACCTGTGTCACCGAAGAGTAAATTATTTCCAGACTCACGCTGGCTCAGCGCAGTACTCCAACTTTTGGAAGTTGTCCTACTCTCGAAGCACCCACCCTCTCCAACTAACCCCTGCTTTCAGTAATCTTATTCATATGCTTGAGGAAAAGCACCCACTTTGCCCTGTTTTCTAACGTCTATTTGGCCTCTAACGTATTTCTCTCTCACAAAGCGTTCAATCATTCACAATTTTACGATTTGACACTAGTTAACCACCGAACATCATCTGCATCCCGGAGCCACCCCATCATCATTTTCTCCATAGTTCTTACCCGATTATATCGCATGACTTTCTTTTCATTCCACAAATTGCTGTCTATAAATTATTTACGGGCTAATTTTAATCATCCATTAAAGTTCACATCCTTTTCAGAAGCAAGCCAAACTAGATTCTCAGCTATCATCCCGAATGGCAGCACCCTTGTCCATTTACCTCTTTTTTACAATGATAAATATGAACAAAGCACAGAAGCTGAAGCCTGCAATAATCTCATGCAAAGATATATAAATAAGCAGCTAGTACTATTAGGCCTTTGTTCCTTCCCCCTATTCTAAATAATTAACAAAATTCATATGAGAAATAATTCAATTAAATATCACAGTTCATGTCAATTTTATACACGTATATAACGTTACGAAAAGGAGCTTGCCGGGAATATTCTTATTTCCAGCAGATTGCTTAGAATGAGCCAAATAAATATGCAATGTTCCCGAATCATGCAATGCGTCCCAGAACTTTTCAACTGCAGTTTAGGAAATAAAGTTATGGATTTAGAGTTACAGTGGAGAAAAGTGTAAAAAAAAGTACCATTAAAAATATCCAACAAGGAACTCTTCCTTTTGCGAGAAAAAAAACTCCAGTTTTATTATTGAAAGTACTAATACAGGAGGCGTGATTAACAACGTTGGTTAACAACAGAGCTCCTTGTGGTTCAGAAGCTCAGAAGCATGAACTCATAACTAAAAAGCAATCAAAAATACGGCTTTTTATTGCACGCAGTGATAAAATGGCTAGCAAGGAAGAATAGAGTAACACTAGCCCATTAAACCTTGCAAATAAGATGGCATTTTAATTTTCATGAACAACCGAGTGGCCAAAAAACCAATGAGAACACAAGCAAAGCCCAATCCCAACATCATTATTCGATCGAGCTTCGGCGTTAGCGGATTATTACATTTGTCCAGAATGATAAAACCAAGTCCTGAAAGAATAAGAATAGTAGGAAACTGATATTTGAAATACATTACGAAAATTTCCGCTGCTTCTATAGGCCAAATTCTGTAATCTTATTCTTTATCAAATATCTAAAGATATTATCAGATGTCTTCTCAAAATGTCATATACAATGAAAAACTACCTCCTAAAGAAAACATAAAACTTGCTGCCAGGCCCTCCATAATATACTGTCCATTGACACGGTACTGCATTATAGCAACTGGCTTCGCATTACCCCTTTCATCAGTCGTTTGTCCTGAAATGAGATTAAATAAATCAACAGACTGATATCAAAAATGATAAAGATTTAGAAGCAACATGTGCTTACCAATGCTTGGAGGCTCATTAATAATATCATAGATGACACCTCCAGTAACGAAAAAATAGGTCATCATCACTAGTCCAAAAACTTGCATTGGCGAAGGCATCTGAAAATAATAACATCACAGTAGTAGCGAATGACTCGCAATAATTGAACGGTCTGGCATAAGCATGATAACTCTTAAACGAGAAGTACTGAGATGAATAGAACAAACCTTCAACCATCTTGGAGGTGATATTTTGACATTAGGAGGATCAATGAATGTAAATAAAAGAGTCTCTAGAACGGCCTCCATAGATTCCTTTGAGTATTCTGAAAACCTCAGAAACAAATCACCCGTAGTTTCCTTATGTATAATTTTTTAAGCTACATACATGCAGTTTTAACACGATATAGAACGTGGTCGGGTCATAAATAAATATTAAATGCAAAATAAATCAGAAAAACACAATTTACTGTTCACCTCTAACTTAAAGATATAATTCTCATTTCCATTACCCAGCAATACCTTCCCATGTTTTGAAAGATCTCTAAAATCAGTTTCACATCCCATATACTATAAATAAATACAGTAGCTTTCGTATAACAGGACGTTGCATACCTTTCGCTACAATTAGCATCTCTTTTCAGTGATATCAAGCTTTTTGACAAGTACGACGATATGAAATAATTGGCAGTGAACATTATGGACTGAA
This sequence comes from Setaria digitata, assembly GCA_003640385.1. Classification (NCBI taxonomy): domain Eukaryota; kingdom Metazoa; phylum Nematoda; class Chromadorea; order Rhabditida; family Setariidae; genus Setaria; species Setaria digitata. Next base: position 232,216 of record RCAB01000020.1, on the reverse strand, counting down.
CCAGAAAGTAACATAAATGCTACTAAAATAAACCATCCAGAAGACAAACTTTGGTCTGAAAACAAAAACCAACAAGTACTACAATAATTTATGCAACAAGAATGCTTAATCAGATGGGAACATAGCAACATTTGTTACTTTTCCCTCAAACCATTTTTAACAACTTATGCACAGTTAAAGACAACTTTCTGAAAGTTGAAAATTACCATACAGCCATGTTCAAACATTTAAACAAAATATATAATTTATCAAAAAAATATTTTAGTTTATACTTTGTTGTATACTTAAAATGATGAAGCACACATTTCAAGTATACAATGACATAATCAAAGACGTAAACTACAAAATATTTCTAGAAAAGTATAGATTTCTAAATCCAGTAGTCTAAGCTATCTTAACTCTTCATTCCTGATTTGAGTAGTAAGGGAGTACAGAAAAATCTATGTAGCAAAATAGCAAAAACGCAACAAACAAAAAATAAAAAGAAATTTACGAAACTATCCAGTGTTAGAATGACCTATCTTGACATATACCAGTGCAAATCTTAATTAAATGTTTATTTTTCCAACTTCATTCGCACAAGAGTGAAATGTTTTGAATATGACCACCTAAACTGCAAATGTCCAACCATAGGACAAACTTCGTGATCCTTCCTCATCCAGAAAATTACCAAATGACATTTAATATGTTTCTTAAAAATGTACTGTCGTTTTATAGCACTGGAAAAATTTCTTTAGTCTGAACAAAATTCAACCACAGAGCCACCTCCTCACCATCAAAGTTAAAGTATCTTAAAAATGAATTAGCAATCTTACCAATATTTATGAATACCCTAATAGAATTAAAGGACTTCTGAGAAATTGTTCATGAATTTTCGAGCACCGCAAAATAAAAAAAAAATTCCGACAAAGTATATTTTTCTCTTTAGTGTTATAACACTAAAGAGAATCGTTTTTCTTGCCACTTTTTTCCTGCTTTTATCCATTTTATTTTCATGAAAATTAAGATTTCTGATTTACGTAGTAATCTAAAGAAGGACCTGGTCTTACTCTTTCTGCAACACTTCCATCAAGAGAACCAAAATAAGCCTTTTCGGCAACTCCTACAAAAAGACCCGTCTCTACAACACCCGGTAAAGATACCAAACGCGTGTGCAGAGCTGCTAGATCCTTTGTTGTCACATATTTATTTTTCGGAAAATTCCAATCCAAAATAAAATTATTGTTGTCCGTAATGAAGGGGCCCAATTTCTCTTTACAATTCATTCTTAGCCTAATCTCACCCCCTTCTTGGTGCTTTATCCAGTTCAATACCGGCGCATACCTGAAAACAAATATATAATTATCAACTTCAAATTCGTTTTTAACTAAATCATATCTAAATTACGCCTTATAACAATATTTCAGCCGAAGTTGACAAGTGTTATTCTAAGCATCAAAGAAAATGCAATGAATACTAAGCATAAATCATGCACAACTGCCAGTCATATCGTCGTCGCATCGTTTTACCCGAACTCCTCTGGATAATTGTACTATAAAAAAAAAAAAAAAAAAAAAAAAAACGGAAAGAATACGCAAGACTTGTCAGCACAATAAATAAACTTTTAGCATTCAAAAATCTACCCGAATGGTATAACTTCAACTGGAATGGGAAAATTCCTGTCACCCAGTTTTTCCGACTGTTTATCGGCATCAGCGATGATGTAGAAGTTTCTTGAACTTGCTTGCACGATTTTTTCTTGGGTTAAGCACCCACCGCCACCTAAACTTACTGTATTGCATGATAATTTTTGCACTGTGCACTAAACATTAAAAGAAATCATAAACAGCATGAAAAAGACTCGAAGAAAGAGAAATGAATATGCTACCTTTAATACAATTCAGATTAAAATCCACTTCGTCAGCTCCATCAATGCATACGTCTAAATCAAGGGTTTTCTCCAAATCCGCTACTTCTAAACCGGAATCGATTAGCCACTGGCGAGTTGCAAATGAAGAAGGTACACAGGTGATGTCCTTCAGTGTGCCACTGTTCACTTTTTCAGCCAAAAACTCGACGAAGAATTTAGCAGTGGTACCACTCCCGACACCTATCCGACAGCCACTTCTTACATGCTGTTCACCGGCTGCATATGCTGCTGCTTTTTTGGCTAAGTCTATCGCGGGACGTGTTTTCATTGCATCCTGCAACTCGACTAATCACATTGAATTAGTATCGGAGAGATAACTAAATAACTATGCAGGAAATAACTAAATATACAGTAATAAACAAATAGCTACTAATGATTAATGAGAAGGGAAAAACTCCATGTTGCGTTAGTCAAAAAAAATCCATAGTAGAAAAGCACCTATGCCTTTGTAAAACAGTCCAGTCTAGGTCACTATATCATCCATGAAGTATTGCCTTGCCTGAGTAACATAAATTCCAGTTCCTATATGTCGAATTCTTGTTCTACAAATTCACTCATGCAATAACCGATTTCGAGAAACTCAAAACTGCCATACGCGCTAAGTGGGATGAAAATTTTCAGAGCGCTACAAGGGTGTCACTGTCGAATCGTACTAGCAATGTGCATGGAACATGAAGGCATTTGTTAGAAGTGTACAGCATTCGACTGGTTAGTGAATGCGTAACTACTCTGCGAAGGTTAAAGTCTATTCAAGGTATGGAAAACTGGAACTACTACCGAGATCTCCTACTCAGTATTCCTGCCTATTCCCACTTCCATCAACACTTCTCCACAGATAAGTGATTAAAAAAAGGATAGTAGTCTAAGAACAAACCGAGTTATAAATTGATGCCATTGGGTGTTTGTTAAAGAATGACTGATAACAACTGAGAGTAATTCACGGTGATTGAATTTCCTGCGATGAGAAGAGCAGAAATAGGTGGGTTAGAGCATTAGCACATAGTTCAAGAAGCAAAGAACCAACAACACTAGCAGCAGAAGTAAGAGTTTGACAGATAAAACTTTAATTACAAAGACAGGAAAGAATTTCCGTCTCCTTCCGCCTCTTGCGCTGTTATAGGCACAAAGGGATGGAAAATCCTGTTCCAGTCATTACTGTCTATGTCGATTAAAAGAAGAATCATTTATCACCTTTCACTGGTGACTTACCACTTAACCAAATATCGTGCTCATACTACAGTTCAGAAGTGGTGGCTTAACTAAAAGTAACAGCTACTGGAAAGAAACTACCCTAAGTTCGAGAATGAAGTGATGGATAAAATGCTCATGGCATCCTTTAGAGTGAGCAGCAGTACTCAGCTGACAACTTTTCTGATACCTCCCACATGTCTTTAACTAGTGAAATAAGGAAATCGATGAATACGTGTCAAGAGAGATAAAGCAGCATCTGAGCAGAGAATAAAACATCACCTGCCACCGCACAAAATCGTCTTCAAATTAAATTACCAGCCGTGTGAACCGAATTTGAAATTTCGATAACGACAGTGGAGAACCGACGTACAGATCCTTTCTTTTTTCCCCACGAGGAGCCACACGTTTTCAGCTATTCTACGTATGCAAGGTGCACGACAAAACTTCATTGCAAAGCAGTACCTGTCTCACCACGGAATATCAGGATCAACATCAACATACTGAGGGCGAAGCATTGTTACCCACAATAGTCGAGCGACACTTATCGCTTTCCAGAAGAATTAATCATGACTAAAACTGGTCTGCTTCAAGCTTCATTTAATATTTGTGAAAGTAAACAAAGACGACCGTTCCTTACGAGATATGATTGTCTATTATACAGTGTCCTAAAGGAACAGTAACAGCTTCCCTCCAATTCTGGATAATTTTCGTCCGAGTTTTTCTGCTCTAGACACACTTAGCAAGGATTTTAAATTACTCTCAACTACAGTTATATAGAGGGTTATGGCAATAAAATTCTACTGCCATGTTGCCCTTTTCCATTTATCGATTTAATCAGCAGGGAAATCATGGCAATCCAGCAGTTACCGAATCTGATTTTAAAAAACCATTATTTCAAAAGTCAGACCACAATAGGTCCGAATAAATAACCAGGAATTCATCGGAAATTTAAATGAATGTGACAGTGGATAAGCAATTAAACAACTACTAGTTGTGGAGCCTGAAGTAGGTAGATGTATAGAGATCTTGTAGCTCTATTAATCTATTTTTTGACAAGGAAGCGAATAGCTCAAGCTGATAGATAGACGGTGTCTCATTCAGAACTTCTGGAAATATATTCAGCATATTTAAGCATATTCACTACTCTATTGAATATATATACATAATGACCAATGACCAATGTATAATCTGTTGGTGACAATGCATGATATATGTAGTATATGCATAAATTTAAGGGACATATGAGAAACACCGTAAATATTTATAATATTAGGATAATGACTCTAAAATCATATCACCATTAAAAGACCAGTAGAAGGTTTTCGACTGGCACAACATAACGCGGGAATTGGTAAGCTAGATACACTAATATAGGTATGATTTTGCATAGTAACTATATTGAAGTAAGCCATGATGTGTAGAATACTTCCCACTTGAAATCTGATAACATCCAGCATTAGTCACATATGTTATTGAATGTTTCGTTCTGCAACCGGTGCCTGATCACCATGACATCCCTGACCAACACGGCGTCGGGGCGCTCCTGGACATATAGCTGAGGCTAGACATTCAGGAGTGTTCATCCCAGGCATTCCTTCCAGTGCATCCATTGCTTGCGCCGCGCTCGCATCGCCATCAACCGCCAGTCTGCAAATTAAAATCGCTAAAAAGGGACATAGAAATTGTCACACATATAACGATAATTATCCTTAACTCATTCTAACGAAAATATAATCTCTCATCGCTTCCTCTAGTACTGTTTTGAGACTACCCGAAAAGTACTCCACTGAACTTATACACACCACTATCTCCGTCCTTCAATAAAACAGTTAGAAAAGATTCAAAACATTATTTTATTTTTTGATTTTTCTGCGCAGTTCTTCCCCAGTACTCACTACCGCAATCAGTTACTTATACTTCCTGAAACAACTATTAGCAAGAATTTTTAGAGTCCATAATTAAGTATATTCCAGCAATGTGAGATGATTTCGCTTATTAGCAGCTGTTTTTCAGAGGAAATACAAGATATTAAGCACAAGACAGCCATATCATGTGCAACAATAAATAAAATTGAAGAATATATGTGAAATTTTTATATAAATAAATCTGCATGTTGAAGGACTAAATAACCTAAGGAGTGAAAAAATACTTAACCAAAACCAAGTACTAATAAGACCCGTCTCTTAAGACTCTACAAATAAAATTATAAAATTACACAGTGGTATGAACAAATCGTAGAAGAAAAATTTATTAATAAACATCAACATTAAAAGACAGAGATATTATTTAAAAAAACTATAAAAACAGTATGACTTGTAACAGCATACGCTAGCACCCCAACCTGTACTGGTGGCATGCATCCACAGGTCGATTCGTTTTGGTCAAGAAATCACCAAGTAAACGATGAAGACGGCTGTTTACTGTAGTCTGAAACCGGAACGACCAAGTTTGGTGAATTATAAAAGTAGTCTGTTGCCTTTTTAAAACTTTGCATTACTCAGCAAATGCACAAACAGTGGGGAAAGAACGACCTATACAGCACTGCAAAGTATATGCAATCTAGTTAGAGAAATTTTAAAGATACCATTTCGTACATAGTAGAATACATAACACAATGACTAGAATAGAACACTGAAAAATAGATTTTACCTCAGTCTGCTTCTTCAGAAGTGTGATCGCTTTTTCATAATTCTGTGTTTTGTCATAAAGGGCAACAAGGAGGAACACAGCATCTAATAAATGCGGAGATATCGCTATCGCCTGAAAACTGAACTCGTCGATGCTCTAAGCGATTGATGAATGCAGCCAAATAACTTCAACCTTTTCCAGAAGCTTTTGTGCATCCTTCACCGTTGATTCGTCCTTAGCAGCTAATGTGGCACAAAGATATAGTGCTCGAGCATTGTCTTGACCAAGAATATGCCGACATGTACAAGCAACAATTCGTGCCTAAATTATACAAATTTAAGCCACTGAACTGATGCTGAGTTATACCCACTTACACCAGTTCCAAGGTATTACGCTTTACAGGAATGAAGTTAACAATGATCAGAAAAAACTTTTCCATATATAAAAAAAGTAAACAAACTGAAGTGTATTTGACACTTTCTGAAGGAACAATTTTAAACTGTCTTCAAGGACAAACATGATGATGATTAGCAATAGCTTGAACTCAGTATATATTAGATGTTTAAAATAGATACCTCTTGAGTCTTTTCCTGAAGCAAAAATGAATGAACGAGAGCTTCATAAAGAGCATAGTTTGCAGGATGAATAACAAGAGCATCGCGCAATTCTGCTACGGCTTCGTCGAATTTCTTTTTATCCATTAAAATAAGGGCTCTCAGCAATATTGCCATCGGATGTATATGCCAATCCGCTAATTTACATGCCTAGGTCAATATTCAAATTTTGAATTACACAGTTAAGTTCAATGCAAAACTCCAGAGATTAATACCTTCTCTGTGAAATACAACGCTTTGTCATATCTTTTTTGGCATTTAGCAAGGAAAGCGTATGCTACCCAAGCCTCGGGAGTTTCTTGTGCGTCCATCAAAGTAGCAGCTAAGTTTTCCAAGTCTTTATAGTTTTGCTCCTAAAATTTGTTTCGTCAATATGGACCTGCAGTCCACACCCATATATGTATATAATATATATATATAAATGTATAATATTCAAAAATATTTACTGCTATTTATCAAACCTGTGCCAAGATAAATGCTAAAATATCCATTGAGTAAGATGTGCTAGGATCCAGATGATGTGCTCGTCGCAAATACATTGCTGCTTTTTGATTTTCCCCTACCGTATAGTGCAAGCGTCCTAATTCTATCAGTACTCTAAAGCGAAAAATTTGCTGTTTTAATCCTTCATTAAAAAACAAAACTCTCATGGGATACATGATATCAGACCTTGCCACCTCTTCAATGCAAATTTACGACGTGAACAATTCCAGAAGTTTAAATGTCAAATATTAGGTGCTAAATTTGCAAAAGCGAATATAAATTTACTTCAAATTCCCTGGAGGCACATTGGAGAGATGGGCAATAGCATCATAATGCTTTTGTTCAGAAACAGCTTCTTGTGCTTTAAGCCAAGATTGAACGGTGGTATTACGGTGAGACGTGCTAACTCCTTCTTTCAGTCCATACATAATAATGCACGACAAAGAATCGATGGCTTCTGGGCATAGTTCAACCACTTTTCTAAAAACTTCTCTGAATCGACCATTTTACCACAAACTTATTTTTTGCTTTTCCTTTCAAACTTGAATTGAATGTTCTTGCTGTTCTGCTTTTTACCAAAGCTGCTAGATAACAGCTCGAAAGTTAATGCCTTTCTGTGACTGTTTTTGAAACGACAAATAAGAAATGTTTACTTATGATACAGCATTGCATTTCCCACCGTTTTAACCTTATCACGACTGGTGTAATCATTTGAAGGCACATGATGCAGACGAGCCAATGCTGATATGACCTGGAGTTTATACTTTGGTTTCTTACTTTATTGGAATTACTATTTTATTTTAATTTCACTAGTTGATATCATCACTGTAATATACTGATTTTCATGAAAAATAGTAAAGTTGGAGCAAAATGATCTAATCTTAGTGGTGTAATAAACGAGTCAACGTTCGTTCAGTCTTCATAATATGTTAATTTGCTCTTTTTTTTTGAATCTAAAGCTATTAAAATATAAACTCGACATATAAATTAAAATACTTGAAGGATTAAAGAGACCATTTATAATTTATGCTATATTTGTGCAATGTGTAATATGTAGCAGAGACTGAAATAGAGATTCCACTCAATTCATTGAAAGGCAATAAAGACCAACTTTTGGAGTCATTTCCTCTTCGACAATGCTACCCAGGACACCCATTGCCTCCTCTCGCTTACGTTGTTTCAGCAAACAACGGTGAAGTCGGAATTTTAATTCAGCTTCAGTGAATTTCTGGAAAATGAAAATAAATGTGATGCGACTTGAATTCCCAAAGATATTTCACGCAAAGTAAACTAGTTCATCCCAATCATTTCATTTAAAAAAAAATGCAACATACCAAATCTTTGTTCAGCGGTTTTGTCAATGACTTTGTTAACGTGATAGCACGATAAAAAGTCTGAAATGTGTTCTTATTAGTTATCTTGGAAGAAAGGAAAAACACAAAGAACTGTAGGTATACCTCCTGGCTTTTGATAAAACTGTCACGCTGGTAGTAGGACTCGGCTACCATTGAAACCACAGTTGCAGCCTGAACGTTACTCAACACCTGTTCAGCATACGCCAGCTCATAGAGCATGATAACATCATCATAAAGCTCCAAACCAAATAGCTTACTTATATCTTCACAAAAAGACTGCATTATTCACTGCTCGATTTTAGCTGGAATGATGAACTGAAAAAGATCTTATAAAGCATAGAAAATATTCGTTCATCTTAAAAGAAGCAAACAGCATATACCAAGCAGCAGTGACAATTCGTAGTATACTTAAGCAGCAGATAACTGTTTGACCGAACATCACTTGAACAAAACGAAAATAATTAATAAGTGAAAATACGCTAAGCTCAAAATCAAGGTCCTTAGTAAACATCGTATTGCTAGTAAGCAGAAACACTGCGATATCAAAAACGACGGTGGAAAGAAGGATAAAGTCAAAATAAGAAACCTTGTCTCTAACTTACATGTACTAAAATAGGAAGTACTTCTAAAAGGACCTGACAAAGACTGCAATTCTTTTATATTCTAAAAGCTCCATCGAACAGTCTATAGAAAAAACTTGAATTACACACAAACAGCTAATAAAGTCAAGACAAGAAACCTTCGTCAACATGCCTTACCTTCCATATTTCAAATATGATTTTTAGACAAGGCACCATTAGGCCCTTAAAACAATTTGCAAATATTCCAATGCATCTTTATCCACTTACAACCAACGATAATCCTTGTTTCTCCCGGTTCCTGCTCCAACTTAAGGGAAATGATGGTTACAACCACCACACGCTCAACACTTATGAGGTAAGCAAAGGAATTTTTATTTCTCAATGGATAATTATGAAAATAATATCAACAATAAAATATCGTGAACGGAAAATCTAAGACCCAGCAAATGATAAGCATAAACCTAAGAGCAAATTATGAAGTTTTATGCAACAAAAAGGTGTAAGAAAAACAGGACTGAGATGTCAAAAGAAACTGCAACTGTTGAGTGTCGACAGCACGAACCAGAAAACAGTTCAACATATATATATATATATGTTCTCTTTTATATATATATATTCATATTTTGCATACATTTCCTTCATTTTTCTCAAGCCTCCTAAGTTTCCTTCTTTCTGTTGAGCAAACTGTGATTCTGTTGCTTCCATATATATATATATATATATATATATAAAGGAGTGATTAAAAGAGAACAAGAATGTGTTGCTTCCATGAAGGCAGCAGATATAAATTGGTATTTTGAAACGAAAACTCAAGACACAAAACTCAAGCGATGAAAAGAGGAAGTAGTGCGCTATGCGGAAAAGCAAGTTTAAAAGTTAAAATGTGGTTCTACTTCCCTAGTAAAGATCAGTTTTAAATTAGTGAAGAGCAACTTTTAACTTTTATGTCATATTCATCAGAATGAACTAAGCTGTCTCCATATCACTAATATGTACAAAGGGACAAAGTCTTCGATTCAATCTAAATGACTACTGTCTCGTTTACGACAAATAGCTTGCCTCGAATTGAACCATCGACTGAACTGCATTGCACAGTTGAATGCTTCCCGATAAAGCTGTGCTTCAGTAGAGTCAATTTTCTTCGATTTTGAGCCCTGATGCAGCGCACAGTTTAGAATCCAGCCACTACGCTGTAAGAATGAAAAGAGTGCTGTTTCTGCCAGTGCGCGTCCGTCCTCATCTAAAAGTAGAATGAAAGCATAGCGTTTAATTTCATAACAGGTCTAGAATGAAAAGTGAGAGAAAAGCCAATTTCTCACAACATTTCCTAAGCACTTTTTTTTTTAGAGAGGGGTAATATTTCAGCGAAATACTTGAACAAAGTGAGGAGATAATTAAAATATGAATATAAAGCAAGTAACCTGGTACCAATTTAACAATGTGCCTCGAAAGAATAAAGTAGAACTGATTCAAATGCATCACATCAACATGTTCTGGCGCTGCACGTAAAACTTGCATTTGTATTGGACTGAATTCTACCGGAGGTACAACCTGTATGCACTTCTTATTACTTTGTGTTTCCTTACGTTCTTACAGATGCTTTTCCAAAGTATTAAATGACAAGCATACCCGACAACTGGGCAGAGTTCTGATCATGAAAAGTGGTAAATCTGCTTGACAAAAACCTTCTTCCACATCTGGTGCTCTTTGACCAATCAAATGGAAAATTTCTAAAATTGTGAAGATATTGTTCCAGGACACGAACAATTAATGCCACAAAAAAACGCAGATTTGATATCTCCTAATAAGAAATTAGAAAATTTACCTCGAGGAAGAGGGTTAGAAAATAAACACTTAAGGCTTTGCTTGCATGCTAAAATATCCCTAATATCGTAATAGTTTTTGTCCACGTCCATCCATAATGCTTTCCTTCTTTCCATTCCTGTAAGCATGCTTATGTTTTTTCTTGCCCGAAGCCAACAAACTACAGTCCCAGGCGAACGATATACTTTTCCACATTAATTGACTATCTGAAAACCATCACCTGTCTCTCACTCCTACTGAATACTTCGATCAAAGAGCCTTCATTCGTCAGTACTTGTTCCTGATAAAGTTATCATTAAAATTATTGCCAATGCATTGGTAGGATTAGGCTGTGACGTTCGTGGGACTATTGTAGGAATGCTCAAGAGAGAAATGAATGGTGAGCCTGCAACATGGAGTAATACTTGAAACGGAAGCAAGGAGCAAAAAACCCTTAGTATAGCAAGGTTAGAAATAACACTATAAATCGATCAGATGCCCAATGATCGAGTGCTTTATGTCTTTTAATTGGATTTTAAAATTTCCTGGTTTTTCTGCAACATTGTTCCTTGGTCCACTTGGTCACGTCACTTCTGCATTGTGTGCTTGCAACAGATGATAGAATTTATTTAATAATGTGCACCTTATCATAGTACATCAAAACGACAATAACAAGAAACATGATATTACAATGATAATTTATTATGAATGATATTCATGAGGGAAATGAGTAAACGATTCTCAAACTAGATGAATGATACGTATCTTATGCTTAGGGAACTCACACCCATCGAACGACTTATTAAAGGCCTATGTTAATAGTTAATCGAAAAGTATCTCTAGACCTCTATTCACCTTAGACCACGGGAAAAATCCTGACCCAGTTCAATGTTCAGCTCACTAGAAACAATTACATCTTCTTACCACTCTATTAGACCATCAAATACCAGTCGGCCTTTATAGGGGACAGAGAGGACATGAGATCGGAACGTTGCTTGCGGTAGTTTGTTTCGCTAATTAGTACGGACTGTGACTCATGCATAATCACTGAGATGCGTTGCAGATGTTTCTCGACTAACGTACGGGGTTAATGGAATCTCTCACAGTTCATTGGCTAGCGTAGTGGTGTGCCTGGAAATCATTATCATTCATTTGTCCCTCTCCAAAGTGGTCTAAAACAAGAACATATTCTGGGTCAGGAGTGTATCATGCTAGCAAGTGCAGTAAACATTCTAGTTTTGGTGATGTTACTGCATTTGAAGCAGTCAGCCTGAAGCTAATAGGAGAAGCAGTAGTGGACTGAGTGACATGATTTGATTGGTCCACGCAATGCTCTTCACGTAATTCATATCTCCAGAAGACTTTGCTGTGGTTTGGTTGGATGAGTCCTGCGGACAACGTGGTATCCTGTCGATTAAATTGCAAAGGTCGGTGTGACATTGGCATCGCCGGAGAATCGAGTTATACGGTATGTGATACTGATCACAACCTATAATCCTTAAGTAATTTTTTGATGAAATTCAACGAGTGCAGTCGATTTTTAGATACACATAAATAATTAAGGGAGTTTAAATGCTCCTTATACTATTAATTCGGTTACCAGTGAATTCGTCATCGGTACATCCAGAAATCCAAAATGGGGTTGAACCTTGTATCTCAGCAAAAAAACAGTAGCTACGGTTGCACTGGATGACATGCGGTTCGCAGCAACTACTGATCGGTGTCATCCAGCTCTCCTCCGCTACCATCTTACCCTGACAGTACCAACAGCTGAGCGATGTGACGATAACAAAACAAAATGAACTGAATGTAAGTAAAGAGAGCAGATGGTAGGACATTAGTGCGAACAGTCGTAAGTAATAAACTCATCTGAATTAAATCGAAACTGAAATCAGGAATAATCCAGAGAGCGATCGGACTCCTTGACTTGACATTGTCCCGTCTGAAAGTCATTTTAATTTCATTCCACGTTTTTTGTGACTTACTACATTTATCTCCTTATCCTTGCTGTTTTCTATCCCCTAATTCATTCGTTTCTGTTTATTTCGTACAAGAAAGGGAAATATATTCATTTTTACTTATTGAAATATTTACAGAAACTAACACTAATCTAACACTAATGTGAGATAAAAGTAGTACTCGTGATAGAATAGAAAGAAAAACAAGTACAGTGAGATGAAGGAAGCAATGAGCACATATCCTGATAAATTAAATATTGTGTTCTCCAGAGTCTTCTTATTGATAGATTCAGAAATTTTGTAAAACCAACTTAACAATGAAGCTTATAAGCCTATTTTTTAAGTTATACTGGAAATTTCATCAACTCTATGAACAGCGTCCGATTGTATGCTCGTCTGCACTAGTTACAAGCCTATTTTGAAGTGCTACTTTTTATTTGGTTATTTTCCATCAAGACTACTCCTACACCTTTACTTTTTGCAGCCAAACTTATTGTAGTTCACTGGGAAGCATGCCTCTGACTAAATTCATTCAGTTATCGCTTCTCTGTCGGGCCTCCTTCACTAACAATCTCTTTCTTTCCTATCGAACTTAATGGAGAAAGCATATTGCATTTGTTAAAAAGGAAATTTTATAAAAAGGAAGTTTATAGCGGGCAGAAATAGGGGGTAGTGGAGTAACTATAATTTCCCCATGACGATTTACTTTCAAAACTTAAATTCAGTAGATAGAATAAAATTGCAACATTAACTGAAAACAATTAATGCAAAATATGGTGCTTGGGTTAGGCATCACAGATAAATACCTACTATATAGAACGACCTGATCAGATGCTTCTAGGTACTGATTAAGCAGGACTGCTATTGATGTAAAAATTTGACGAAAGCACTAATGCCGTCAACTATTCTGTTAAGCTTTGTGTTGTAAAAAATGGAGATTATTAATCAAATGCTGGACTGGAGTAATTGAACACCTCTTTTATGAATTCTAGTGGGTCTACGACTTCAGTAATGGGATAATTTAATTGAACAAACTAATGAAGAGTAAGGTAAGAAGCAAGTTGAGAAATAATAGATATAGAAGGGTGGATTGGAACTTATAGGTTAGTCACTTATTGTTAAAATATTCCTACGAGCCGAATGCGGAGAATTCCCCAATAGTGAGCAGTGCTAATCAAAAACATTCACCATTCGCTAGCTATCCCTTTGCCATCAAGTTCTCATTTTACGGCAATTCAAGCTTTATCGTGCATCTTTTATGGAAAAATAAACAAATGCAAATTGAAATAAGGAATCAGATTCCGGGATAAGCAGTAGCTTCCGCTTATCGTGCATTTTTTTTTAATGCGTGATCCTTATACATAAGCTAAGAAACAGTATCCGATTGGAAAATTGGTGCATATATTCATATATTGACGAGGATAACTTCTCGTCTATTCCAAAAAAATCTTAGCTATGATACATAAGTGAAGATCTCATAAGCAGTCCTCCAACTCTATAATGTCGTCAAATTCATTTCACGATCTATACTTGTATATGTTATAACAAAACTATAAAAACAAAATAACAAAAAGGGAAAAACGTCTAAACAACACTCTGCTATCTGATTTTATTTCAACATAGCTACATCATGGATTAGTACCTCCAACTTTACAATGCAGATTAAAATGAAAAAGGAAAAACCGGAGATATAAGAACAGCAACCAGGTCTACACGAAGCATCATTATACTCTAATATCAAAGAGCATAAAATCTGTACACCACAGGCAGCAGGAGGTACAGTAACTTGATATCGATGGGAACTTATCACGATTGCTTGTAATTCTTCACATCTTAAACTTGTTGCGCGTATCCGGCCAGGAAACTGCGTATCTCTTCATTAATGCAACTTGCAGAATCTGCTTTGCGAGTTACAGCACGTACCATTATAGCTTCCGCCAAATAGGCTGCAAAAATCACATCCTTAGCCCTACAATGTGTAAAATTCGAAAGTTTTACTAGTGGAACTTAAGCAACTGGCTGCTTAATGACACGCAAAAGCCACGAAGGTGAAAGCTTGCTTCTCCGTTTATTAGTGACATTAACTGAATTAGTCGGACTTCAAATTCGCTAAATTAAAAATTCCTAAGCAAATTCCTGGAAAAATGCAAAAAAAAGAAAAAGGATATTAGTGTACCAGCAAGTTCCAAACATCCAGATACGTTAAGACATCGATAAGCTCAGAAAAAAAAAGGATAAGACAAACCTTTAAAATTGACAACTTCGGCAGCGACAACATCCGAATGCTGTGCATAACTCAACTTACAGAAAGGGTCATTCCGTTCTAGTTCCAGTGCGGAAAGTAACCCACACTCTTCAATGTCGTCTGAATTGAGGGGAGTTGGCCCACTACCAGAAGCCTCCACTAATCGCACTAATGATTCTACTAGTATTCCGTATTGCAATCTGTAACAACCGGAACTTCCCTTTTAACAAATCACAAAAGAGCTGTTTCATTTAAATCGACTGTAAAAGGTCTATTACAAAAAAATATGGTAGTCAGGTAAATCCCCAACTATGTGGTAGTCTGATTGACCAAATAATGTGTTAGGATAAAGCAAAGTAGATACTTCCTTAGTTAAACTTTGAATAAACCTGAAGTGAAGGAGTAAATGAGGGTAGGTAACTTGCCCTAATTTGTCCACCATTTCAGCTGCAAGGTTAGCAAAGCCAATGCAACACAATCGTTTTTCATCATAGGTTGTAGTACTGCACATTTTGCTCAACTCAGGAATGAGAATCTTCTCGACGACCATCATAAACATACCCGTTTGTATTAATTCCAGAACCTAAACAAGGAGAAAATCCATGCCTTTACCATATTATGAATAAAATGGATTATATACCTGATAAAGAACCAAGCTTCCTCGTATAATTGCGAATCGTGCAAGAAAAAGGACGAAATTTTTCATGAATTTGGTCGTTTTCGTGAACTGAATCCGTCGCAACATCGGGATCATAAGCGCGGACTCCGTTAATACATCGGCTTGCTAAAATCCACAGAAAAAAAAAATCTTAGATTTTAAATCTGGCTCTTCTTGAAACAAAAGATACTTGTGAAAAGAAGACATACATTTACATAGCGAAGGAATATACTAGCTAACTGGAAACCATATTGATCTAAAGCCTTTGAAGAAATCAATTTCTGAAAGACTGCCAAAAGACTATTTGCATAATTGTCCAAGATATGCTTGGCATGGCTGCACATAAATGACTCAATCACCTGAAAATCAAAATGATTCAAAGTGAGATTTGTAATACTGACAGAATCGCAAAGCCACAGAAATTAGAATCACCAATAATGCAGCAGGGATATTCGCCGTTCGTAACCACAGTTCCTCTTTCATAAGATTACCGAAAAAAGGCAAATAGCTATTCACGCAGGATGTGCCTGTTTTCTGCCTTTCTGCTTCAGCCTGGTCCAACAGCAAAGCTGTAATAAACTTCAAGTAAAAAATCCTTTATGTTAACTTAACCGAACCAACTTGCCTCACAACGTCGGTTCTGATATTGGTAACCTGAAATAAGTCATTTATAAGTATTGACCTGTGATCTGTAATGCGTAAGGGACAAAATCGACAGCGTCTGAAGAGAAAATGCTCTCGATAAGAGGCATTACGAACTTCTCTATGCCGCCATCCACCACTCCATAAACCTGTAATTCAAACAATAGATTTGACAAAAATACTACAGATGAGACTAGCTGTTTTCTAATTTTTGCAAAAGAATTTAAAAAATTAGCGCTCACAAATATTAATGAATTAGATGAATCTTTTACTCACCTGCCTGATCAGCACACAAAGTGATTCGAAGACGTAGTGGATATGTAGCGGATCAACTGGATTCTTAACAGCAACACCAATCATCGTGGCTAACTTATCAACTATGTGGGCAGAACTTTTTGCTGTTTCAGTCTGCAGTGAAAATCAGGTTTATGACTGAATTAATGAATTATGTGAAAAGTGGAATTGTACAAATCATGTGACTGAACAAAATTTTGACCATATTACCTGAATTTTAGATGTCTTTCTACTCAAATAATATTAGCTAACAAATGTTTGCCACTTATGTTCCACAACTTCCTGTTAACTTACATCGATAATATTGAAGCAGCGTAGCAATGCTTTCATAAGGTAATGTGAATTCTGGGCCTTTGGATTTGTCTCAAAACAAGTGAATAAAGCAACGATCAGCGGACCTACCGGCAGATTTTCATGCGTTAACAAAACCTAAAATATTAATAAAATTTGAAAAAAGAGATACCCGTAAGTTAGATTTATATCAAGTATGCAAATAATTTACAAAGTCAAGCTTAAGAAAAAAAAATCACCTTTCCGGTTTCTCTGCACCTCACAAGCATAAGCCTTTCCAAAGCATAGGCAACATACTGATGCAGAATTGTATGTCGAGAAGAAAGTAGTTTCAAAAATGCCCCGACAAGTTCTACTAACTGATCTGGCCGTAAATGATTCCGGAATATGACAATATATTTCAATGCATTAGTTTTTAGTATTGGTAGTGCATCAATGTCATCCATGAAGAGATCAGTATGTACGTGTGTCTGATAAAAATCAACGACATCTACCTGAAAAAAAAAAAAGAAACATTTTCCCATTAACATGAACAAATTCAAAAAAAAATGTTAATGGGTGAGTCTGTTTAACTTATCCTCATTCGAATTCACGATTTTATCTAGAAACAAAACCCACGAGATCACTTGTAACGGTTGCTCCATGTTTTACTGTCTCTGCTTTTACTGCAACTGCTGTTATCAGGCAGTAAACGACATCCTTTTTCAACCAATTATTAGTGAGATCTGCTACGCTTTCTTGCAAAAATGACTGTAGTACTTCTGACAAGATGCCTAAGATTCTAGGTTCTTCAGGTCGACGACAAAGTGCTCGTAAGAAATCACTTGCCCCACGACGTCGGGTACCAATATCAGAACCTGAAATAAGATAAACGAAATAAGCATGATTGGTAATGCGATACTTGTTTGAAGCACACACACACACACATACACACACACACACACATACACAATTTTGTTTAAGCAGTGATTTTGGCAGCAAAGGAACAGTAAATAATACATNGTACCAATATCAGAACCTGAAATAAGATAAACGAAATAAGCATGATTGGTAATGAGATACTTGTTTGAAGCACACACACACACACACATACACAATTTTGTTTAAGCAGTGATTTTGGCAGCAAAGGAACAGTAAATAATACATGTCTTGTTTAAATAATATGTAAGGCGACAGGAACGCAGGACATTAGTACTCAACTTGTTGCTAATAAAGATTGAAAGATTAAAAAGTGCGCTTATCCAAGTCTTATCCAAATGAATCATCAGACCTTCAAATGAGAGAAGGAAAGGAAGTCAAACAAAATGAGCACAATGCCGTATCACATTTCAAAAAAAAGACAAAGATACCTTCAATATCTCTTCTCATATACTCGAGCGGATCATCCTCAAAAAGTTCAAAATCACACTCCCTTAGCATCACGTTTTTAATAATCACATCTTCATATAATGTCTTTAACATCTCTTCGTGTTCGAAAATTGCTGAATACTGAGACCGCTGACACACTGAAGATAGAAAGCCAAGCGATGCATTTACTAAGGTGTCGTACCTAAGATATGACAACAATTAGATATCAATATATGCCTATTTCTTCTATCAAACAACACACACATTTATTGCTTTTACTAAAAGTGAACCTTGGTTTTTGATCAATCGAAACGAGCAACTGCCAAGCACACTCTATTAGCCAACACCTTTGCTCTGCTTTTTCTTGCATGATCAAATTCTTATCATTAGGCATCATGAAAGGCATGATTTCTTCCTCATATCGCTATAATCAATTTCTGTTAATCAGAATTTAAAATAAATAACCATATATCTAAAGAGTAGGCTGAAAAAAATAATTGGTATCAATGATAGACCTGAGAGTATAGGGTGATTATTTCACATATGCAACACTTGAGCTTATCTAGAACATTCGCCTCTGAATCGATACTTCTGGTATCCAACTGAGGAATTTGTAGCTTTAGCAGTGCCATAAAACCATTGATCCATGTACTTAGGTGATCCTAGAGACAGCGCACGACATGAATTAAAAAATTATTTCTTTTTTCTTCCCTCAGTGAGTTTCTCCCGTTTTAAACTAAAGCTTCTTAGTCCTATACTTCTAATATTAGTTATTTAGAAAAACAACCATAACTAATATTGAAATCATGCTTACTTCGAAATACTCCGGCAAATCTTGTGAACAGAGAGAATGAAAACATTTCGTAATCAGAGTGGTAACATCGATCCACGTTTGACATTCTGCTGCTGACATCATATCTTTGTTCGGGATGCATTCCACCATTTTTGCAAACAGATCAGTTAATGGTGCTGCTACCTAGTAAAACAAAGTATAAACCAGGACAGAGAACATGTATGTTTGTCAAAATGACATATAACTTGGGTCAATCATAACCATATAAACTAACCGCTTGCAGGACAATGACCAGCTCCTGCCATAATTTATTCGATTTCACTTCATATCTGTATTTTTTACAAAGCTCATCCAGTGTATACAACGTCGACGTAAGCCTATCTAGATTAATCCCTGATAAATTCTTTGCTAAAACTACAATTAAATCAGGCCATTCTTCTGGAAAATCATGCTTTCCCATTACACACACCACTTGCGACAACTGCTTTTGAATATTTCCTGCAACCGAATCCAGTTAAAGTTTGTGTGGAATGACACAGTACATTAGTCGAAATTGGGCTAATAATTAAATAAGAAGTGAAGATTTATCTCTCCTATTCATGAAAAAAAAAGTCAAGAATGATGCCAAAATAAGTTTAAGTACTTTACATAAGCCAAATACCTGAAGTGCTGAGCATACTTTCCAACGCTCTAGCCCTCAGTTGCGCTCGCTCTCCATCGTTTATTTCAACCATACATTTTTCTTTATTCTGAAAGAATGTGAAGGATCCCATAGCACTTGTGGAATAATAAGCGGATGCAATCAATTTTAATAAGAGCCTCTTTTTTTCTTGATCAGCCTGAATACTCCTGCGTTTTACCATTTGAAAGTTATATGCAAAAGAAACGCTGAAAACTTCATACTTAGCTACTGTAAATATGAGGAAAACGGCGAGAAATAATTTACTAATTAGACAAAGTCTTGTTTAAAAGAATTAATAGCACTAGACTGATACCCAGTTTTCTTTTACGAAATTCTTGAGCGATACTGCCGATGCAAGCACAACTGCGGGAAGCATTTGTTGGTCGAATATTAAGTCAAAGCAAACCATTCCAAATCCTGAACATTTATAGAATAAAGAAGCAATGTGTTTAGCATTAGAGAAAAACAAAACAAGCCTCGGGAATGTCTTAGCTAAAAGTAGAAGACAGAAACAGCATGTTACAAAGTTCCGAGCGTGGAGAGTGGAGAGAAAGGAGAACAGAAGTGATGAGTGGGTAGGCTAAGATATGCAACAACTTACCAGGCAATTGCTCCATTTGCTTCAACTCATTTTCTGCATTTCGTCGTACTTGTGCGTTCGGTTCAAGCGTTCGCTTCAGGCACTCAGCCACTACCACTGCTTTCGCTCCTTCGGCCATTCAACTGCAACTGTCTCATGAAACAACAAATACGAAGCACTTAATAAGACGGAAGCGGGACGGAGAGGTAGGTATAGGAGACCTCCCGAGAATCTAAGGACGCCTTCTGTCACTCTCCGCACTGTGTGAAAATGAACGTCCCACTATCGCGAAGAGCACGGGTGCGGAGAGGGCGGCGAATTTCCCCAAGAAATTTTTACTTTTAGAACTTGGATTCTGTATCTCAAATTATTTGTTATGCTCTTGTGATATACAGATAAGTTTCTTCTAGTCTTTGTGTTACTGCTATCCATGATTGAAAAATCTTGTTTGAAGAGATCCTGAAAAGTTAAAAGTTACGAGACATTTCCATCCCGAAATTCTCCTTTTTTAGGAAACAAGAGATAATTAATTCGAAATCTTAATTCAGAAGGAATATTAAGCTCAAATTCGCTTTCTTTGGAATCTTCCTTATTTCCATCTTTCTTTTTATGTTTTGAAGTTGGAACGGAAGTACAACTTTAAGGAAAAATTCAGTTAATTGCCTCTCCTTCCTCAACTTCACTCTAGTCCCCTCAACACATGGTAATGTTTATCGTTCTCTCCTGTTTTCATTTCGTTTTATCAGTCAACCACTTCGACCTCGCGGTTTCCCACGTATTACTAAATTATTACAAGTTCCTCTTCACTATTCCCTGAGGGGTTGCCGTATCTTATTATTGAAATGACCTATTGAAATGGTTGTAGACATCGTTTAAGTGCTGAAATTAATGTGAGAACAGCGTTATACAGGACCTCATCACTGATGTTTCTCTAAGATACTCCTCGGTAACGGGGAAGGCACATGAGCAATAGTATAGCTTACGCAGTTGGAATGAGCCTAGGAAGAAATTTCCAAAAAATTTCTTGCAGTTGCTATTGGAACTTGGATTTCATTTCTTAATATTACTTCTTATATCTTAAATTATTTCTTGTGCTCTTCAATATACAGATATGTTTCTTCCGGTCATTGTGGTATTGCTATTCATGGTAAAAAAAATCTTGAAATCTTGAAAAGTTACAAAACATTTCCATCCCGAAATTCTCTTTTATAAGAAACAAGAAGTAATTTATTTCCTCTTGTATCCTAAAATTATTTCAAATAACTTTTTCAAAGTCACCGAACCTAGTCCCGTATGATTTGAAGCTGTCAAGAACAGAAAACGATAGATTCTGACCGAAAGTTGTTATGTGAGTGCAAGGTCAAGAACGGGTCACATTATTAAAATCGATCAGCGTTTACATCACAAGTATTGCTGCCAATATATCACAGCATTATCAGAAGTTACAATGCAGATTGTTCCATTTTGGTTCATAAAGACTGACAGTGCACATCAAACTTTAGGTGACAATTTCATTAACGAAGACCACTAAAAACGATAGGATTTGATCTAGTCAACCGTTAATATAAGATCAGTAGTTAATATTAAAATACCTGTCACATATCGAAAAAACAAGAATTTACCAAAACTTCGTCCAGCTTCAAATTACAATCACAACCCCATGAAATTCAAATTAAAATCACAGTTCCTCTCTTCCCCACTTAGCGACTTCGCTGTTTCTTTTTGAATTACAGGAGAGCTGCAATACTACCTAAACTCTTCATTCGGAGCACTCTTACTAAGAGCCTGTTCACGCATAATCACTTCAGCTTTCAAGGCTTCAACCTTCTGTAAAATCTTCTCGTTCACAATAGCTTCAATATCCTGAAATAAACTTTCCTGGACAGTAAATGGCAAGAAAAAGCAATCATGAGCATAAAGAAACAATAGGACGTTAACTTCATTTCACATTGAACTCTTTGGTCTTCCTTTGTTAAAGATCTTGTTGACTTAATCACTTTCTTCTACAATATGAGGTAAAATATCTTATTAATCAAGGGAACAATTTGCAGAAAATCTGACCCTGGCAATACTTAACAAACCAGAAACAAAACTGGAATTATTCGGCGTTATAAAAGGTACCAAAATATTATGGGCGAATCAGTTCCCCATGAATAGCTTTCATGCGGAAAAGGATGGCGAAACATTCAAGTTCTGAAAAAGGATGAATTACCGCGTGATCTTGCGCAACGATTGCTGGATTATACCGAAAATAATAGTCCTTCCAGATTTTGATACACATTAGTCGGGTGTTAGGACGCAATACATCCACAAATCGAGGATATTGATTGTAAAATGGATTAAGAAAACGTCTTCTTTCAGTGATGACGTAAGACCATAACGATACTGTATTATCTCTTACATGCTGAAAGAACTCAGTTCAACAATGATTACAACCAACGCTACAAAAGTTTTCAATCTGATGTACTTTATTATGTAGTGTGGGATTCCGAAAAAAAAAAAAAAGGAGAAGGAAGTTTTCGTGAAAGATTCACTTGATCACGATGTCGCTGCTTCTCATTGTTATATAGGAATGTCCCAAAACGGCAAGAATATAATTCATCCAATATTGTTATCAGCAACAACGAGTTGAATTCAAAGGCATATGGGAACTGAAATATTTCAAGAATAGATATAAAGCTATAAAGAAAACGAATAAGAAAAACAATACCAATAAGAGTTGTTAAATGCTAACGAAATAAGGGTGAAAACTGAATAGAGCGTTATGCCAACTAATATATTTTAAGTCTGCTTCTAGTGATATGATGTGACAGAAAAACTTTAACGGTTCACCAACGAAAATCACTGTTATTAGTCTGTCAGTACTGAGATAAAGACATGTTGCTAAGCCATTGGTAACTTGGTTCCCATACCTGATTCATGATCTGCCATACACAATCAATAAATTGTACAAATATGGGGGATCTCTCGCTGTCACCATGCTTATCTTCTCCATGTCCTATTCGCTGCAATACAGATGCTTTTGTTCATTAAAAAACATTCTGTTTTACGGGGTATATTAAACAGAAAATTTTCTTCTAACATACATGTGCGAACTTATGGCCAAAACTGCACCATTCTTTCTCCACCAGTACTGCAAATCCTTGAATAGTCCGGTAGTACGGATCAAGCTCTAACATTGCCAACGAAGTTAACTAAATGAACTAAGTAGAACACAACTATTATTCATTAAACCTATAAAAGTTATTCAACAAATAAATAATGAATTGAAAGTATACCTGAGCAGTTCTATCCCAGCCGTCACTACAGTGAACTAATACAGATGCTTTGTTGTCTTCTACTTCGCGAGCAATCTGGGTTGCACCATCCAAAACTGTCTGTAGAAAAACATTTTCATGCAATCTTACAAAATTCCAGTCCAATCCTCCTGTTCTGTTCAGTCATTGTTATCTAATGTATTATAATAGCCAATAAACTATAAGCCATATTTGAAAACAATACTAACTTTAGAATAAGGCGAAGAATATCCGAATAGAACAAGCAAATCTTTATAAAAAAATAATTCGACTAGGCAGAGATCAGGTGTATTCTCCGGAAAAAATTTAGAAAGATATTTATTTCACTAGAAAAATAAACCAGGTGAACAAACCTGGATGTGATTCAGCCACTTTGTTTCATCCAACATTCGAAACCAGTTCTTTTCATCAATACGAGGAAACGATACATCTTTTAATTTTCTCAGCCTGGAAAAGGAGTGCTTTACTATCCCTTCGTCCTCTAAAAAATTGCTTGTTTATTGCAAAAAACATTTTTTTTTTTTTTGTTTCTTTCACTATAAATTTCAAACCACAATTTCTGACAGGAACATAACTCACTGAACGGATCATAACACGTGCGAAACTTATCTAAAATAATTACACTGACTCCTACGTCGCCTCGTAAAAATCTACCTCCTTATTGTAAATTTTCGTGGTCTACTACTTAAACACACCGTTAAAATCCGTAGATTTAAAAACTTCTTACAGGATGATAATTACGCTAAACAGATACTGGATACCAATGTAGTGTAATACACTGCTGGTAAAGTGCCTTCCGAAAATTGCGAATGGAACACCATCTTACTCAAATTCTAAAGTCCATTCTGTTTAAGTCGTGCAGCATTAAACTACCATTTTCTACACCAAATGAACTGTATTCTCTTCGATACAAAGAGTAGAGTTTTCCCGATCAGGCAAATTATCTCAGTCATATTTATCTTTTCCAGATAAGCTCAAGTGAGAAAACTCAGTGGATGGCAGGATAGCATAGCAGATCATTATTTAAACTTACGATTCTCGAACTACGTGGATGTTTTGTATGTCGAGAAATATCAATCGACAATTGGCGTATGAATCTTCAAAACCACCGCCTTTTGCCTGTAAAATAATCCCTTCTCATGCTTCTATAAAGAAGATACTTCTCCTTATCGACATTTTTTTCTTTCGACCGACCTTCCCCCTTACCTCTGCTTGTCATTTATTGAAGTTTTCTGTTATCCTCCTATTACGGTCAAAACGGCCAGTTTTGATGTAGAAAAAATATGTATTTAAGCACACTTTATTAACTTTCGCATTAACAGCAGGACGAGCGTCAAATATGAGTAGCTGGTGGGCATGGGCATTCGCTTCGATGATCATCTGTAGATACCTGAAAACAAACCTTTGATTTGTATAGCTGGTTCCATACCAATGAATTACAAATGTAGAACTAAAGAAAAAAACCGTCAGAATTTATTATATCCCAAAAAGAAAGAAAATATGTCTAGAAATGTGATTGAAACACTTCGTTGCAATTAACCGTCAGAACGCTACCTGATTAGTTAAATACAAATAATCTGATGCATTCACAGCAATAGTGTTACAAACCTTTCATCTTCCGCAGATTTTCGAGAAGTAACTCCAACCATTGGTTGTGATGATCGTGTTATTGACGCTTGAGAAATGGGATGCAACCAAGACAAGACCTGAAATGCTTGATAAGGTGAGTATGCAACATTTCAAGAAAAAAAATGAAATGAGTTGCATATAAATTCGGCTACTTACAGGTATCCTCTGCTTGCTGCGAAATTCACCAACTTTTTGCAAAAAATCATCGCCCTCCGCTAGTGCTGTAGTTGGTACGGCTAGCTGAAAGAGAATGACGAATTATGAATTATATCACTCACGCATATCTTGCTCTTCCAAAATCTAACCAGCAACATATTTTTCAGTAGCAATTAGCAGTATAGTCGTTCAGTACTAAGTTGTTCTGATAAGTTATTCGAAGATTATATTGGATAACTTACTAGAGCAGGATACGAGTCGGCGAAGTCATATCGGTCATTTATTTTGGTAATTCTCCAAGTCTCATTCGGTACATTCTACAATATCCAACATATTTGACCATTAGGTCAGAAATTTCTCCTTTTTTTTGTGTACCAAAGTGAATATTACATCAAATTTTAAGAATAGAATTTATAGAACAGCAGATGTATTACCATTCGATTCAATTCTCGAACAGTGTCGTAAATGTTCCAACCATTAAACGTCCAGTCAGGCTTGAAAGAAACAGCAAAGAACGACTGTAACATAAAGAAGTTAGGTAAGTGCTGGATAAACAGTTCAATTTTTGAAACCCGTATCTCTAGTTTCTGGCTACATTCAATGCATATATGAGATTAGAAAAATAAAAGAGCTTCTTATATGGTTGTTGGAGGAATTTGAATAGTGTAGAATTTTTTTTTAAATGGTATCGAATTAGTGCAATGAGAATTGGATGAAAACAGCAAAAGAACAAAGGCACCTTCGTTCTGAAGGAGCAATCCAGAGAAAAGCATACCGCTTTATTGGTTACTGGGAAAGCAAATCGTTGCAAGCTTTCGTAAAGTGGACGTCTACTATGATTTGTCTGCTGATGAGTGAATCTTATATTGCGCATATCCTGCAGTAGGATTATAATATAATAATGTACATCGACAAAAGTGATGGAATAGTTCAAGAAATGTAACTACCTTGCAAGTGATTTCTAGTCCATAAGAGTCTTCGCCACGACTCACCGTTGAGTAGCCGACTTTTTCAACTCTTGAGATGCATCCCAGGGGTATATCAAACTGACAACACTGGAAAAACTCTGCAAACTCATCAGCGAACAACAAATGATTTATCATTCTAAAAAAAAAAAAAAAAGAAAAGAAAGCAGTCTTTCACTGTTCCAACTTTTAAGTAAAAAGAGAACTTTGCTGTGCCGATTTTCGGATGTTGGCTTTGCTTCAAAACGTAATCGATAGTTGGTAACGAGCACTCGACCATTCACTTTTCCCACAGGTGACATGTAACCAATGTTGGTCTCTGCAAAATAAGTGCAGTTAACAATTCTTTTGATAACAATGTATCTGGAAATACTCAATTATTTCCAGGTGCATCAGTAATTACTATCACCTTCAAATAAATATCATAATACCGAAAAATAAAAACAATCCACTTATGAAATTAGGCTAATCCAAGTTGTGATGCAGATGATGTAAGTAGACCTTAACTGTTCCATACAATTAATTAGGAAAAAAAAAATGAAATAAACGACATATCTTCAATTTGTATCTTTTCTCCAGGAAGAACCCAAAATCGGTCAGCCTGTCTTATTTTATTCTGAATTAAACTGAGGGAAGAGCTACCTCCAGGCGTCATTCCAACGGCCTGAAAGCAAAGTCACTATCAGTCAAGCGCGGGGAGTAAAGTGTTTCAATGAATCATGAGCAAGAAGTGATCAGTGTTTAGAAATTTGCATCACTTACAGCTAATACATCAGATCGGAAATCGCCATCCTGTGAGGAATCATCCGCCGAATCCATTTTCCTTTTCAACCTTTCAAGAATATAGAAAAACTAGGCATAACACCACTTTAATAAATCACAAACACCTCAGTGTAAACGACAAATAGGAAACAGCAAGAGTAACTACTTACAGCAAATGTTTACACGACTGCAGATCATCATTTAGTTCCTCATTTTAAAGTCTTTTACTTCACTAAATGGAACTACACGCATAAACGCCTACCATGAAAAACCTTCAACATATTTTCAACAGTGATCACAAATCCCTAACTCACAGCAAATGACCACAGGAGACCGAAACAATTTCAAGCAACCTGCAATAAAGCTCCGAAAGTTCAAGTTTTCGTGATCACTGCATCAGCAAAGATTCACCAACAAAAGTTCCTTTCTGATTTCTCTATTTGTCACCACATGTATTTGGGACACTACAACTATTCAAAGTGTTCCCGTATTCTTTTTAATAAGTAATAAGGTCAAAAACAACACATTTTATTTCCCACTCTCTGTTCTCTAGTGAAAAATATAGTGTTGATGCTTTTTAACTTTGTAGTGATTCTGCAGTGACATACATAAAAAAATTTTTACTAAATACAAAAAAGAAAAATGTTCCAAAAGCCATAAAAAAGCAAAGATAGATAATTTGGATGAACACGATTTGATTCTTCTGCTTCTTCAGCCACTTCTTTTACGTGCTGTTCTCTCCTGCAAACTACCGTAAATTAAAGATGCCACTCTTACACACAACTACGCAATCTTACAGAACTATCTGTCTTTGAGTATTCCATAATAAATATATTTGACAATTCATAATTTTATGATCCACCATTGAGTGCGGAGAGAGGAGAGGAGACGAGGAACAATGGGAACGGAAACGAATCAATCGCAGCAGCTGAACATATCTCAAATTAGGTAGTAATAGTGAAGTGAGCAGGGAATATCATTTAATGGAGAAGGAAAAAGAATGAGTTCGAAAAATCTAATCTGAAAGCATGACTAAAGAGTATTTTGTCGAAGATGAAATGCCGTACCTTCTTCTCGCTAAGGACGGCCAGTATATAGCGGAAAAGGTTGATGAAGTCGATGAAAAGTTCGATGGTATGCAACACATAATCCCTGTCACCACGACGACGCTTCTCACAAATCAGCTGAGTGTCGTATAGTACCAAAGTACAATTAATCACAAAAGCTAACCAAAGACAGGTGGTATGCATAAAAGCAGAATGTGAGAATAATGCGGTGATCATAATGAACAACAATCCCGAGGTAATGATTCCTAAAATGAAGAGGACAAGCAGAAAACACTTTCCGCCTCGGTTTTATATATGAAATTTTCATATCTTCTTGAAGGTTAAGGAAGAAAAGGATAATAAGGGGAAACCTCCAAGGTGCAGGAACTTTGTAGAAGGTGCATGTAATGCAGCCATCGTAAAACTGCCGAAAACAGCAGCAGTGGCAAGAAATGCAGTGAGAATAGTTGACGGATCGACCACTAGAGCTTGCTCAATGACTGGACCGCAACTGACACCTGAAACATACCCAAAAAAAAAGTGAATAATCGTCCACCTTAAACATGATACTGCCATATTAATAGATTATAATGAAGTCGACGAATAACGTACCAGAAAGTATGCAAAAAGCGATGAAATACCCAAATCGTTTGCGTTCGTTATTAGCAGTATGCGGAGTTCTTAATAGTACTATCATTAATAGAATGGAACCGAAGGAAAGAAAGAAGCTATCACGCAGAAAATCAATGAATAGATGAAGCCAAGCTCCAATAGCTGCTGCCATTAGTCCCAGTGCCAAAGTTCCATAAACAGCTCGCAGATGTTCTTGAACATCCTTTTCCCTAAACAACGAAATCGCTAGAAGTAGCAATACACACCATTAATTCCACTAAGAGATCCACTCAGAAAAACATTTCGAAACTGAATTATATCTAGTTTTATCACATGTGAGTTGAAGGATTTTTGTCACTGGATGGCTTAGGATTCTTGGTGATGACCTTGATAGTCGAATTCAAAACCAGAAGTGGCAAGTCATGAAGTGTTTATGATTATTACTGATAGATGTACTAACTTACAGTTTATCATTCAGAGAAGTGAAGATGTTGCGAAAATTGCGCAGAACGTCGCTCTCCTCGCGCGTAGTTTCTCTTCTGCTCGCCATTCTTTCACCTTCTGAAACCAGAACAAAAACAGGAAGGACACTTATCGACTAGAACTTATCGAATTCGTCCACACTACTCTGCTCCCAAACAACTACACCCACGTGCACCCTCACCGCCACCAGTCAAGCACGCCACGGCAGCTGCAAATCACTGAATCACGACAGCACGCGTTTGCTTTTATAACACGTCCGAGTAGTGCGAAAATTAGTGTCTCAACAGTTTGGTGCAGTGCCACTTTTGGATGGTTGACGTAACTGTGAGGGTTGTTTTACCAGCACAGGGGATGCCTGACGCAGTGCAAGGACTGCATCTGCCATCAGCAGTACTTAACAAGAAGGGACAATTCAGTATAGTTGCGAGTGCTTGCAGAAGTTGATTCCTAGCACATACTTGGAATTAACAAACATGCAAGTATTGAACGGGTCTCCCTTGCGAGTGGTCAGGGAGAAAGACATGCCACTGAGTAGGTGAACATGGTTGCTGTCGAATGTGCATGGCCTTCAGATGAAGCAGCAACACGAGGAGACTACTGGCCGTGTGGACTGCCCTGCGAGATTGGCCAGTCTCATTTCGACAGCTGCGGATCTTCAGAGACTGTCAGCGATGGGAATCTTCTGTAATTATGATGTAATATGCTCACAGAGCGGAATTAGAAGCAGAAGTATCAGAAGTTTGCATGTAAGATATCTCGCATAAATCCCCTTCTGTACATAGGAGTTACCAGCACTTCGAAATGACGAGCTGAACTTGGAAAATTATATTTAATTATGCGACAGAAAGTATGGCAAGAAAATGACACTTGAAGTGCATTTAGTGGAGGGGTAATTGCAATAAAGGCACTTTCCAAAACAGCTGAAGTGAAAAAACTGGAGAAGCTAAGATAGTATTTGTTGAAAACCGCAGTCTTCCTGAAAATTTGTTTCAGTGGTGCACCCACTGGTTCATGCAGGAAGAATTAAACATATGGTTGGGTTTCCATGTCTACGTTTTGAACGGTACCAGAAGTCAGAAAAAAAATTTCGGCCAGATATTTCCTTTCAGAATGGGAAAAATGAGGAATGAAGCATGGGAAACCATGGGAAACCCACAGGAACCACATGGCAAACTGTCTGCCAGGTTCTCCTTTTAACTTTTACGCCATAAAAATAACCACTGGACAAAACTGACGAAGGTTTCTGCCTTTAAATCTCCACTTTCTGCGAACCATCTATGTAAACGAGTTCTCTTTATAAAATCATCATGAACTTATAAAAGTATGTCATCAGTTGAAAGATATACATGGAATCTCAATCAGTTTCGACCTTGTTTTTCAAAAAATTTTCCAGTGATTCGAAGGAATGCAGAAGAGAAGAAATCCAAATCCAAAAGACAGAGCGATGAAATGAGATAGACACGTACATTAATGGAAGAAAGATAATACTTCAGCTTTCTGTGCGACTTTCAAAATTTATGGAATAGCACAAAAGCAGCGACTGGGACACTGATACAGACTAAGCGGGGATTAAGTCACAGCAAAAAATTCTGATTAGGATAAGGAGCATAAGGAACCATCACTACTGCTCCAGAAGGCAAGCAATTTGCGAAAGCGTCAGTAAGGGAGCAAAAAAGAAAGTATGGATAAAGTGCGTAGATCGTAGAACTCACAAATGAAGAAACGAGCAAACAAATTTAGAAAAAGCAAAATTCCATCTAATCTAAGTGATAAATACATGAACTAAGGTATTCTTTTTCTTCCAAGTGATCTCCCGAATTTTCGAGAAGCATTCAACGATTTGTGTATGATTTTGGCAGCGTTGAAATAATGATCGAAGTGAATGAATCGTATAAATTTTCCTCGTACATGAAAATTATCACAATGAAGAGGCTCGTTATGATGCTTAAGTCCGTGAATAGTAACAGCTTTCAAATCTATATTCATAGCATCATCGCAATGTCCCAAAGTACCTGAAAACACCTCCTCTTCACATTCTTAATACAAAATGAGGAATTGCTCTTTTGTAATATTCTTGAAATATGAAATTAAAGTTTAAAAAAAAAAGGAAAAGAAGTAAGGCAGCAGTGATTCGAATCTAGAGCATACTGCCAGAGTGATTCTATGAAATTACTGTAGCTATTCTGTTTGGAAAACGTATCAAATTCTCAATAAAACCGAAAACGAACCTTTGCTGCACATGATATATCATTCACATCTTATTGTATATTAATTATACAGAGATATTCTCGATGAATCAACAGAAAAGTATAGCAGTGAGAAAGGATGATATAAAAAGAATTGCAGCAATGAAAAAGAGCTATTCATTAATTAGGTCCTCCCGTCTAATGAATCACTTCAACCTTTTTTCTGTCTAGGAACTACTGATAGTCAAGTTCTGGCTCCTGCGGAGCAAGCAATTTTAAAAAAAAAGCCTTGTCCCTATGTCGCTAGAGATTCAAACACACTGAAATTGAAAACGTATTAGAATGTCTAGCGAATACAGTGAAAATGTACTAAAGAGCCTAACCTTGAACAAGGAAGTAATTCTTCAGCTCAATAACTACACAAGTACCCTCCATAGCCTGCAGGAGGCAAGCCATTGTTTTTGGAGCTCGTTTCTGCTCGAAATTGGTTGACCGCAGAAATGCCATTCACTTCCTTGCTTATCTTCTCTAATTAATCTCAAATATTCTTTTTCTAAATCTTAAAAAAAAAAAAAAAAAAAAACGAAAAGAATAAAAAGCCACGAGTGGTAGGAATTTTTCCATTTCTATCACATTTCTGAATAATAACCAAATAATAAGGAACATAGCTGTGGCCACAAAGAATCTATGACGTTTGCTTAAACTGTGATCAAACTATGGAGTGGTACAAAATTTTATAAATTTTATATGTACAAAGCTGCAAGAAAATAAGGACATTTTTCAATGAAGCAATGCAGTGCAAGCAGAATCAAGAGTTAAACAACAACACTATAAGACGCGGTTCACCAGATGTAAAAATTATTTGTCGACAAATGAGATTAAAACATAATACAAAGTTATGTGGTGGAAACATTAACATAACATTCTTACTACTACATACGGCACTGCAATTTATGCGGCTTTATAAAAACTTCATACTTTATTGATATCTCCCTACTTCTCCCTCTGCCTTATTAAGATAAAATGAATAAAGCAAAGGTAAATTTTGCAGGAAATCTTTACCAACGATGACTGTTCGATGCCATGACTAATGATAATTGCTAGGAAGAAGTAAAAGTACTTAGAGAATACTGCGGAAGATAAAGATCTATAAAGTCTTCCAGAAATATAACGAGATAGTTCCTCACAAAGGCAAGAAACAAACTTTTACCTTCTATTTCAAAAACTGGGGACAAATAAATGTGATATGCAGAAAAATGCAATTTGGCGAGAGTAGCACAACACCAGCAATTTAACTGGACGGGAATCATGAAACCCACTCATCTGTGCGCCAAATAATTGCGCAGTGAGACTCACGGCGAAGAGGAGTTGGCCCTTGATGTTTTCGATCTGTGAATCGGTCTATCAAACATCTGAAAGTTTTTTAATATGCAGAAAATATAACAGCATTACCTTATGAACATGTTAAAAAGGTGTTAATATCCACAGATCTTAATCAACAGATGTCGCATCACGTAATGCCAATATATTATATTGGTGCCATATATAAGATCTCTATTATTTTAAAAACAAATCAAAGAATTTGGAAAGCGAACGAACCTATACCCGTTTCCAACGGTAATTATATAACTATTTAAGGAAGATACATTTTCGGTAGTGCCCCGCCTGAAACGATCTACAGTTTCCGACACGCGATCTTTTACCCAGTTAACGTCTGGCTGGTCATTTCCACTACCACTGCTATTAGCACCAAAGCTTCTTCCTCCCAAGCTTGCCATACTGATGACATCTCGTCGAGTCCGTACGTATTCATTTAGAGCTGAAGCAACATCCAACACAATAATTGTATGGACGTCTTCCACATATGGCCGGAATGCAGCAAGTGGCCGCATCTACAATATAGAGTTTATCTGTACTAGGAAGCGTGATCTTCCAACTAGATTTCTTGCAACAAAGCGATAAGTTTCTCTGTTTTTTTTTTTTTGTTTTACGAAACCGTTACATTTTCTTAAGCTATTGTAGTATGCATCTGTGGTGTACTGACAAAAATTCTGCTTACCTCGAGAGCCTGAGCGACGATTACTGCTCCTCTGCTAGTTCCTATATAAAGCTGCGCACCATCCGTTCTGTCCAGCAACGTAATTGCAGAAACATAACCATCTCGAGAAGCTTCGATGTCCAAAGTTGAGATTGATTCCGAAGACGGCAAGATTTTACGCGCATCGAGGCGATTACGTACTTTTCGCGATGCTGTGGACCATTGGTACACCTACAAATATCAGTGAATTTCTTCCACATCTGATACGGAAGTAATACAACAGCGCTAAATGTGATCAATAAGAAAAACTGGATAGGTATGAACATTTCAACCAAAAATCATATTGGTAGTTTAAAGAAGAGGAAATATCAATGAATTTAAACCGCATAATTCCAGTACGTCCTTTCACGAACAAATTTGTCAAGAACTTTCACTATTTAATTTCCCAAGCTTAATTATATGAATCGTACATTTGTCAAATAAGAATGATAAAATGATTCTTGAGATTAATTATAAGTGAATTACTTTGCTCCCATGCAACAGGACAGACCACAGTAAGGTTGAATCTGCTCTGGTAGTCACCAAATGTGATACGGAATTTTTGTCAGTATTATCAATTTGGTTTTTATCATGACAAATGTTTGTGGCGAGCACCAGTCGATTTTCCACTGTTACATCGTAAATGGATATGGAGGAATGCTCGTGTCCCGTCCAAATCTGTCTAAAACATCTCTATATTAGTAATTTTTCACGAAAGACCCAACTAGTATTGTCTCACTCATAAAACTGATAAGTTCATCACTGATCATCACTGATTTACTCAGTTAACACAAAATTGTACGAAGTAACAAAAAGCTGAGAATTAAACAGAGAAGGCATGAAAACTACGTGGTTAGAAAAAGTAAGTTGTAACTGAAAAAAAATTTATTTTACGTATTTGCTAATATAAAACAGCAAAAAGAGTGCTTACTTCACATTCTGATCACAGTCGATCACAACGGATGAGTAAATGGTGGGCAAACCGATGGATGAAACGAAGGGACTGTCGGTAGTTCGATCACCCTTCACAAGCAACAACGCAGATGGAAGAGTAACTAGTATCAATAATGGAGCAACAGTGAAAATGGACAATGAAATAACGCTGATTGACAAATGTGCCGTAGGAAGAAAACGAGATATGGAGAATGACCAAAGTTCGGAGTATGACGAGCGGCTGCAAAGACAGAATTTTATGAACAGGCTTTCTCTTTTTGCTTTTTCATGCATACTACATACTTCATACTTTTTCAACTGACTTCATTAGATAACATCCACAAACCAGTAAATCCTTAATATTCCAGTCGATTCTGCAAGCCATACACTATCGTTCACCACACACATTGCCAATATTACCGTCCTATCTGTATTCATAATGATGCTCTGCAACTCAACCACTTATATTGATACTCCTTCTACACGTTTACGATATCTTGATTATTCCCTTAACGTATTCGAAGAAACATCGTTAAATGCATGAATAAAAAATATTATTGAGTTGTAAATAATAGTTAAATATCAAAGCAACAGAAAATGAAAACCTTGGAATCTAACCATCCATACTGATTGCAACTAACAACAGTGACAGATCCATCCGATCTACTCATCCACACTTCTCCTTCAACATTATCTTCTATTGTAGAGCCTAATTCAACATCGTCCACAGCTGAAAAAAAACTGAACTAAATTAGGCGCGAGATAAGATGAAATCAAGTTATGATATTCTCCAGCAAGTTATAAGTTCAGGCTTTGGAAGAGTAAAAAAAAATGCTAGTTAAATTTAAGGATGGAAGAAAAAGGTAATAATATGTCTGAAGAATCCTTTCTGGATGATCCCAAGCAAGGCCAATGAACTACTTACTAGGGAATGAAATACTGGCATTAACAGTCGAATCTGGGTCGTTTAAGGAGATAACGTCCAATAGATGAGTGAATTCAGGAGCTGTAGTCATAGAAACAATCTGTGATGCCGAAGGACGATCAACTGGCTGTGCTGCCCAACAAACAACCATCACATCGAGTACATTACAAGGGTATAATAATTCCTGTAATGCATTCTAATCATAGAACAACAAATAAACGATATTTGCGGACAATACTATATAACTACCTAGGTATGAACACCTATTTTTTAATATTTCACTGAATGAACAAGCAACACACCTACAAATGAGTTGCCGAGTTTGTTTTCAAGTTTTAAGATACGTCTTGACATAAATAAAGCTAAACTCGAAAACTTCGGTATTCGGTAAACAAGCTTCAAATGGAGGAAATAAATATTGTTAATTTAATATACTGATTCATCTACTTCTTAAGATATTATCAATGAATAATAAAGGAAAATAAACTCACGGAAGGAGTAAGTCGTGGTCGACCACCATCCAGAACGTATTCCTTGAGCTGTTCATGGCCATCAAATGGTAACTTAAGACTAATTAGCTCGTATAAAAACATCGCAAATGAGAAGCAATCTACCTGAAACATGAGAATGATTGAAATCAAGAAATAAGAGATAAACATAATTAAAAATAAATATATAATTAAAACCTTTTCCGTGTATTCCTGTTCCCCGTTGTAGCGCATTATCTCTGGGGCCATAAAACCTTCAGTTCCACCGAATCCTTTTGCGCCACCAGAAGGGAATGAGCTTCGTGATATACCGTAGTCACCCAGTTTAACGAGAACATCCGTTATAGTACTAAATGGTGGAGGAAATCGCCACGTGAGCACGTTTTCACACTTTAAATCACGATAAATGATGCGATGTTCATGAAGATATTCTAGCGCCTTCGCTACCTATAAAATTATACTCAACAATTATTTTATATGCAACAAAGTGTTTTAAGGGAATCCAGCCTTGCTTGTTAAACAAAACTACGCTTCAATAAAGGAGATTGTGAATGTCTTCACGAGAACCTGACTAGCAGTATCCTGAATAACACTGAGATGTAACCGAGCTCCACTTCGTCGGTAATTGCTCAGTAAATGATTCAAGGCACCGAGAGGAGCTAATTCGACCAAAAGAGCTAAAGGACGTGGGCATATTCCCATTAGTGCAGTAATGTGAGAATGCTGCAGCGATGCTAGCACATTGAGCTCCTGTCGGCAGGTGCAATATGCACGACAAGCATTTTGGAGCGGATCCCGTTGCCATTTCGTATATGCTGCCTAAAAATTAAACCTGATCCAACAAAAGAAAATATTTTTAAACTATATGAAGATAATTTAAAATTCTTCCTCATATTTGAAATCGTGCTTAGAAAAATCTATTTCTTCTCTCTTTTTCACTACATTTATACTATCGCTTCTTCTTAAGTAAATCAAGTTAAGTCATAAAGCTACTCTCACTTTATGAAAATATCAGTGTTCTATTCCCTACATACGCATTAGCATGTAACTGAACGCAGTGTAAGTTTACCTTATATGCTGAAACAGATGTTGCTCGCGCCCCAAATCCTGGTTCCACTGGCTCCAACATTTTTAATGCAGCATCTTGCACACTTGTATCCTGAAAAAAATGGTAGTGAAAGTCACTCTACGATTATCTGAGTTTGAGGAAAATCGTCATTTACAAAACTTATAGCAATTAAGAATTCTTTGCTAGTCATGAAAATAATAAAAAAAAAAAAGATAAATAATTTAACAAAAACATCTGTATAGCTATTATGGGTTAACCCTGTGACCTATCGACTTCCAAGCAACTTACTGAAATCTTGACAGCAGCCTTAAATACAAAGCCAAATGCACCATGTCCAATCAATTTAC
Organism: Setaria digitata; assembly: GCA_003640385.1. Classification (NCBI taxonomy): domain Eukaryota; kingdom Metazoa; phylum Nematoda; class Chromadorea; order Rhabditida; family Setariidae; genus Setaria; species Setaria digitata. The sequence continues at coordinate 195,188 of RCAB01000020.1, read as the reverse complement.
CACGTTTTACAGCACTAGGCTGAATGAGATAATCCCTACTGATGTCCAAAAAGACAGTGTCAGGAGCAATGTCTACAACGGATATGTCAGAATGCAGGGGACACCTCAAATTCACTCCATCGTGAGCGCTAAGAATGCATTCTTCCACAGTAAATGCATGCAGCGTGTGTTTCAGCAATGTCCCCCTGAAATTAAAGCCGTCTATGAAAAAACTGAAACGTAAGAAAAAAAAAATGATTAGCCAAGTTTACTTACGGAGAAATGAGGCACATGACCAGAAATGGAAGATACATTTCAAAGTAATCTGACAGTTGAGGAGTAGAAAAATTACGATGTTTCGTCATCATTATTGCTTATTTTGGAGATAGTATTTAAATTTCGCAAAGTAATCGAACACTTGAGACACGGAACGAGACGATTAACGAGAAGGGATCCTTCTGAAGTATGTACAAAACGTGTTCCCAGTGCAGGATACCTGAAAATATGAAGATCACTCCTGCTACAATCACTTCACACACATACTCATAATGTTTAAGCTTTCATTTAGATGCTGCTACACAAAGTTAAGTACGTACCAGTCTTCCAACAGAGTATCCATGATATCTACAATGAGAGCAAGGAGGCGAGTCACTGCAGCGCGATTACTCCGGAGAACATATTGTTCTTCACCGCTTACTAAATTTATCCTAAACTATAAATAAATAAGTTTGCATTTGCTTCATCTAAGAGAGAATGTGGATAAAATAATAAATATAACTGGAACCTCATGGCTGGGATGATGATTTCGACTAATGAAGAGCTACTCATGTCCAGCGGACGCCAGTTCCCATCTTCGCCACAACAACGCCATTCAACTAGTTCGTAGTGAACGTCACGAACCTCAGCAAGCGGTAAAAATTGACGCATTGCGAATAGTGTTGTCTCAAACGCTAAAATCTGAAAGAGTGAGTACTCTTTGAGACGGGAATGAAAAAAAAAAAAAAAAATGGAACTACCTCCAACTTATCTGAGTTGTATTTTTAAGGCTAAAGTTCTTCTATGCAGCTAAACGCATCATTCACTCATTTTTGGAACAAGTCCACACATGGGTGAAGAAATAAACCTTTTTCGAGGATATGCATGTTTCACGAGTAAACACAAAAAATGACAAATGACACGAGATAAAAAGAGTAAAGTAAATCAACTTAATATTTTAAAGACTTCAAAATAAAAATTAGAACTGACGAAGGAGTTGAAATATGAAATGTGGCACTTTAAACATTGCAATTACTTTCAAGTAAATTAAGTTTACATTTAGTAATGATTTCCTGATAATGAAGAAAAACTAAACCTCGAAACCAGTCTGCCAAAGGAGCCAATGAGAATGAAAGTGCTTGTTGCATAGGTCGTTCAGTGTATCTAATGAACAACCTTCTGATAAGTATTCAACTTGTAACAAACGTTCAACGCACAGTGTGATATGGTCATCGACGAGTACACGTGTCATCAGCCGAGACCAGAAGCCCGAAGGTATGTATGCCATCATGTAGATCCGACGCACTACTTCCTAAAAATTCCACTGACTAAAAGAATTGAAGCGAACAAATATAACATATAAACCAATGCCTCCCGAAGTGGTTTAGCGTTTGGATTCAGTAATTTTCAACAGTATTTAAGGAATCGAATACATTAACCGAGATTAGACTATTTGCAAGACTCTGAACTATTTAAGAAATTCTGAAAGGTAGTTTACTAAAAGTGTTTACTTGCTCTAGGTACTCCAGGTTAGCAATGCATGCATGCTGTCCACTAATCGGACGATCTTTCTCGTCATTCAACTCATCACGATCAGCTGAAACTGGTGGTAGAAGTTTCTTGGAACTATCTGAAAGACTGATCAGCGGCAGCACTGCTGGATTCCGTGTACCGCTTGAACTCTGTTGATAAAACAGTGTCTGTGGCTGGAGATGTGGTACTTTCATTAAAAGATTCTTTTTCACTTCATGGTGCTCAACTGCCAACTGCCACGCCGTTGCCCTTGTTGGTACCTAACAAATAATTTGCCAGTATAAGATCTTTTATCAAACAATGGATTCTACATCTACATTATACTTCATTCAATCTTCCATTTTAGTGTAATTTCGGAGACTCGACTAAATTAGTAATATCAAAGAGTTTACTAAGACAAGCGAAAAAAGGACAAAAGGTACATTCACCTATTAAGCAAAAGCAAAAACATTCTGCAGTGTTCTGAACAATGATCTGTTGAACGAAAAAGATGATAACAGGAAAAAGTTATACCGGAAGGAAGTAACTGCTAATTTTTTCTATCCATGAAAGAAATAATGCTCATATTTCACTCTTAATAAATGCCTGTTTTTTTCTACCGGTTAATTCGAAAGAAAATTTACTAATAAACTTAGTCTCATAACGCGGTTCCTTTGAGCCAATCGTTCAGTGATACATCAAAGGTATTGAGAACGACTCAGGTGAACTTCTATATTAAGTAAAAATTTGCATCAATATTAGATCTCAAAATCAAAGAAAATGTGAATCAAAAAATAACCATAACTCTTGAACCCGGATAACCACCTCTTAACTGATACTCATCGGGTAACAAAGAAGGGATCAGCAGTGAACGTGACTGCCAACAAAGTGCAACTTCAAACTTTTGCAGCAAAGATATGATGTGGGACCTGAAATGTGATAATGGCAAGTATTTGACGTAAATGCTAGAAGAACTGGGGGATTTTTGAAAAGGCAATAATTTGATCCACCTCAAATTGATAGCAGAATTGCTTAAATTGAGTGACTTGAATAGCACTTGAAGATCGTCGATTTTCATAAGCCCATTGCGTGCAAAGGGATTTATTTCCCGAATCGTAATCACATGAGCCAGGATGTCACACAGCCACTGTGGATCCAGGAAGTACAACTCTCTTAGTGTTACGTCCTCATAATGCAACATTACTCCTGCAAAAATCATCCAGTTCATGACACTATGAAATCTACAATCACAGCTTGCTGAAATTTGCGAACTGTCAATAGAAAATCAAATGCTTAAAAACATAGAGACTAACCATTTTCATGAAGGAATGAACAGGCGTGATTGAATTCGATGTCATCACGGAAAGCACGACCGTAATTTTTCAACATCCGTTCTTGAACAATGTTACGAAAATCACTGCTTCTCATAACTGGTTCTATTCCTATCGAACGTCGTTCATCTCCCAGTTCAACTACTATCTAATAAGGAGTTTTAACGAATGAGAAAAGTCTAGAGCGAACAGTAGCTTCAACAATAACTAGGTTCCTTTTTCAAATAAAATGAGCATCGAATTCACTGTTCACCATCAACTAATTTCCTACAATCCTTATAACTCCTTCCTCATAATGATATTATTGATTTAGAAAAAAAAAAAAAAAAAAGATGGAATAGGTATGACAACTGAAAAATTAAACAAAAACATGAAAAGGAGGCCACCTTTTCCAGTGCTAGATAAGAAGCTGGAATCTTCTGATCCAGCAGTCGCTCCTTGCAATTTACTGTCCGGATATCATAAGCTGTTCGGTATAGCAAATTACAAAGTACACGAATATTCTGCTTCGTTTTTGACGAAACAAATAGCGATTCGACTACACGTGGCAGGCCTTTCTTGTCTGCATCAGGTACCATTACAAAGTGATCTGTAACATTTTTCAATTAAACTCATCGTAAATCCGAAAAAAAAAAAAAAGAAAATAAGAATTAATTATAGACTTTCAGTAACAAAAAAAGTGAATATACGAAAAAACCGCAACCAAACCTCTAATGATTATATTGAGGTCATTCAAGTAGGTAGAAGGAAAACGTTCAGGATTCGAAAAAATTTGGTCAACATGGGTACCAACGATGATTACTGGGGAATTCGGTGCACGAGCCTATAAACAATGAGGTGGAATTAGAAAATACAAATGTAATAGCGATAAATCAGTCTCAGATCGAATGCATTATTTATAGGATTTGAGGGTTTATACGATGCAAAATATGACAAGAACGAAGGAAAGCAATTCATCCCATGACCACTACGCGTCTGTTATGTATAAAGTTATTTAAAATCAAATTAGTTTAAATTTCCGACTTGTATATTGACAAGCCATTGGTGTAGGTCTGGTAACGCAGCTTCCCCATCAGTCGCTTTCCATACCAAAACATAGAGAGATCGACGGGATAAAAAGTATTGATGAGTCGCGTAATATTCACGCTGACCACCAAAATCCCAGGTACGAAATGTAAGCGGGCCGAAAGTAGGCTCGCCTAGAAATTCTTGATTAAAAACAAACTCCAAAACTGGTGCATTCTCACAAAAACAAATAATTGATAACTGTAATTAAATCCTTCATAATTCCTACCTTTTCTTCCGTTCTTCACTCATCAGATAAGTTTTACAAATTTTTATGCTGTGTGCTAACGATGAAAACAAGCAATAATAACCTTTTGTTTTCTTTGGTTCGAAAGTCCACTCGCCGATATCAACACCTACTGTGGAAATATTGGCACCTTTTGCGGTGCGATCCCCCCCGCTACCCACATTGTGTCCCATCCTTTTCGACCAGCTCTAAATTCTTTTGCAATAAGTTTCCCATAATTATTGATGGAAACAGTGAACTAAATTAAACTGTTAAGTATTAACTGAAATACTAAGAAAAACTATATGAAGACCAATACGTAGAAATAATTCTATCTCTAAAATAAAATAAAAAGGAACTTAAGAAACACATAATTACAACGTCTTACATCTTAGAAACGAACTTAGAAATTACAAGGGAAAAAAAAAAGTTACATCGTTTGGTGGCGTCCTTTTGCCTACTGTACCTTCCAGACGGATTTGCTGCAAAAGTGAAGTTTTTCCAATTCCTTGTACGCCAACAATCATTAGTTTGAGTCGTGTATATGGGCGAGAACTGCAACAAGAAAATTAATAATTTTTCTGAAATTTAAAGTTACTCCCCTTTTGATATGGAATAGTATTCAAAACTGCAGAAGACAAACACTGTTGCTTCAAAAATATGCATTTTTTGTATCCCATTTCAACAATGCACTTCTCTTTGTTTGCTTAGCTACGTTAAAAGAGTTCTTTTTATCTTGAAAAAATTGTATGATTTCAGAGTAATAATCCAAATGTGGAATGTGATAAAAAAGAAAGAAAATGAAGAGATAAATTATTGACTGAAACGACATACTCTTCCAAAACTGATTTCAGATAAGCAATCAAATCGACAGTTTTGTAGCTGTCCACGTTTACCATGCTTTTTAATGGATCCCGCAATGAACAACCTTTCAGATTAAGATTCCAAAGTTTACCTAAATTAAAATTTTCTACAGAATAATTTACAGAGAGAACTTTCGAAAAAAGAAAGAAAAAGCTTACCTAGAAGACCCAACTCTGGAGGCAGCATTTCAATGCCACTGTTTCCACTCATGTTTAATACAGACAAAGACATTAAGTTAGACAGTGTTGCAGGAACGCTAGACACGCAATTATTGCTCACATCAAGCGTTGTAAGAGCAGGAAATAATATTTGTCCTTTTGCCTACAAAAAAATTTTAAGAAAATTGAAATCAGTACTGCATATATCAAGAAGTCAACAGTACTACTATCAGATATTCCTCACGGATAGTGTGCGAAACCGACTAAATGAAAGAAAATGAACTTTACCGCGGTACATCTCTGCCGACTTTCACGTTGCTTTTTTTTTGGAGAAAGAGTGGTCTTCGAATCAGGTACAAGAAGAGGAATTTCTGTAAGACAGTTGTTGGCTGCCTGAAAAGTGCGTAGGGACTCTAATCTTGTATGCTGCTTGTGAGGACAAGCGTCGACGAAACCGTCACGTACTGTATCACTGATTGGAGCAACACTTAATGAACGCTGGCTTCGAACAGCAGATTTTGAGCGAGATCCTTGAACGAAAAAACATATACATGCGCGTAAGTTTTGTTCCAGAATATCCTCCGATTCGTGGTTAAAATAAATCGAAAAACAACCAAAATTTTCAGCAAAATTTTCTATGTACTTTTCTTTTCCTAGTTCAACAGAAAATTAAAATGCCTAGTTCGTAAGAGAATAGCAGACTTCAGAAAAAAAATCACTTGAAAATAAATAAAATTTACGTGAATTACGCAAAGGACTCGCATGCCTCAGCGGCGAGATTTCATTTGACTGTATGTTTACTGCATGACAAACTAGGTGCACAGCGGTTGGACATTCGAAAGCAGCAGTAAGCTGATTATTGGACACATCCAAATGTCTCAAACGAAACGGTAAACACTGTACTGGACCGAGGGATGTTAGCTTATTATGTGATATATTAAGTCTCGTCAAATATGGACAACAACATGCCAAGCAGGACGGCATCACTTTGATCTATAAATAACGTCCATTTATAGAATAATTTAAACTAACATCATATATGCTTGATTGTAGATTTGATGCGAAATAAGTTGTGGGAAATTATAAAATACGCACATTGTTGTGGGACATATTAAAAATAGAAATCGCAGAAGAGAAAGTCACAGGTCCGTTTTCCGCATCCGACTCATCCGAACGAGCCAGTCGTATATTCGTCTGCCATATATTGTGTCTGAAAATGAAGTGTTGACATCTGCAACCCACAGCTCTCCTTGGACAGCCAGATTAAGTTATGTATTCAATTTGATCTACTTGGAATAAATGGAATAGAAAAAAAACTGCAAAACAACCTTTTTAGTTCATGAACAGTAATGTTGGAATCATCATTGCGTCCACCAATACTCAAGGAATCATCCGTAGATAAAGTGCTTTGGTGAGTATACAAATCCGAATGAACTGATTCTGGTTTCTCATTTTCAGAAAGACTACTCGAGGGTCGAAATTGTTGACAGCCGATAGCCGGTAAAACGGAGAGAGAGTTATTTGACACATTCAGTTCTCGCAACCTTGGTGCAAACCACAATGTCTCCGGAAGAGAATATAAATTGTTATGCGAGACATCCAAAAAATTCAGTACGGAGAGTCTACTTGTGAATAACTGCAAATAAAAGTTTATTGTCCACAGAGAGAATCATAATCCCACAATACTCAATAATGCTTTAAAACTCTATTTACAATTATTCTAAAAACATAACAGTTCATGATATTCATCAGGATATGTAGTAAAAAAAAAAAAAAACTGAACTACATACGTCATCTGGTAGAGTAGACAGCTTGTTAAATTCCAACAACAAGCTTTCTAGTAGAGGTGCATGGAACCCATCACTGGGAACCTCGATTTCCGTGATTTCGTTATTTGCTGCATTTAGACTTCTCAGTGAAGGTAGCTGTAATAGCTGTCCATTTAATACTTGTATTTTATTCTTTGATATATCAATTCGTGTAAGCGCTGCTACTGCCATTCTGCAATTGATCAGAACATGATTTCTTTTTAGTTCCATAAAATGTTGAAATCTATCTCATAAAATAAATTCCAGCAACGTCAATCGCTGAATCTGATATAGGAATCAACATACCGTGACGTTCTCAACCTCTGATTCATTTGGAGGGAGGCGCCAATAAGCCAGTCGTTCGAAACAGTTTCCAAACTTGCATTATGCCAATTGAGCATACAGGGTGTTGTAGGATATACAGTTGAAGATAACTGGTTACGACTCATTGAAATCTGTCCTAAATCTGTAGTCTTCTTGTTGACACGGTATTCTGGGTCCACGAATGCAAGACGTAACAGGAAAAGCCTTGCTAACGGATCCTGATTGTACTGAAATGGAGAATAAATAAAAGAAATACTTGAGTTTAAATGCTATTATACCTTGAACGCAATAGCGAGAGCAACGTTCTCATGATCAACAGCGCCTCGTTGGAATAGAAGCTGCACTAATGCGATACTACCAATACGGCACGCTTCATTAAGAGCACCTGATCCAATACATCGAGCACCATCTACACTACTGATGTCTGCATCCGTGAGTCCACAAGGTAGATTTACGTCCGCACCGTGATCCAGTAACAATCTGGAGAAATTTGACAACAAATATTAAATAGGATTTTCATAGTACATAAGAATACTTGAAATTACAATCGTTATGAACTAATGCCGAATACAGCATGGAAAAATCTTTCACATATCTAAAGAAAAGAGGAGAAACATGCGATTCCAGCAATAAAGGATGTTATAAAGATGCTGAAAAATATAAGTTAAATCGACATTTACTAGTGAAACATTCAGGGGGAATGTTTAAAAATGCGCATAATGTGGAAAGCTTTGGTGGTTAATTAATGGGGGAGCTTGGTGATTATTGCGTGATAAGTTAGGTACAAACGAATCCAGCACGTACAAATAATAATATGCAATCTATTTAGGAATATACACTGAAAATTAAAAAACGGTACCTGCGTAAGTTTGAGGTCAGACAGATAATCACTAGTGTGAGTATGCAGCTTCTACTTATTGTAAATCTTCAGATTTTATTGAAATTTTAAAATATGAGATCGAATCCCATACCAAGACCAAAATCCAAAGTTAGTTATAAAATCAATAAGACAGAATATATATATACTTCACTAAAGAGATGTCGCCGTTTGCTGCTGCAACCATAAGTGGGGTCTTCCCTCCACTGCAGTAAACATCAACTTCAAAGGGGCATTTCTTATCAGCACTCATCGATGGAAATTCTATCTAAAATGAAAACATTAGAACATTTTTTACACACTACAGATTTCATTGCATCTTGTTTGTGGATAATAAGCATGACTTCTTAGTGTCATACTAACTTCAAGTAAATACTTGACAACATCATAATATGAATTAGCAACGGCAAGATATAGAGCAGTGCGACACTGTGCATCCAGCGCGTTGACATCTAATACAAAACGATAACTGAACCGTCCGGAAACATCCTCAATTTTAGTGAGAACATCGTCCTCGTATGGGAATTCCAGCAATCTAAATACAAAAGAAAAGCATGGGTATTGGAAACATGCACCAGAGCAGTGATATTATAAAAAGTTTTGCTAACCAAATTTTGTTTTTGAACTTTTAAAGGCAAATAAGTCTTTTCGGTCGATGGATTACACCAAATCCTGTCAATTTTGTTATAATTTAACCGAAAAGAGAAACTTCACCAAAACCATCATACGTTTATTAGCTTGTTAAATTGGTATCTTTAGAATCAGAATGATAAAAATTGTATAACCTGATAAGAAACGTACAATTTAACGATATCTAAACTACCACACTGAGATGCCCAATGCAGTGCTGTACAGCCATCAGCATTCTTTGTCGTAACCAAATGTGTGAATGCCTGAAAGCATCTATATGCTTTAGTAACAGAACAAACTACTTATTTATCAAATAGACGATAAAATGAGAAGTTAAACCTTAAGGATCATTTCTACGATGGCTGGTTTCTGAGATGATATGGCGGCGTGTAATACTGTATCATGAGTATTTGGTTGTATAAGTGTGTGACCTCGAACGTTCAATAAAGCCTCAACAACCTCTTTTCTTCCATTTAAGCAGGCTCTAAACATTTACATCGATCAAAAAAATATCCAACACTCGCCTGTAAAGTTTCCATTTGCGATTAAAGAAAATTCGTTGTTTTAGGAAGTAACCATTTTTTTTCACCTGTCCAATATGCAAAATCTATTACTTTTTGAGCAATTGTTTGGTCAAATTTTGACCTTGACATTGGAAAATATGTAGGTAAACTTGGCCATAGATTTACCATTCAAATAATTAGCCCCAGTTTTGATCATCCAGGAGAAATTAATGATGATCTTGAGACTAAATTGTAAATCAGTCTCTTCACAACAACACAAAAACTTACTCAACAATTTGTTCGACAACCAAACCTAAAGTTATTCCAGATTTGTAGCAAACTGACGTGCTTTAAGTGATAATCAAAACAAGTGTTTGATTTGAAAAATTGTTTTCATCCCACAAAAATAGGAGCAATTCTTGATTCAGCTGTAAAGTGCGATAAAACTAGCGACGACCTTATATATCAGTGATTGGAGAGAGAGAGAGAGAGAGAGAGAGAGAGAGAAGCTTCGCTGCTTCCCAAAGAATTTATGGCAATCAAAATTCTGAGGAAATCATTAATTTAAAAAGTGTGCTCAACAAATCGATGAGGTACACTAAAAACGCAACGTCTTCATCTTAAATCACCAATAAATGGTCTAAATTTTGAGCGAATTAGCTAGTTTATACTGTTTGAGAAAACCAACAAGTTCTCATTTCTTCATTCGACTCGATGATTTTTGTGGATAAATTATTCGCATAACCAGCAGGTTCCATCAAATCCTTATGGAAGATTTTTAAGTGACAGGAGCTGACAAACTTATTTCTGCTTAATAGAAATATGCCAACTTTACTGCATGAAATAATGTTTTATTCTGGTTTTTAGTCGGTATTTTTGATGTAATCTTAGAAAATCAGTGCTCCATATCGAATCAGTCTTATTTTACGAGACATTTCATCATTTTAGCGAATACGAATACACATTATTTATTACGCTCCATATTGAAAGACAAAACTTTGTCAGGAAACCCTATTATATAATAGGTTTCAACCTTTTCGACCAGTGAAATGGCAAGAAACAGGGAAACATGAGTAAAGCAAGATAAGAAAACATACAGATACAAAGCACATTTGCGATCCAAAGTCGCACCATTTAGGACCGCATCGTAGTTGGCGCTAGAAAGGTTCGGCAGAGCTTCAATAACGGCTCTAACGTCACCTTCCTCTGCTGATTTGATGAGATTATCGTGTAACTGACGAGTTTTATCGCGAACCGATTCTGAAAGCATAAAAGAAATCAGGAAAATAAGAATAAAGCACAAACAATACAGAGTTCCTGTGTTTTATATTAGCAAGATTTTTCGGCCAAATTACTCGACTGAAGACAAAACTACGTTCTGCTGGTTTTGATTTATATAAACTCCAAGTCTAAAGAAAAAGTGAAAAATGAAATATCATATGGTGCACTGGCGCACAACCAAACATTTTTACAAAAGTATGAACTACAAAAGCAGCTTCTTTTCAAAAAACTAGAATTCCTCAGTAACAGGACATGAAAATTAGCTTCAGAATAACACATTCATGGTTAGTCGTAAAGTAGAATTTTAAACTGAGAAGAGTGGAAAACAATACTGCTCCAATTCTGCTTATTTCGTCTAAAAACGGGTAACTAACCGCCTCATTTTCTTCCTTGGAATGCTGTCTCACCTTCTCACCAGATCCAAATACTGGATGAAATATAGATTAGACACATTTAAGTTCGATGCAATTACTTTTCTAAACAGACCAATAGCATCGATGAGAAGACAAGCAGTCTCGAACTGGTTCGCCATCTGCGCTAATTCCAATGCACAATGATCTCTAAGATCTGTGGCCAAAAGTTCTGCGCCAGAGTCAATGAGATGTTGCACCGCTTCTAAACGTCCCGCAACTGCCGCAACATGTAAAGGAGTAGCACAGAGAGCACTTGGGCCTGCCATGCTGTTTACGTCCGCTATAAATAATTATGTGAAAGGATAATACATGTATTCAAGCTGAAAAAAAAAAGCAATGGTCGAAAAAAGAATCATATGGACTTTTAAAAAAAAACAGTACTGTCCAACCTCCCGCTTCTATGAGAAGATCGAGAATAGATATGTTGCCGTTTTGGGCAGCAATATGCAGTGCACTTCTACCGTGCGTGTCTCTATAATATACCTTCCCTGGATTGGCTTCCAATAATTCGCGTAATAGCTCTTCGTTTTCATACATAACAGCCTGAAAAATGACTTGAAAATAGCCTCAATGCATATCTCATACTATCCAAAAGAATTTCTGTTCGCAATTTCAGCACCAGTAAGTACACCAAAAGTGTTGATTACGTGATATGACACTGCCAAACAAAAGTTGGAAAAAGGCAGATAATTAGAAAATATTTTAAAAACGGAATGAAATAAAAACGCTTTCACCTCATAAACCAGCTGACCAGTTTCTTCGGGGCTCGATTTCTCATCCATAAGTTGATAGCTTTAAAACTGCATTACCACACACCTCATGTGAGCGAAAACAACTGACAATAGTGCAGTCAACTAAACGCACATTGACAACCACATGAACAAAAAAGCGAAGAGCTATTCATGACAAGAGGGTCCATTATATGCTGTGACCAAAATGGCTCCAAGACTATCGATTATTCGACACGCTAATGATATCATCCCTACAACAAACCACTCAAATGTTTTCGGGAGTCATTTCAGCTGGATAGACTTTATCTCATGACCAGCAACAAAATCTTGAACAGACCCAGAAACCTATCAAGCATTTTTGAAGCGGTCATTAAATCTCTTACTCTTTAAGCTGACTTTCTTGAGAATTCTTTGAGTAGTCTTTTCCACCTTTTTTTTGTAGTTCTATCTCCCATATTATGCTGACAATTTCTGTTCAATCTCACAATGTAGAGTAGGTAGGAAAAATCAGTGGCAGAAACTATACTTTTACTATTGTAATATATTGAAAAAGAAGCCCAACAGAACCTCATTCTAGAATAACCAGACTTTGATAGTGTTTATTACAATGAAATGGAAAACATGAATGAATTTTCAATTCTAGCAAGGAAATAAAACATTAAGACATCAGTACGATTATCGACATAAAAAAGATAAACACGCTGGTACTGCTAGAATGTTTTATACCGGATCAGCTCTTTACGTGGATATTTAGAAAACAAGGCGACAACAACAGTAAAACACTTCTGTAGCACTTTATCACATTTAGAAATCTCAAAAAAGATGTCGAGATGGAAACAATACACCAGTTGTGGGACATGCTAGGCGCCAGAGCAGAATAAAACAAAGTAATAGAATTTCTTAATTCAGAGACGAAAGTATATTCAAAAAAAAATAAGATAAAAGAATCACTAAGCTTTTACAAGCCACGTATTCTTAATACGTGAAAAAGCTACTGAAAGAAAAGATGTCTCATTCGTTCATTTCGACATCGTTACTCAGATCTAGATCATCTAACATCTCCTGTAATGAAGGACCTGCTGGCAAAGCCGACATCATGTCACCAGAACAAACGGACTGTTGTTTTCCACTATGACGATAAATGTTGATTTTCTTTCGCATTTCTTCATCCTCTTCCAAGTCTTCCAAAAAGTTCTGCAATATAACTAATCACTGATTTAAGCACTGAGTTTTATTCAGACATATCAGTGACAAGTCTAGTTTTCCTCAGTGAAACTTTCATGCCTCAAATTCTTTCTCCATAGAAGCGCTATCATAAAAAGCATTTCCATTCTGAATCAATCGTTTCAGTTTCCAATTACGCTGTTTTTGTCGCATGCTCCGATCATAAACTTTTCGAACTAAGATGATATCTGGAACCATATCCGCCTTCATTTCCTCCAGCAGTGTGCAGTTTACATTACTGTTTCGTAAGTCATATCCTGGAAATGAAGATAACTCACAAAGAGAAGTGTAATTTTTATTCTAAAAATAATTGTCGCAAATAGAAGAAATAAGCAAAACTAATCTGCAAACATCAAAAGGTAAAAACAGGAGCTGTTCCGAATGATGTCCTACCTAACACAAGGTCACCTGGTTTTAATAAATGTCCAAGATGGGATCGAGTACAGACCTGCTGATTATCTTGTCCAATCTGCAAGTATGCAATTTCATAAAGGATAATGCAGTCAACTTGATGAAGATCTGATGTGTATTTGTACTGCAATTATTAAAGTTATCATCTAAAAGCCTGTCACAAAAGTAAAGCTAAAGAAAGTTTACATATTATACTTCTCAGTTTTGAGGTAGAGAAGCACTGTAAGATAAAAACAAAGAAGGCTCTCATGTATACCTGATTACTAGGGACTACCCAGATGTCAGCTAAACGATGTTTAGTAGACAAATGGTTATGTTCTGCAGTCCACTGCATAAAATCAACATCTTCCACGTCCACTACGTAAAATTCGACCAGCTTTTTTGATTGGCATAAAGTTTGGAAAGGGTTACGCCAATACTGCACTCTAAAATAAGGATCACAACTGCAATAATTACATCTTAAATACTGTACAATTTCACTTAATTAACAGCAAAAAATTTCAAAACAAATCGTCCTTTGTTTTGTCAGGAAAGCAAAGAGAAAAAAATTGACTAACGAATTAATATCTGCCATCTGTAAAGTTCTCGGATCAATCACACTTATAACGGTATTAATTCTGATGCACACAAGGAGCTGATTCATATTACCCAGAGTCTGAGCTGCCTTTTTTGAGAGGCATATTAGATCGTTCCGACATATCGGCACAACTTCTACACAGAAAGTGTGCTTATAGTCATAAGTATTATTTTTAACATCATGCGTCACCAGCTCCTGCAATTAACCCGATATATTTTCCTACGTATTTACTATCATTTCTGATATTATTATCACTACATATGACAAGAATTACATGATGAATGGTTAAGAGAAGTAATTAGATTTTTAAATAAAACAGCATTGCTACTAATTCTTGACAGTTGAACTTGATGAAACCTTCTTCATTAACTCTCAAGAAAGAAAACATATAAAATATAAAACCTAAATGAATATACCTGAGCATAAGAATATTTACATGGCAAGTGAGAGGTGATGAAATTAACGAATTTTCTAGCATCCTGTAGCTTCGGATAGAAGAAATCGATTCCTGTAGGCACAGGTTTAATACCCGTTGTGCTGAGATGGGCAGCATGTTTCAGGATAAGTTGCTCCAAATAAAACAACGTTTTTTTAAATTCACACTTTTGACGAACCTGAACACAGGCACGCCAAAAATCTTTTGTTTCAGCACGTCGGCATTCATCACACATCTAAACAAACAGGAAAACTACCGAAGCGTATTATATGCAATGAAAATACTGCAGAACAATAGGATAAACCGAAATGGATGCTTCTTCATAACCAGAGTAGCTTCTTCGCGATGCTCATTGTGACTTTTGAAGTAGTCGCAGTTTAAAGTCTAACATAATGGAGGTATGCAAAGTCATGATAAGGGCGCTTAAAATGTAGGACGAAACGGATTCTCTTTGCAATGATAAAAAGATGTGAATAGCTTGAACAGCAAACCTGATTCACAATAATGAATTCTACAATAAAAGTTTGTTGAAGAACTGCCCCCACCAATATTTCTCTCTGGACGGTCAGTTTCAGCTTCACTCTTTTTGAATGTGGCTCTGTCCATACAAAAGAAGCATCGGTAAGCCGTACCTAAATAATGCAAATGTATGTTTCTAATACTCCTTAAAAGTGCTCCGCATATCGATGACACCCAGAGCTATATAAATAGGTTTTCTATACGTTTATACTTGAACTAGAGCAATGAATATAATATATAGATGTATGAATGCAACCTTCATCATCGCAAGCTTTAGCTTTTTCAGTAATATAGCAAGCAGTTCCTTGGAATCACGTTCTGCATGCACCCAACCATTAGGTGGCACCAACCATCGGTTACAGAACTTACACATGAAAGCTCGACCTAGAAATAGTATTATAGACAAGTGAAGAATTTTCCGCATTCGGAAAAAAGAAATTGGGTGACAACTTTTTCTAGATAACGCTCCTCAAACTGTAGCAACCGTCATCAATTCTTTTGTCCTACATACACACTTCTTCTTAATAACACAAACATTACTTTGTTTCGGTATCCCTTCTGTTATATCAATTTGTGATCGTACACATGCGATGCACATATTCATTGCATTCGGTTCAATCGAAGCACCACACTGACAGCATAAAATCTTTCCACTTTCGTCATCTTTCATGCAGAAAGACTCCATCTTTTAGCCCTGAAATATAATGCTACATCGTGTGAATAATTGAAGCCCGAGTCCAATACTTCTACGATCGGAGAGATGATCTATTTTTGCTGATTACTGTAATCTGTAAGAGCTTTTCGATTAATTACTTCCACAACTTAAACCTTTGTCAAGTCGCTTTGCTTTCTCTTGCTAGTCAAACGGAAAAGAACTCTTCCAGTTTTATTCATCGGGTAAGTTGGTTAGTGAATTACAACTGAAGGAATGAAGGTATTTTTTCCCAATGTACTGTCCATTTTTTGGAAACCTAATGGAACTAGAAATAGCGCGACCATGTCAGGACTTTAGGCTCTCAATGGGTTTGCCAAACTTGGTAGAATTCTGATTGAGGCGTTCTGTTACCGTGTGCTACGCTGTTTGGACTGGAATGAAAATTGAAGGTTTGCTAGGTTTGTAGCTGTGGCGTTGGCTGGTTTGACTTTTGGCAGGTGGTTCGGTGTGGACGTTCACTGCAAGTGTTGTGTCCGTAAGTTGAAGTGGACAGAAGCAGATACCCACAAGGGAACTATCTTACAGTCATTATCGGTTGTAGTTCTCTTCAGGGATTAATTTTCTCCCTACGTTATTCCCCTTTTCATCACTAGGGTATTCCAGATGTCGTTGGTTCCATGCATACTTAGAGCATGTAACATGCTTTTTATTCGTAATAATCAGTCCTCGGAATTTTTTAGCAGGTCGTGGAAGTCTGTGTATTTATTAGTCTCAAGTTTCTTCTAGGAGTGCTTAAAAACAAAAGCTTTTATCGTTCATAATGACATATGTATTATATGCATTGTTGTAGACCCTAGGACTTACTTGATTTACCCATGGCTGAAGCTTTTGAAAGATTAACTTCGCTTCAATGAGCAGTACTGACTTTTTTTTTCAGAGAGACTGGAGCATACATGTAGCGTCATTAAATTAATCGGAGTTCAGAATGTGGTCTGTGTCGATTCTTCGCCAAAAAAGTCACTGTATAGTGCGAAAAATTATGCCTGGCTTTAAGTATTCATATTTGGGAAATGGATTAAACTAGGTATTGCTCATAGGGCTATTTATTTCAATAAAAAATGGAGAGTGTTCGATCATTCATCATTGCATGTCGCACAGGAACACAAGAATATACCACCGGCTACAGTGATCGGGCTATTGGGTATAATGTAAAGGATTTGACACTTCAGTTTATGTGCCGTTGACTGTTGGATGAATAGTTTCGTCAACTAAAGTGAGAGGAAGTATGACTTTATTGGGAAGTGAAATAAAACATCAGAGGAGATCATAGGCCGAATTCACAAATACACAGGAATGATAATAGCAACAATGAATGCATGCGAAGTTCTATTAATCATGACCATATAACTGGGATACATGAGGGTCAAAAATTACGATCCGTTAAAGCTTTTCCTTCGCGATAAAATCAGGAAATTCACTGACAGAAGAAAGGCGATAATAAACCAATATAGGCGAAAATTTGTTAGTTAGTTAACAAAACGAAACAGAAAAGTAGAAGACACAAATTACAGGCTAGGTACAAATATGGCACGGATTAGATCTATCACTGGCAGAGTTTTCTGTTCTGAAAGTAGGAACCGCAGTGGACTCCGATCTCCAGTCTTTTATGCATGGCAGTCTGCAAAACGCCAGTTTTGTCTTCTGTTTCAGTATTGGCCAAGTGACACCCATAACTAGAAATGAGATCACTCCATTAGTCAGAACAATAGATCCTTGCATACATATTACAGCTATTTGATATTTCGTTCGATTTCCAAAGCTCTGAAACTACTACTTTTAGAAGATGCTGCCATCCTCTCGTGGAAGGACGCAAGTTCCCATTGAATTATCGAGCAACTGAACAAGCAGTAAATTATATTTAGTTACCTTTTTTTTCTCACATCACCCTCTTCTTACGGATGAAAGTTCGTTACTTCCATTTACAAGAAATTCTTTTTTTTTGTTAAATGAGGATATATATGAACGAGCTCAGATTAGAAGACAGAGAGCAGTACTCTAATAGAATTAAACAAGTTTCTCTTGATGAAAAAAAAAAAACAGTCTTACCAGAGCAGACATAGCATAATGAGAAAGGACAGCAAAACAAATACCCATCCACCAAGTGCTTGTCGTACCTCTCTTATGGCATCCATCCCAGAATAACACTGTCCAAAAGACGTGACATAATGTAAGCATGCATGCTGACATCGAGTATGTTATCTGGAACATGAAGTAAAACTTGAAAAATATTAAGGCTTCCAAATGGTCCAGTATTCCCTACTACCTGTGAACAAAAGTGTGTCCTAGAATGGCTTCGCCATCTAAGATTGCTTCTTCCTACTTTTTGATCCAAGACGAACGAGGGACAGTCAAAATTTAAATTTTTTTAAGGAAAACTTACAGGGAAATACTGATCATTAGGGAGAAGCTTGACTGTGAAGCGATCTGACACATGGGGTACAGTAGCTGGTAAACCCACTGTGCCAGGGCCCCAAAAGTCAGCGATCACATTGATGATGAGAAACAAAGCGGCCATTACTCCCATCCCTAGACCACAGACAACCGCTAAGATATGGCGAGCATGTCGCAAAGCGTGTACACCAGCTATTTTTTGGCCAGTAACTGACATACGGTTCAGACCTCTGGAAGTGTATTATCTGATGTAATGATCTTATAGCAGATGTTTACTTCTCATTTCATAGAAATAACCTACGGCAAATACAGTGCAGTCCACCTGATCTACTAAATGTACAACTAGAAAATGACGAGGGAAGAAATGATAGTGAAAACTGACGAGTTATTTAGTTAGCTATATAAAAAAGTGAGGCAGTAGTAGTTTGCTCAATCCCCGAACTCTGTTTAATAGGTGCCATTTGCATATGAATTTAGTGGAATTATCACTTCTGCGCCTTTTTTAAGAGAATGAAATGAAGAAATCTGGCTGCTTCTTGTAATGCGACAGAGACAGCTACTGCAAAAACCAAGTGCTCCCTGAAGGGTACCACTGCGAACCATATACATGCCGACAGCAGTAACGATAATAACCAAAAAAAAGCACTGAAAATCAAATAGAATGGAAGAAGCAGAACAATGGACGACAAATTTTTTAAACGGTATTAGAAGCAGAATATTAATGCAGCATTGCACTGTGATACGAATCAAGACAACTATCACTATCCAATTGAAGATATATCAGGGTACAGTTCGAGGCTACTAAAGGCTTGAAACATACCCTAGTACAAAGAGTATTATTCGCAAAGGATCGCTGGCAATTACCCGTCGGAAAATAACAACCGAAGGTGAAAATGCGATGAACAAATATCCAATACCCGCTAGTACTGTCATCCGCTTCCTGAAATGCACTGCACCAACTATAGTGGCTTAGGAGAGACCTTGAATAGAATATATACAAATATATTTTAAAGCCCATATCGCATCCAACCTCTTTTAGTTTGAGCAAAAAAAAAAGTTTGGCGAAGATTACGTCGATGTCTTAATAACCGTTTTTATGGAAAGTCATTCGTCAAGACTATCAATTTATACAATAATCTCAGGTGACATAAACTGCATGAAAATAAATGGTAAAAGCATAAATTATTCATATATGGAGGTAATAGAACATCTTACTTTGAAGTACACATCACGATTGTGAGTTCATATATTTATTCTATAACAGTGACAATTCTTAACTATTAGCAACCACCATTTGAAAGGTATATTTTGAAAAATATATAAAAAGTAACCTGGCTAAAATAAAATAAATGTCTTTAACTTCAAAAATCCACTAGGACTACCTGTTTTTTATTCTCTTTATAACAAAGAAAATAACGAGAATATGGTATAATCTATCTGAATGAAGCCACTTTTTGCTATCAATCACCTCAGCAAAGCAGAACTAAATTATAAAAGGTAAAGGGTCCAACAGAATTCTTATCTTCCAACTTTTAAATATTCTACGCTTACTGAAGTCCAAAATTAACGATAAATGGATGGTATGACAAGTGTGATGAAAAAAATAAATAAATATCACAATATATTATATACATATCCATCAAAAAACTCCATGCATGCTCTACCAAATGAAGCGAAGACTACCTTCTAATATGTTCGGAAATCCTGATTTACATTTTCTTTTAAAAATTCTTTTAAACACAGGACGCTTTTACTTGTGTTGACAAGCAAAGTTGAAATTTCAATGTCACCAATCGAAAATTTGTAAAATGCCATACCGTAAATTTCGAAGGACTTGAATTAATTTACTTTAGCATAAGAGGGAGGAGAAAATCGCCTTCTAAGCGCCTTAATGATATAAAGGGGAAAACATGAAACTGCCGTTATAGCTGTTGTTTTTGACAGAAAAATCCATGTCGTGACGAATTGACGATCAAAGAAATTATCCAGTAGGAGCAGAGATCCCGCATATAAGCTTAATGAAAGAGCCTGAAAATAAATGGGAAGAATAATACTCCTATTTGAAGTTCCAATAATTGAAGCGATAGTAACAAATAGCGATGCATTTCGTTCAGGATACGAAAGTAAATGAAACCTGAGCAAGCAGCATAGCCCAGTGCCATGTATGTATAGTAAGTGCTACCATAATCAGTTCAGTAACGATAAGTGCGGTAAAACTGATGGATACAATATGAATGAAGTCAGAATCGAATACAAGCAGGGCACCGTACATGATTGCAGATCCTGGATATATTCGAAAATCAGTACAAGAATTAGTAATACAAGCTCTTCAATATATCGCTCCTTTTTCAGAAATCTAACCTTGATAAATACTTATAAGAATCCATATACAGAAAGTTTTGTAAGAAAGAGAGCGTCCTTTCCCAAGCTCTTTATAGAGCTCCGGATACGTTAAAGCATTTAAAGCAGTAACATCTCTATCTACTACGAGAGAAAATACAGGTAACATTGTGTACACCGTTGAATATCTGCAATGTTTCGTAATGAATTTGTAGTTTATTAGTATATTAGTATATTCGTGTGTACTTATTACTTCTTAGCAGGAAGGTAGATGAGACCTTTGCTGAGGAGTGTATCATCGTAAATTATCCAATTTAGATATCTAGTGGACAGAAAAATTGAGGTGATAAGTATCATCGCGACATTTCGTAAGATGTAGTTATGAAAAAGCTCTAGAAAACTATGCCCTAAATATAAATAAAAAGGAACTAATACTAGAAAATGAAAGAGGAACTCACGCAACCATTAGTAAGCCCTGATACAGCGAAACAGAGGCAAAGTAAAATACGCAAGAGAATATAGCTTGCATAATCGATATTATAAGACCTAAAAAAAGACCACCATGATATAAAATTTGCAGTAAGAAAAAAAAAAAAGGAATGTCAACAGCATTTGAACCTACCTCTATGCATTACGAATTGAGAAAGGGAACAAGAACGTTTATAGCAGTAACGTCCATGAACAAGCAATAAGCGACAGATATGAGCGAACTGAGGAATAGAAAAATCAGCCGCTAAGGAAGCTTGTTTTCCTTAAAAGAAAAAAACGGATCTGATCACAGATATTAACATGGTTAATACGATTTATGCTCTCGCATGTTTTCAGTTCAAGCAGACGGGCGGAAACTTTGTAAATTCTAGCTTCATCATTCGTTCTACCTTTTTTTCCTTTTTTTTTTTTTTAAATTTAAGTAGTGGTCATTGAAACATGTCTCAAATGCACAGTTGAGACATGCACTTATTGAAAAACATACTTCAACCACAGTTACTGAAAATTGACTTTATTTAGTATTGTTATCTTCTAATTATTTTGCTGTGCATGAGAGCCAATCTTTAAACGCATGTGAACATATTTCACACATTAAAAAAGTTCAGTGATCCAACAAGACAACCTCTTAGTTTTTTCATAAAAATGAATAGAGCCTTAAGAGTCAGAAACCTTCATGAGCATCAATTCCAATTCCTGCATGTGCTGCTTGAATCATGGACACATCATTTCCGCCATCACCAACCGCCGCCACTCGTAAAGGAGAACGATATTTCCGGAGCAAATTAACGAGCTGCGCTTTCTGTTCTGGTGAGCACCTACAGCACACTACTGCCGTACATCCACATATCTGCAAGTAATTTGATAAATTTGAATACATTTGACAGTCTGATATTATCAAAAATTTGAAATAATACAATCTTCTGCCGAAATCTGTGGAAATCTAATGAATAGCTGTGCTTGGATAAG
Source organism: Setaria digitata (assembly GCA_003640385.1). Taxonomy (NCBI): domain Eukaryota; kingdom Metazoa; phylum Nematoda; class Chromadorea; order Rhabditida; family Setariidae; genus Setaria; species Setaria digitata. Next base: position 173,163 of record RCAB01000020.1, on the reverse strand, counting down.
TTTTTTTTTTTTTTTTTTTTTTTTTTTAGGAAGACGATTTTGATCCTACTTCTTAACAAAAAGATACAAATTAGAAAGGTAAAAAGAAACGTACAAGTTCTGCCACCTCAGCTTCATAATACTGCAAGCAAACATTGAGAGCAGATCCAGAAAGAACTAATGCCACATCGTTTTTCCTGCAAATGACTGATAAAGCTAGAATGGAAAATGGTTTTTTATAGCTTTTAAAAGTAACCACCAAACCTTCTTAGAGCATTGAGTTCGTTATGAGCGTCGATTCTAGTCTGCACTTGTCCAAATACATGCACATTGTCCGTTTTGGAGAACAGACCAGATGATTTGGCGATACAAATAGCAGTTTCCAGTTTGTCCCCAGTCAACATCCAAATTTTGATCCCTGCATTTCGAAGTAGCTCCAAGGACGTTGTTACCTGCTCCTACAAACAACAAAAGTATTCTTGGAAAATGATAAAATATAACTGTGCACTTACGCACAGTGTACTAACATTGTGTTTAAATTTCGAAAAGTGTAACTCCTAATATTCTCATCATGTTAGAAAGCAGTTTCAAAGGTATATTAGTTAAAAGCACTTAAAACTACAATAAGCTAATCATATATTTGATGTCCCTCAATATGTTTCATAAACTCTTACAAGCACAGTGTTATTGCCAAATTTGATTGGCTTTATAAATAAAAAACTGTTGCAAACTCATATAAAGCTGGAGTTACTGTTGAAGAAATATACTTAATAAACTCCTTTTAACGCTGAATATCTGAATAATGATAATCGATGGTGAATTACTGCGAAAAGGCCAGCATTAACAGATCATTGTAATATTACCTCTAAAGTGAATAAGATAAATAAGGAATAGAGCAGAGACGTGTGTTTTTCACAACCATACATCCATCATTATTTGTATGTTAAAAGGAAATGAAGTAGCAATACCTGCAACCTATCCTCGACACCAGTCAAACAAATTAGTTGTAGATCGGTTTCCAACCGTCGGAGCACAGCAGCCATATGTTCACTCCGATCAATTACTGTCATCTTCGCCTGATGATAATGTTTCTCAAAATCCGTCAGCTGCTCTATCGTTAAGACCTTCTTCGCAACTACTAGAGTACGCAATCCTGTAATTAATTTGTGAATAAAAGATAATCCTTTCAAAAAAAAAAAAAAAAAGATAGTAAAAGATAACTAAAAATAATGAACCTTCACGTGCCATGTTACTGCATTCCTCTTCCAACCAATCATTATATTGCACCATCCCAGCCATTACCGTATCTGCACCTTTCATCAATAAACTAATCTCGTCACTCGTTTCGTCCTAAATACTGCTATAAAAACATTGCTCACTGATTGCATAAAAACAAAAATAATAATAATATCTGTGCATATAAGAATATTTAATGGAGTGTTTTATTACCATCAGCCATACCACAGATTCTCACTATTATTAAAGCCGCAAATAAATTTAAGCATTAACCATTCAAAAATATTGTTTACATTATCAACTACACCAGCTTATCCATGTGATAAAGGTCATTGACGAAAAAGATAATTCGGCTTATCGCTAAAGGTCAGCACGCATAGTTGTAAAGATAAAGTAGCTAAATTAGACTGAATGAGAGTTACAACACACGAAAGACGTATGGACCGTTGTAATAATTATATGCAGAAATTGAGTAAAACTAAAGAAGTGTAAAGGGAACTACAGTTGCAAAAACATTACTGATGGACATCCTCTCTTTCCGAAAAGGCCTCCTTTGCCAATTATAGCAAGATCTGTAGAATCAAATTACGACAATAGCATGAATTCGAAACAAAAAAGAAAAGATCGAAAATAGTGTCTCGATTACCATCTGTTTTATTTCAGATGTGAATGGAAATATATGAAGAACTTGGAAACTTTTTGTGACAAGATAGAACTAAGCAATCGAGCAATCGAGTGGAAAGAATCAATTTGTTCGAAGATCCATAACAGCCGCTTTTTCATTTAACTATTGTACTTTTTATTAGTGCACTCAAGAATAAACCTTATTCAATCGGATTCATAATTTTCTCTAACGTCATCTAATAAAAAATTTACACGTTCTAGCTTACGACTACGATTAGATCAATGACAGACCTTAATGATGATTCCCATCCGTTTTGTTTCAGATGTGAATGGAAATAAATGGAGAATTTGGAAACTTTTTGTTTGGCCATTTGAAAGTTGCAGTTGCATTGAAGTGAGGTCACGTTGTGCAAGCCGAACACCTACTTGTTCTGTCCATCGCACTAATGCAACCTGTAATATTCTCTTTAACACTAAATTTCAACCTTTAAATTGTGCCTAATACCGAAAACTAAACCTCGTCAGGACTAGCAGCCTGATAACTAATCTGTCCATTTTCTTCTGTTGGTGTCACATTATGACAAAGTGCAATTGCCTCTACCGCAGTCTGAAGCTTACTGGAAAATGAATGACGACCCAGCTTCCCACCATAAGCTGACAGTACATGTCGTGAGACATCCTGAAAAAATTATGTCAGATGAATAACTTCGCTCATAACCATGCTTTAATTTTATGATTCATAAAAAGTCGAGAGGATACCTCAAAAGCATCACTACTGAACGCCACCGTTCCCAAATGAATTTTCTTGAAACGCATTTCATTCATAGTTAATGTTCCTGTTTTATCAGACAATAAGAATGAAATTCGGCCCAGCTCTTCAGGAATTGTGCTACTGCGCACGACCGTATCTGAAATTAGAGGCAGTAAGAAAGGCACATTCCAAATATGCTTTCAGTCAACAGCAATGAAAGCAAATAAATACAATGACCTTTAATATGATGATCTCTTCCGATCTGCCACGAATAAAAAAGCTTAGCCATATCCAAGTTGACACGCAGTGAAATCGGAATTATATATGAGAATAATAAAATGAATCTCATCAAGTATCGATACCTAAAAAGGGGAACTTGTTCAGTAATTCCACAGGCAGCAGCAATATAGTGAAAATTTTAATGAAAAGAAGTAACTTAAGAACGGGTTACCAATTTTTATCCAGTCCTTTCATGGCGACCATTACAGAAGCCAATACGACCACAAACAGAAATAATATTTTGGTTAAATTATTTACCTAAAATTAAAAATTGAACAAAATGATAATTTCGTCACTGTCAGAAATAACGTTTAGTAGTAACACAATTGCTAATTTCAGAAAGGAAAGGTATGAGTACAGAAAAATAATTTCACCTCGATATCGAGTAATCCAACTTTACTTTCTGGCAATGTCGTATTCATCACAGATCTGGTTTCACGACCAGTGTAAACGACAACGCCTACTACTCGGCCACTAGCAAGCACAGTATTAGCCCAAAGCACATTTTCTACATTCAATGACCCGTCCTGTGTCGAGTCATCCGAGCTCACCTCGAATGCATAACGGTTAAGATAGCGAAAAGATATATATTTATATTTATCATAAAGACATATCCTCTCTCGACATATAGGTTTTTGGAATGGTAATGCAAATAAGTTCAAGTGATGAATTTCAGTGACAGAAAAAATTGTAAATGAATCAAACCTTAAAAGTGCCCACGAAATCGTGTATATCTTTTTGTGGTTTTTCGGCATAAATTTCCAGATTAAGATCGAATATATCCTGGAATGAGATGAAATTTTACACTAAAACAAAACGAAACTGCAGAACACAAAGACATACTTGATCTAAAGTAAGATTCTGAGTAACAGGAACAGCAATTCGCAGCTTCCAGTCAGTTTCACCATCAAGTTGATCAGTTCTAATAAAGGAGGCACCCGATTTTTCTGTAGTTCGCAAAAATACCACATCTGCAGGTACACGCTTATCCTTTTGTATTATAATCAGATCGCCAACTTTTATATTCCTGTAATATAAACATGGAAATTGCAGCAAGAAGATTACAGGAAAAGCTAAACTCTTTTTGTTATCCAGAGAACTGCTAACTGTTACACTAAAAAACTATAAGTAAAAAACAATTAAAAACACACGAGCTCGATATATAGTCGATACCCTGGGGCGTGAGCTTCTCATATTTCTCGCTATTCAATTCCCGATCTCTCAAGAATCGAACGAAGTCATCCATAGCTTCTCGAATCAAGGTTACTGTTAGCACAAAGCCCTAAAACTTGGGTAATTACTCCTTCGCATTATTTAAAGGTGTAAAATAAAAGTTTACCAATGGTCCCCAGTAAGTGATCGGTGCTCCAATTTGAATTGCTGGAATAAATTGGCTGCAGGCCATTAGTAGAAAGTATAGATTCAGGAAGAATTTGAACTGTTGAAAAAGAACCTATAAAGGTATTTATAAGCAACGGGATTGAATACTGCACGTCACTGAATTTACTGTAATACAGATAAATAAATTATATATATCTAACCAAAGGGACGAAGGTGAAAACGTTGTACTTCTGATTGCACACTGTATTGGGAGGAAACGAACGTGCTGAACCTAGTATTGGTCCATGACCAACCCTTATTGTTCGAGAATGTAGGGAACGTCGTCGACGCAGGAAATTCCAGCAACACCTGACATGGGATCAATTTTGTCCATTGCTTAATAATTTTTTTTGTAATCATGAAGAAAGTAAATGTCACTGATTCTAATAGCAGAATGCATATCCATAAAGAATAGAAAATCATCAATCGAAGATAACAAAACATGGCTCATTCATCTGAGCAAAAGTACCTTGAACTGACAAAGTGCTCATATGAAAGGGATATCTATCCAACAATCATAAAATGCCAACTTATACTGATTAATCTTCTACACAACAAGGAGCATTTGTTTATCCTACTTCACTTAGGCAGAATATTGTTTCACTGTCGATGTACTAGTTACAAAAGTATAAATGATACTATTAAAAATTTAAATTTTCCATCCATTTCACTCACTTTCTCAAGACCTTAATAAGAAAGGGACGAATTGATAGACAGTGGAAGTGACAACATGTTGCAAAAAGCTAAACTTTGTAGGGGAATTTTAAAAGATTTATTACTAAACAGGAAATATACCTGAACATCATGGTATCAAAAAATCCCACAAAACGATTTACAGTGGAGGGTGGTGGGGTACTTGCTAGAGGCAACAGAAAGATGTCGTCCCTACTGGTACTGGCGACAGATTCGCTCATCAGTGGCTGAGACTCCTCCAACCGTATCTTCGTTTCCGTTGCTCCACGACTATATCGCATCCACTGTGCCGCAATATTTGCTTCTGCCTATGTTGTGTGGACTATCTAGCTTCTTCCACTACAGAACGTTAACTGTCAAAAGAAGCGCACACTGCAAGATTTTGTTATTAAACCAGTCTATGATTTCCACTTTCCTCCTCCATTCTTTCATCTTCCATCCACAACCTTAACTTCTACATCCTTCCTTTTCGACCGGCCGCTAAAACGAGTCCAAGAAGTTTCAAATCTTCATACAAACACCGGACACCCCGATCTCCAGCGCTTCTTGATACCAGGCGCGTGTGAGAACGTGCGTGACGATGATTCACTTTAAACCAAACTCAACATGAAAACATGACGGGCACAGTCCTCCAGGAGAAGGCTGAAGTCGCGAAGGTGTTCCCTGTTAGAACGAGAAGGAATGAGGATTTGCTACTGATTAGATAAGGTGTACCACGAAGCAACTTATGCAACAAACAGAGGCAACTCAATGTTGCCAGTCCAACTGGCCAGCAGATTGGCTCCCCTGCGTCTGGTCCACTGATTCACAAGGCAGATGTGTTTATTCCGAGACGGGAGACGGTGTTCTCGTCCAATAACGTCGAACTGTCAAATTCATTTCCCTTCCCACTTCCGCAACTTCTCCTCTCAGTTCCTGTGAATTAGTTGTGGCTATGAATAACACTCCATCCCTCCCATTCCGTTTCTTATTCGGTTGGCTCCGCAGCTATGACCGCCACTTCCACTCCCTACTTCTCCCCTCAACTGTTAATTTTCAAATTACCTCTTTACCCCGTGCAGACATGCTTTCGTGTAAACTCCAACAGACCACATGCAGTTATGATGTACCTTAACTCTATGGACTGACGCCATAACTACCGCAATACATAGTTCGAACAAATGTACCATCTTCCGGCTCCTGTCCTTTCAGCCTGAAAGACCGAGTGAATAACAACTGCATATACCTCTGCAGGAGAAGTGAGGAAGATCTGCATTGACTTTCCCGTTTCAAGTGCTCCAAATCACGAAATTTCAATCCCCTTCCTCACTACAGATTTCCCACTGAATGTGTTAAAATTTTATATATATATATTCTTCCCACTACATGAAGGATAGTTGTGCATACCACATGAATACTGATATCCAGACCTTCCTACAATTTGCAAATTCCCGGCCATAGTGTTCATGTCCTCTGACTTTATAGCCGTGAAAGTTGAGGGAAATGAAATCTACGATTGTCTGGGAAGCAGATAGATGCCTTAAAATAGCATCCTACACAATTTACTTACAAAATTAATATTTTCTTCTGCTTGGGATAACTCAAGAAACGAGAGTAATCATCTATCTCCTACCAAAAAAAGAAACTGACTATAACAAACACTGAAAGCGAGTTATATAATACTTTTATATCAAAACTCGTGTGAAACAGTCGAAAATAAATAAATAAAACGACGTAATAACAATAATACAAATCATTTCAAGAACAGCTCAATCAACATGAACAAAAAAATATATAAGAATATATATTAATAAAGAATAATAGTAGCAGTATTCCGGGGTAGTAAGGATCGTGAGAACAATCCGAAGAAACATCGTCAAACAAAATATGAATCGTAAGGACGATTCGTAGAAAAGTAAAACTATGTAATGTTGACTAGTTTCGCCTTAAAAGTATTTAAAAGAAATGAAAGAATCTGTTCCACCACTTGAAAAACAATCTGATCAAAATTTCTGCGATTTCACAGCTAAAATGGTGAAATGGAATTTGAAACTGCTAGCCAGGCATCGTATAATACATAGCATCGCAACTGAAAAAAAAAATAAAAAAAATAAAAATGCCATTGTCCTCTTAGAAAAAGGAAAAAAAAAAAAACAAAAATCTTTAAAAACAATATTTTCTTTAAATGTACGAAAAAAAAAAATGAAAGTGTGCATGTTGGTGGTAAAAAGGCATACTTCAAGCACAAGAAAAAAACAAAGGAAAAACAATAAGCTGTGCCCTTCCGGGGAGAATAACTGATAACCAAGAAAAATGGGTAGAAATATTAAGCATGAACGAGTATACGGAAAAGGATATGAAATCAATGAATGGTACTGATATACACATAAAAAATTCTATATTACCATTACAACGAAAAGCAGAAGACGGAAAAACACCGCGTACTGCGCCGAATTTATTGTTTCGGCGGGATCAAAGACAATAAAATGGACCATCGTGTACCGAACCAGTGAACAAAAGCAACAACTACATGTGAAAATGATCATTCTTAAAAAATTATTTTCAATGATTCCCAGCAAACTGTAAGATGTAGGTTGCGGGTGAACCTGAAAAAAAAACTGAAGACGGGTGAAACTACAAAATCTCTCATGTCCTTCTTCTAAGTTATCTACATAAAATTTTCACCAAAAAGCATGTAAATAGTTTATTTGCTCCCAATAAAACTACACAAACCTAAAAGACTATCAGTACCTCAGTTGACAAACTTCACAGATTTCATTTTGAAAAATCCTTGACACCCATAAATTGGGGAAACTACCTACCAGATTCGGGTTACACAGTCACATAATGCAATTGAACATAAGAAATACCTAACATGAATTCAAAAAGCAATAAAAAGCAGTACCCGTTAAAACAACAATGAATACTTTCTTGAGCTCAATTTCCTGCTTCTAGAAATGATGACAGGACGTCACCACTACTGTGCCAGAAAACTACCTTTCGGTAGGATTAAGGGGAGGAGAAATCTATGAAGAGCCTGCGAAGAAAGTTTACGCAACCGCTTGTACCGAACCGGCAGGTGTTGCCGGAGTGCTTCTGGAAACAGCTTGAATAGACGTGACAGCAGCTTTAACATCACCATTCACCAAAGGTTTCAAAGAATTTGGGGCTGAACTGCTGGTAATATTACTTTTACTGCTTGGAAGATAATTCAAAAGACCATTCTCCAGCTTCTGCTTTTTTGCTACTTGAGGCGATATATCATCCTTCACCTGCCTGTAGTCCCCATGACCATCTATATTTTCTACCAACACTGAAACAAACATTTACTACACCTTCTTGTTTCAAACAATTTGAATTCAAGCAATCAATTTTCAGTTAATGAAATTCATATTGAATGGCTTAATTGTTTGGAAGTAAATGAAATTCCACCCTACCAATATGTTCGTGGTCTTAAAACTGTAGTGCACGTAATAAATTACTAAATTTCATATTATGAGTGTCGTCTAACGCAAGAAACCGACATTAGAAAATTTCAGATCCATAAAGACAGAAAAAAATTTTACATTTCGGTATGCCATTGTGTTCAGCTGGACGTTTCATGGGGTTATTTTCTGCGACATCCTTCGATTCTGACTCATTTTTCAACGATTTCAGATCACCATTTGTCCTTATACTCAGTTTACTTTCTTTTTTCCGCTGACAATCTTCATCATCTGGCTCCCCTGTCTTCCCATTTCCTTGCTTATCTTTATCCGAAAAGTACTGCATCGCGTACAGAACATTCGTAATAGTTTGGCCTACTCGTGAATCCATCTGCAATAATAACTCATGCTTTGCAAATGTGACTGAATTTGACTGATTTACCAGCAATTTCTTCAGATTCCCTCAAACAACTTTAAAATAAAAACTTACCAGATGTGACATTGTGAACTGCAGCAACCTTTGTTGGTGTCGGATCAGATGTTGTCGACAAGCTGGCACTTTACAGAGCTGTTGAAGAATAGATGCAGCTCTTCTTAACATTGGAACTGAAGTACCCATCATTTCCGGATTATCTCGAAGTGCTTGAATTCCATGCTGCTGGGCTATCTGGAAATATCTACGATCCGGACTTCATTGAAAACATATTTTATTTAAGATCGCCGAAAATACGTTTTTTTTTTTCTATTTCTCCAACAACAAAAACAACTGTGGATCCCATCTACTCCTTATTCACCCTCTTACCGCAGAAGTGCTCATATTTTCAGTGAAAAAATCTAAAAAAGAAAAATGAAACGGTTAGAACCCTCTTACGCTTCTTCTCTTAAAATTAATTTTGTTATGAACCTGATGCATATTCGCATCTCCCATTTCAAGGAAGGCTACCAAATAATGTACGGCTGGTGATTCAGCTGCGACAACATAACACGTTGGTTCAGAAATAGTGCACAAAGCACAAAGGATCACAATCGCAAACTCCCTGAAAACGTGAAGAATTAGTATAAACCCCATATAATATGAAATATATGCTAAATTAACGACATATTCTAACATCAAAGAAAAAAGAAATCAACAGCAAAGAAACACAAATTACCAACCTGCTTGGTATTTCTTCATTCAGAGCAAGCAATCCAACCAGCATTTTAATAAAACTTTCTAAGCGTGACCATGGACCCGTGGACAGCAGAAGGTCAACATTGTGCTCAATTACCGACAACTTGCATAAGGCTTCCAAAGCATAGTTTCTTTAAAATTAAAAAGGTTTCAAAGCAATGAAGGTCAGCTTAGCCCGTTCCGTTACATCTGATCCAGGCCAAGCTAACAGATAAAGTAAATGATAAGGACATTTCGGATATGTCATCTGTTAGGTAAGTAGAATATCAACGTATAATGAGAATGAATGGCTTCATAGAAGTTACTCGGTAAGAAAAGAAGGCATACCTTGGTGACACACCGGCCGAAATCAACGGGTCCTTCGCTTCTGCACACTTACTTACACACCAGTGAATAAGTGCATCAAATAGTGGCCAAGCAACATCTGACTCAAAGTCAATCAAGTCTAGCTGGAAAATTCAAAGCAATTTTAATATTAATCTTAACCATATTTTAAAGAAAAAAACTTCGAGGTATAATTAATATATCTCATTATTAAACAAATTCAGGATTTAATATCAAGATCTGAAACCAGACCTGCACACTGATATGAACCAGAACAACAAACGCATCCTCACGCAACTGACAAGCTGTTTCAAAGAGCAATAAAGCATTATCATCATCTGATTCCAGTAGGTCCCCGGGCTCCATCAAACGACGGTTTGCTTCTGAAAGTGCACCCGCAACTGGAACTGATTGAACTTCCTCCTGAAATATCTTTTGCTTTGTAAACTAACGAGTCAATTCGAAAATAATTTGTGACTCAAAATGGGACTTAAGTACATCCAAAGTATTTTATCACTCCAATCGAAGCAAAACTTACACTTTTGGACAACTGCTTCGAAAGTGACCCCGGTAATTTCAACGTCCTTTCGTCCGTATAAAGTCGTAATAATCTTCCAATAATGTACAAAAGCCCAGCATGTCGACCCATTGGACCTTCATTGCCAGGTAGAAATGACAAACCACGCAGAGCATTGGAAACCGCCAAGCAACGTCTCACCTATAACAGCTACGGCACTGTTTACTTTAGTTTAATTACCGACATGAGAAGACAACAATTTATACATCACCAAGAAGCATATTCATATAGGAACGCTTTGTGCGACTTAACATAAAAATAGATTTATTTATTTAAAAAGAAAAAAAGTGTAATTTATAACCACAACTCCATAATTATAACTTACAAGCTGCAACCGTGACTCATCACGAACGCATAATGCAGTGGGTCTTACAGTTTTCAATTCCACTACTTTTTTATAATCATCCTCATCACCAAATTTCTTCACCTCAGCTGGGATAATTCGCATTGACTGAAAGCACAGTACTACATTCAACAGAAATAGAATTCGGACACTAAATGACGAAAAATTACAAGGAAAAAATCAAATTCGCAAAGAATGCTAGCGGCGTAAAAATGTACGAGAAGTTCGTAAGCACCTTTTAAATCATAATAATTAAGAATATCAAACAATAGCTTAATCACCTTATCAATTTTACTATAGTAAGCTACTTCATCGATATCATCCCCAACCAATTTTGGCATTCCGTTCATTTCTTTCATGAAAAATCTCGGTTTTTTGAGCTCCTTCCTGAACTGGATATCAGTAATCAGTCGAGCTGCTATGTAAGATGATGTTTCACCTCCCAATCCATTCAACACTCGTGACTCGTGGTAATCCGATGAAAGGGTCTCTGAAAATGAAGGAAAATAGCATTTGATTCTTTGCATGAGATATGAAAATTTTTTGAGAAATAAAGGCTGTAAAGACTGACATCACTCTTAGCTTAGAACTTGCCCTTAACAACTTCTGCAGCCAAACAAAGTACCAGTAAAAGCTGCGTTAACAGAATTCCTACTCTTGAAACCGCATGAAGGGAGTTGATTGATAAGGAAAACAGAAACAGGACTGTGATCATGAAAGCTGAAGATGCTAAAGGAGTAACTAACAAATCATGCCCAATCAACTAGCCCTTAACGAAACAATCATGCTGAGCAAATGTAAACAATTAAAAGAATGTAGAAGGACACATCTTCAACCTATTCTCAAACATCCAGCGAGCATAACAACAAGCTCGCTCAAATATAGGACCAAATTTTGTCAAGTGGAATTAGCATTTATTGCTGGATAAACCACAGGAATTGTCTACAAATCATAAAAGGTAAATTAGAAGAGTACCGTCCGCAATATCACACGACCATCCACTTGGCCTTGCTCGTTTTAAGCATTCAGGTAGCTCCTTCTTTTCAATGTGTACCGTTCGACCTGAATAGATTTCATAACGCATAAGCTGGGAAAGATTCATTCATATATATATGAAAATTTACCTCAACAATTCCCACACAAATCGCTGAGTTTTGCATTTCGATATTTGCTTCTACTAAACAAAAAAAAAAAAAAAAAAAAGACGCACTCAAACAGTGTATACGTCATACCTTGAATAAGCTGCTGATAGAGCAAAAGGCGTATAAATGTTTTGGGTCAAGAACACAATTTGACAATAAAAATGACCTGTGCGCGATATCTTCGTGAAATTCGTGGGTTCACTTTTTGAACTTCGTGATGCAACCAATGAAGACGCTGTCGTACGTTCCAGTTTTGAAGGTTCCACCCAAAATTCCTCACATTCATCATCCGTTGTTCGTGCTTTTGACTCTGTACCTACCTGGAGAATGTTTTTCTGAAGACATTAATAAAACTCCAATTAAAAAAGAGTCCATAAAAAACGTAATGTGTAAAATTTAAACTGAATTTTAGGAGAAATGGAAGGTGTTTTTAGTTCCTGCACAGGTAAAAAATTTTAAAGTTTGCTCGTTGTCAACGAAACTGAATAGCTGAAAACTAAAGTCTTTCACATTTTCGAAAATAATAGTAAAAAACCTCGAAAACTTTAGGATAGAGAAGAGAGAGGAGTGCCCTAAAATGCTCCACAAGCACGTTCAAAAGTCCAGGTGTGTGATTCAGTATTGTTGGTGGAGCATAGTCATCGTATAACATAACATTCAGAGCATTAAGTGCCCATGTTGCTTCTGTTTCCAAACCACTACGCAAAGCCATTGTTATACGTTTCGTACTCACCTGGAACAAGAGATATATTCAACTGCTCAATTAGTAATAACAAACATCGAAGTGTTGCATGCTTATGACTTACTCGCATCAAATCTTTCATCACCAATTTTCGCCTCCTTCGTTGACTGATTGTTGTTGCTTCAACACTGCCAACTGGGAACTGCATAGGCTGAGGCTGAGTGAATTGGGCAAATGAAGGATGTATTACTGCGGCTGCGGCTGAACTCGGGCCTGAAGCAGTATTGGGCGTATGGATGCCACTAGGAAGAACATTTAGGGCTGATGCCGACTGCCCCAATGATCCAGCTGCACCATGTATTCCTGTGAAACCTGTTGATGTTGATGGACCCATATGTGGAAAGGGAGTCGACGATGCAGCAACTATGCGACCCCCCTGCAATAAAATGAACACCAAATTTCGACAACTTGTCCAAATAAATGACAAAATAGAAACTTCTTTCCATTTCCGAAATAGTATAATGAAGAAAAGAAAACCCAATTCATAGGAGAATATTACCCAATATTTCGTGATAGTGGAGAGAACTGCATCAAAGTAGATGACTCATTAGCAATGAAGATACCATCAAACATTTGAAGTGAAAATTTGCATATTTTGAAATGTCGATTAAAAAAAATTTACCTGCATTAAGGAATGAGACGGATACTGGGGTTGTAACTGTTGATGCGTTGCTGAATTGGATGCTGGTGTTGAATACTGCAACACTAAGAGATTACACCCTGATAAACTACTTACTCCTTTCTTCCTATAGAATATACGGGGTGCCCAGATTTCCCCAAACAAGTCTGAAGATACCGCTTCTCATTTTCTCTCGTCATTCAGTTCAAAATGGAATAATACTGCTAATGAAATGGAATTACATAACGATGGCAATCAATAACACTGCGTTACAACAAGAAAACAGTGATGCTAACCCTTAGCCGAGCGGCAGTTCCTGGAACACCAGCGGCTATGGCTGGTCCAGGCGCTTGTAGACAAAAAGGCGGCCGTCTTGCAGCATAATGCTGCTGCATTTCAGGAGGTAGAGTTCCGGAAACCCGTGGCACCATTGTGGCACCCATCTGTGTGTTCCCCATAGAAGACGAAGTTGGTATATTTGCATGCGGTCCTGAATACCTCTGGATCTGTTGCGAATTCCATATCTGCAACAAGACGTAGATTCATTTGTTCAAATCTGATTAATAGGATTTCTAAAAATTCAAATCAAATGCAAAAAAAAAGACCTGTTGTTGGTACATTTGAGTTGCAACGCTTGGATGTATTGCTTGATAACCTTCGGGATAACTATGAGCGGAATATCCGGGCTGCGACTGTGGATAAGCCTGTGGGTAATTGCCAGTTTTCATGGGCAATGCCCCTGAAGGTCCCGTTCCCGGTCGCAAGCCTGCCGTGCCATACATTTGAGGTGTATGCGGCTGTCCGTAATATGGTACTATAAAAGTTGTAAGTAGAAGACTGGTAACAATTTGGTAATTAAAAGTAACATTTAATTCGACAATTGCGGCAGACGAATCCACTATTGCCAATGTGTTGAAAAATGTACAAAATTATTTCTCATAGAAGTATTGAAATACCACAGAATTATAAAGAGAGTTGAAAACCTATCAAAACCAATGACCAACCGGAAGGTTGCTGTTGCGATGGTGCAGAGGGAGGAATATTACACGGGGTTGCTGCATTTGGTACTTGTTGCGAATGACTTGGGGGTCGCAGTGGTGCACTTTCTTCAGCTGACTGTCTACTACTGCTATCTGGAGTCGTAGCCAACGGTGGACCTGTGCTAGGTGCCCGACTTTGTGACCCCTGACCCTGCTGATTGTCAACCTGAAAATAAAACAGTAGATAATAAGGATATGTAAGATGAACAAACAAGGCAATTTATGCATAATATAAAAAGTCCGTTCTAACAGCAATTGAAACGATAAATGGAAATTTTGAGAACGACATTAATTAAACATTCGTTTTGTGTAGGAATAGCTGGATAGGTCAGAATATGTTAACGTCCTGCCGGTGAACTTTCCAAAGGAGAAAAAATATTTGAATGAGTAAAAATTTGGACTTGTAAGGTAGATGAAGGGGTCGTCGTACGCGGTAACTGCTGCTGTACAGCATATGCTGCTTGCTGTTGGTGAAAATAATGTTGTCGCTGTTGTTCTTCGTACCTTTGCTGTTCATCTATTACCGGACTTTGCTAAAATACGATTATAAAGAATAATTCCTATTCAACATGAGTCGACAGAATTATGAGACGCGATCACTAATCAACAACCAGTTTCTTTGAACTGCAGTTCTTCATGTTGGACTGTTGCAAATGGAATGGAAATGAAAAAAATAAAAAAAAATTTTGACCTGCATCATTTGTGGTGGAAGAGGTGGTCGCATCGAAGCGTTGGATCGAATCCCTGGATGATACATAGGAGCACCTGGGGGACCTGCGACAGTAGGACCTGGCGGATAAGCCTGAGGCTGCCAACCGACTGGGGCCTGCAGCCGTCCCTGCATGCTCGGATCTACATTGCCATAATAGTAAGCTGCATTCGGATCTCCCAAATGGCCATACCCCGCTGGACCTGGTTGACCTAAATTTGGCTCGATCTTAAATTTCGGGGCGGAAAATCAATCAAAAAGCAATTGAAATTAATTGACCTCTAATAATTCCAGATTTATTCAGTGTCAGTAAATATATCACTTCTTCACACTAACATAGTGCACAGATGATACTCTCTGCAAACCCAGCTTTTGCAAAATCTCTTACTGCTTATAATATTCATTCAATTATTTGTACGATGCTTGCGAATGTCACATAAGTTGTCCCTTATCTTTAAAGGAAAGTTATGGAGATTCTAAGTGTGAAACAAGAAAAATTATATCACTACTGTAATGGTTCCTGTGATGAAATCCTTCTTATTCAATCCATAACAGGGAAAAATTTCTAACTATTTAAATGTCATCGTTGAATGCGATGCATCAACTGAAATAATCTAGGGTGAAAAAAAAAAGATAAGGATCGAATTCTTAGGTTTTGTTCATTCCAAACATATACAGTGTCAATTACTCTGTGTGACAAAAAGGGACTAAAAAAATTGGCGATAAGATTAAATTCAATAAGTCAACAAGCAAAGCAGCTTTTTTACTCAATTTTCCGAAGTTACTGCCCAAGAAATGACTCTTGGTCAAATAACAGCGCATTCAACTCGCATGAGTAACAAGACTGAAGCTGCTTTTAATTACTGTATATTGTAAAGCAATAACTTGAGCTAGGAAATTGAAAAAAAAAAGACTTTGTTCTTAATACTTATCATTCATTAAAAGTTAAGGATAAGATATACACAGTGCCATTCCTTTTTGAAAAGCGTACAACAACAAGAAGAGTAAGAAGCATTTACTGAAATGAAAGCATTTGCTTATTTTAGTAAGATAAACGAAGCTATCCTGTTCCAGAGCCAACTCCATCCATTTTAAAGATCTCTACAGTTATATCGTAAGAATACCAATAATGACGTAAAAAACCCACTGATAAGTAAACTATTGCAAATTTTGCAAAAACGACAATATCTACATCCAACACACCAACCACAGTTATTCTTCTTAAACCCATATGCATCTGTTTAATCAGTTAAAAAAAATTTGATACGCAGACACATGGAAGCCATAAGGAGAAATTTATAGAAAACTTGGAAAGGGCCCAATCCAAATTTTCTCCTTTCATATGATTTAAATGGCATCTAAAAAAAATCATATTTTGCTAATTCAATTCTAAGCATCCAAAAAGCATACAAGAAGAAAGCACCACACTATTATTTTAATTATTACAGATGAAATATGTATTAACAAAACCAGTAAGGAAATTTGGTTAGTCCTGTCAATGTGTCAAAACTTGCTTTAATGTGATCCAAAACAATTTAAACCTCCAACCTTAAAAACTGTGGAAAGAACTGTTACAAAGATTGCATTTCTCTGATCAATTCAAGTTGTTTTCAAAAAAAAAAGAAACCAAAATATCAGTGAAACAGCATAACTGGAAGTGGCCAACATGCAGTGGAAGGAGAAGGGAAATGACCAGAATTAGATGGGTTAATTAATGCAGCGAGCATAAATAAATTGCTAGCTTAAAAAAAAAATTACAAATTTAGCTGAACCAACCATTGGTGAAATACTCTTATCAATATTCCTCCACCAAAAATTAATACATTTGTAAGGAGGTTTAGTAAGGATTCATGACTCATTCCAACGTCCATCCTTATAAATCGACATACAACCTACCTATCGTATAAAGTGGAAAAAATAAAACAAAATATAAAAAAAAAAAAATATGCAATGGAAGTATAAGAGAGGCAATCTGTATCGCAACAAATAACAAATGGCATTGGTTTCTAATAATAATATGAGCAGGACAGTTAAAACAATAGTTATTACTCGACAGAAATAAATGCGGAAGACGTGACGGTGAAAGACAAATCGCTTGCAAATCGGTAGCTGATGATGTCAAATTTCTCTGCCTAAAGTATCTTTTCCTTCAAGTCTGATGGAANCATGTTTCTCAGTGGTGATGCATGGGCAAGAAAATCCTTTCAGGAAGGGAAAAATAAGCAGATGAATGATTACTGTTGTACTGCTTCTCAAAAATAAGGGAATGAGCAATTATGTCAAGACGATTAAATAGTTTTTTCGGGATTTCAACAATGTAGAGGCTGAAAAATTAATCTTTCGTTTGCCGGAGAGAAAAAAGTAAAGTTTCACTCGACAATTATTATAATTAATTATCCAAATTAATCTGAGAATTTGTTACTTCGTGCTGTTATTGCTTCGTTTCAACTTGTTTTATCTCAAAACCAATGGACGTTATAACCCTGATGTTTTCTTTAAATTAAAGCGCGAAGTGTGCTGAGATTGTCGGGATGAGACTAGCCAGTCTGAGATTCACAAGCTAGCGAGAGTATATCAACGGCCAAGCAGGATAAACAGAGGCAACAATATGCCCAGTAAGCCAGGCTGTAACTCAGCTACTACTGCTCCTGCATCTAGAAAACCACAACCTCAATCCTTCTCTAATAGTTTGCTACTATCTACTATTTGCTAACACTGCTTTTTTCCTTCACTTCTTTGTCTGCTTCAGTAGTCCAATCACTTAGTTAGTTAACCAGTTAGCTGCAGCTTTAAATGACACAAAAGAAGTAAGGCATGAACATATCCAGCAGTTGTGAGGAAAAAAAAAAAAAAGATAAAAACCAAAGCAAGACCAATATATTTATAGAATCAGTCAAATAGAGGAGGATAAGCAGAAAAATGCAAGAGTAAGCCTGCTCGAAGAATATCATTTTTGCCTTGACTTCTTTAAAGTAAAAACACTGAGAAGGTGAATGTCTTGGGGAGGAAACTAAGAAAAAAAAGTACAGAAGTTGAAATGTACATGAAACAAACCTTTATATGTAGTCCCACTTACAAACTTCTCCGAATAAAAATTCCTCCTTTTCAATTACAAATAATAATAATAATACTGCTAACACCAGGTATCTCGCAATTAAACACTTTTCACCACATCGGCACTTGGAAATGAAAGGTTACGGAAATTGAATTAGAAATCTGTTCCAAAATCGCAAAAACTTCCTTCGGCTTCAAATGGTTTTAGTCATTTGTTGCAGCACATGAATGTATGAGTGAGCAGAAATTATTTCCCATTACTACCGAATTTCTCGTCAAAACAGATGAGCTTCATCCGGGACATTCTAGAATCAGCTCCACTGCAGTCATTAACAATAGTAATCGTGAGTCCAGAAGTCAGAAAACAAGAACAACTCAGCAACAATGAAGGAAATGGAAAAGTTACTAGCTGATGAGAAAAATGAAGGATCATCTCATTTCAGAATGTAGGAGATTCTCTAGAAAACCGGAAAGATGGATGAAATGCGAACAAAATGAAAAACAACAGTTCAAGTGAAATTTGGCGCATTCTCCTCTGCTCTTTCTTCCTTAACAATTACTTTAAATGACGCTAAGATGCTCTTCCACTGCTTTTTTTTACGAGTGAAATCTCTATGTTCTAAAGATGAAAACTGATATTTCAAACTATTAAAAACAGACTCAAACTATAGTACCTCTATTGAAAGAACAGAAACCACACGAATGAACAGTCGATATTAAGAAATAATAACAGACCTGTAAAGGGCCAGCTTAATATTAAGAACTGTAAAAATTAATAGCATAATTCAACAAATCTTGAAGCATTACTTCAACTTGATTCATCGGCTGAAGGGATACAGTACCGGATACATTCAGCGATTTACTGAGCACTCTTTAGCAGAAATGGTTTCACCAGGATTCTGAAATCTAAAATTCCCTCTGGGAATATCCCTCTCCAAATACTAAGATGCTCTTCATCAGTTGTATACAAACTACTTTTTACCACTTACCACAATAGAATTAAGAAATGTTCGTTGTCTCTCATGAAGCATGAATTATTACGCACTTTTGGCCTTCCAAAGTTCCGTCATCAAATACCATAGTTCAGATGTCACGATTTACTGAAAATTACCACTCCAATTTGTTTTTTACTCCGCATAATTCCCAACAGTAGTTAACACGGAACAAATAATAGACCATTAGCAAAAAAGAGATAAGCAATTTTAAAAACATATACAGCCATATCCACGTAAGGCTCCACTCTAATATTGCCCTATTATTATTTTTTTAAATCATTGTCTGCTCCTTCCATCATCAATGCCTAATACTTCAGACGTCTTTCTATTAAGAATTTTAGATTGATACTGCACCTGAATACGAGCAAGTTAATGGTTAAAGAAATGAAAAAACCACCAGAATAGTCTAAGAAGGGCTCTTATCTACGATATTGAGTAAAATTTATTCAACAACAAATTTATCACAGCTTTCACACGCTTATCATTCCCACTATATCTCAGGCACTGTTCTGAAATGAGAAACTGATAGCTTAGTACTCCATTGATTATATCTTCCGAGTCTCATAAGGAGTGTGCACACATCACCAATAGTTTTGTTTTTTATGGCATTTCTCTCCAACTATGCACCTTCAATTTCGCCGTATAGTTTGATTTTTTGGCTAGAAATCGTAGTAAATCGAATAGCTCTCAGTCAACCTCAACAGTAAAACTTGGGTTTGTGATAGCAAGACTATAACAGCGCAGTAAACTTGGATACAACATTTTTATACATTACCGATCAGTCTACAAACTACCCCGTATCAATCAGTGCCAATCTACTCGGCAAAATAAAGTCAAAATACACGGCCGATATTTTCTGAACATATATTAATGGTAAGGATTTTTTGCTACCATTTAAATCTCCCTCGAAATACTATCAAATTACAACCAGCAATGTTAACAACGATACTTTTGAATAGAAATAAGTATTAGATGAATGAAAAAATCTTAGTCGTGACAGCGTGTTTCGAAACTGCTTCAACTACAGCTCAACTGCGTTCAAATCTCGGCAAATGCTACCTGTTCACTCCTTTAATAAACTTGCAGAAGGCGTGTGAAACAGGAAAAAAAGAACTTCGGCAGTTATTGGCATTAAACTCCAGGAAACATAGTACATATATATATATATATATATATATATTATAAATATAAATATATATATAACAGTTTCACATTTATCAATCATCAGAAAGAGCCAAATCGTATGCTCGAGAACTGAGTGTCAATAACAGAAATAACTAAGAATTAATCATCATTAATCAACTCCGCCTAATCTTTCTTTCCACTAGAAGTTTCTTCCTAGTTTTTCCAAGGTCTTTTTCATGAAAGAAGAGTTATGGGAAAAACGACCTCTGAAACCAATAGGCTAATGGCAAGAAGCCAAGGCAAACGAAATCTTCATGACGTCACATATACGGAACACTATTAAAGATGAGGTGAAAGAAAAAAGACAAGAGCATTGAAGAGGAGAGGAAAGAATGAAGTGCCATTCACGACAAATCTATGACTATGACTACTATTACTACCTTTAGCTCCTTGCTTTCGGAAAATATAGCGGAGAAAAAAAAACGAAAGTCAGCATGAAACTATCTTTCCTTTAGACTTATTCGTTTGGCGAAGAGCTATGCCGTTTTCGCTTTTAGAAACGCTTAAAATACCAATTTGCGTCCAAACACATGGAAGTGACTGCTAGATGTGAAAAAAAGAAAAAGTGAAGCTTCGGGTTCCAAAAGTTCTCCCGCGACCCTATCAGTCATATAATCCGTTGACAGATCCCTTGAAATCTATTGCATCTAGTAATTTCTACCAGTCAATGGCCTAACAAAATTTTCGAAGCAATCGAAGGATATCAAGTTCCAATAAATGCCAATTGCTCTTCGCACTATGTTTACAACAAAGATACGGCAATAAACTTGAACCTTTTGTTAGAAGTAAATCTTCAAAAAAAAAAAAAAAAAAAAAAAAATTCTTTTTCAATGCTTACTAACAGAGTAAAAGTAGTTTTCAATGATCAAGGACCAGTCCAGGATGATTACACAGTTCAATTCAAAACACACTACAAGAGATCACAATCAAACCACCCTTGCGCCATATATCCGTACATAATTTCGTACTTGTTTCAAACAGAAAGTTCAACATAATTGCGATGAAATCGAAAATGTCAAAAGCCAATATTTCTCCAACTCCAAAAAAAAAAAAATTATAAATACAAAAGAGTTTCAAGCTTACCAGGCCCAGAATACTGTTGCGTATTATGCTCCTTGTTGTCTTTTCGGCGTTTTTTCAATCGTTCAGCAAATGCAACTACCTCACTAGCATTCTTGCCTGTTTCCAAACATTCTAATCCTAGCAGATACTTCTGGTAATGGCGCCTCAACTGGTATCCAGCTGCAGATGACTCGGACATCTCTGAATTTGCTTCTGTACAAACCTGTTTCCAGGTCTTATCGCGTGTTACCTGAAAAAGCAAAAAGAAACCATATCTTAAATGGAGAAAAACTCTCTAAAAAGCTGAATTTTCAATCTAATTTTTAATCGAAGGTAATCAAGATAGAGACATAGAGATTAAACAGTAGTAAACTTCCCAAAGCTTCCAACCACTATTTCAACACAATAATCAACCTCTTAACATAATGATAATCTGTTAGCTACCTGTTCAAAACCACCACGTTTCATCACAGCTAAATAAAGACGATGCAAATCAACGGTCTGCTTCGACACCTGTGGAACTTGTGTAATTGGTTCGCCCTGGAAATAAAATGAATCGAAATGGCAAAAGACGACTCACTAGGAAGCCAAAAACATCTTTTTCTTTTCCTACCAAATTTTTCCTTAGTAGTAAGGAACACTTTAGTGAACTACCAATACTGAAGGCTCATCAATCTTTCTCTAACAGAATAAATGAACTTGTCTGTACCTGCTGTTCACAAAACTGTACCAACTTTTCGAAAAAAGCTCTCCTCTCTGGCATTATATGTTGTGGATTCATTGCAGTTACAGGTCCAACCTAGAATGAAACGGATTTTCCCTGAATTAAACATGCAGAAAACTGCTTTTTCGAAACTTCGTCCCAACAACGCAGTTGATTTCCTAAGCTCACTTCGTAGCTCCTTATGAATCCGAATCACATTTGTAAAACAATCGAAGGCTTTTTTAGTTATTAAGGGTCTTAAAACTTACTAATCTATCAATAATGGATGTAGGATCCTGCCGTTTGCTCACAGTTGGTGTATTTGGTCGATTTGTAGGCACCGGGGTCCTCTGCAAATAAGTGTAATCGCGTAAGGTACAAACCACAAAAATATAGAATTGTTACATCAGATCAATCATTTCTGGAAAATCGCGAAGTTAATTCTGTCAAAGACTAGAGAAAAGTAAGGGCTTACATGTCCTTGGCTCATTTGTGACGGTGTGTGAGGCCAAGGATTAGGTGAAGCACCGGGAAGAGATTTTGAATCTTCTAAGGATTCATCGGCAGCTGAAGAGGTACCACCTGGGCTTGGTGCTGGAATACCAGCAGATGGAGTTAACGATTGCTGTGAAGTAGTTTGCTGTACTACTTCCTGCAATTCACGAAAAAAAATTTAGAATCATTTATTACATTAGATGCTGCATGAACTAATTAAAAATGATGACCGATGTGAAACTACGTGACAGATTGATATGCTTATAAGAGGGAAAAATTACTTATGTGTCTATGACAAAATCGAGATTCAAAAAACCCAATGAAATCAGGAATCGCTCTTTAAAAAATATGACAAAATTTCGTTAACGCTCACCGGCATAGGTTTCGGTGCATTCACTCTGGACTGCCAGTCAGATGGCATCGGTCCGTTTGGCATACGCGGCATTTCCATCTGTTGCGCTGGTTGCTGTATTTTAGTTGAATTCGTGGGTATCATCTGACGTGCTCCTGGTGGTATACCATAACCGGTGAAAGCTGGAAAAGTCCTGTAGCATAATCCACTTCACCCAAAAACCAATACTTAGCAAATACTGCAGACCACAAATTTTACAGAAGTGCCAATTCAAAATTACCTGATGGTGGCATGGGTCCTTGATTCTGCACTGGATAATAATGACTGTGATGCACATTTCCTGGCTGCATGTAGCGCATCTGCTGTGGAGGCCAATAAGACGGATACATACTAGCCGAATATGCTATAGATAACACAAAATTTTATAATTTTATATTCTTAAATTAGAAAGAAATGACACTCCAGCCAGTTCAGTCCTTAAATTCAGTTCTAAGGAATACAAAAATTCACCGGAGGGTTGCATTTGACCCATATTCTGTTGATTAGGCACCTGCTGTTGCATTTGTTGAGGCCCTGGAAATATGAAACTATAACAATGAATTTGAAGACAACAAGTTTCAGACCTCAATTCAGACCATAAAACACAAATTAGCTTTCGTACTCTAGCAATAATTATCAATCAAATCGCAGCTTCCCCTGTGCTGCTTATCTCTCACAATGTAATGTTCAAGGGACTTCGTGGAAATAATGCACAAGCGCAGAACAAAACGAATCGAGTATTACCCAATGCGGAACTGGATGAAGGTACTTCCATTCGAATATTGCTAGGAACTGCAGTGCCAACTGGAGAATTCTGCATGTGTAATGGCATTTGTGGTGGTGGTCCACCCTGTCCGGCAGCCGGCGAAAACACAACATCTCGCGAATCGGCTCTTCCGGTTACCTTCCCTTTTATATTACCTTTTTGAAGATTGACCGATCCTGGGCTACTGTAGCTACCATTTGCAAGTGGTGACGGTTGCTGCAAATTCTGGGAATGATTCTTTATTCCTTGGAATGGATTAATGGAATTACGTTTCAGCATAATCTACACAAGCTGTTTAAAGCAACTTGACTGTGCCATGAATACAATCATGAACATAATAATAGTATTAGGACCACAACTGATAGTTGTACTTGCGCAGAAAATACCGTGTTATGCGACTTTTTTCTTTCCAGTGAAAACGCCAA
This sequence comes from Setaria digitata, assembly GCA_003640385.1. Lineage (NCBI taxonomy): Eukaryota > Metazoa > Nematoda > Chromadorea > Rhabditida > Setariidae > Setaria > Setaria digitata. The sequence continues at coordinate 149,074 of RCAB01000020.1, read as the reverse complement.
GTTTAAAATTGGTCAGAAAATTTTTCAAAACACCTGCAGTGTTTCGAAGTGCCTTGCGAAAACTGTTACAGCTGAGGACTTCAAAAATGTCTCCCTTCATGTAATAAATTCGAAGTGAAAAGGAAACTGCTAAACAAATTCCTGTCAACAAAATGCATTTTCATAACCAAAACAATAATTCCCTCTCTTTTTTTTATACTTCTCTCCCCAAAACTTCCCGACACTCCTGAAAAAGACTGGTTGGTATCTTGACTAATTCCGTTTCCCTACTATTGAGAGACCTAAATGAACTTCACAGCACTTAACCATATTGGCTTTTCCGTCCAAAATATCGACCGTAGAGCAGCATGAAAAAAAAAATTCCCATCAAACTCCATATTTTTTTTTTCTATCTATTCAATAAGTGTTTTTTAATGATTGTTTGACAACGACGTCACTAGGTTCTGCATTTCGGCAATACCTAAGCCGCTAGTCCTACGGGTGTGTAATTATTTATGAACATATACTTTCTTCGCACCCTTCCTTATGGCTTCTTATCCATCTGCCCGCCCAACAACTATCAGATGATCGTCATATCATACATACAAATTATTCCCATCTCCCTAAGAACATCAACGACCCAAAACCATCGCCTATCCCTACTTCGCATCATATACACTTTATATGACCACGTGTTTCCGACTTCGAACCTTCTCTCATTCTTTTTTTCAACAACTAAACAAAAGTGCATGGGAATTCCCCAACAAGCAATAAATTCTTCGTTTCCAAAGAGAAGCGGCAGCTAAAAACCATTCTGCATCATGCTATTTTCTATGCACAACCTTCCGACGATCCCTAACTTAGATTCCTACGCTTCCTTTCTTAGCGCACCGATTACGTGCAGATCACAATGCTTTCATCTTGGAATAGTACTGATACAAGATGCGACTTTATCTATCACAAAACTTTTCCAGTTGTTGCACCTTGCAAATATTCACTTTCCATGTAATCACGACCCCAATAGGTTAAAGTTAATACGGTATAATTTCTATTCTTGCTAAGTTTGCCTTGGATAATATGCTTCCTCAACGTTTACCATAGCGATGAACAAATGCAGGATAATCAGGATATTTTCCCAGCAAATATTCCGACCCGATGGATATGAGTAACATGAGAACTTCCGACGGTAAATTTTCCCTAGATTCAAATATTTCATTAATGACCTCACTTCTCTTCGTATCCGGCAAGTTAACATGACGACATATTTCTGACGAGAACAATAATACTAACGAATTACTGACAAACTTAAAGTTACTAAGACTTCGTTGCTTCTAATTTCCTATTTCCGCAGCCTGATTTTCCCTCTCTTCGACCCGTGAAACAAAACGACTACAACGACGAAAGTGCTCATCTGTATCTGAACGTTCCACGTTGGAACTTTCATCAAATGACACCATTTGCCGAACCTTATAAAAACGACGAAAGATTTCTACACAAAAAGTGCTTGGGTATACATTCAGAATTGACGACCAAAGAACATTCCGCAACTAATGGTAGTGCAATCTTTTCCTTCCAGCGTAAGGTTGTTCGGTTGTTATTATATCAGGTGTAAACTTTTATTTATAACTATAACTCCGAATTACAATTCAAAGCTCTTACTTCAGGCCTGTGCATTCCATATTTACTGCAAGCATTAAGTTCATTTCGAAGAAACTTCAGGTGTGCGTACCCGAACAAGGCAGGTGAGTGTGAAGTTGGGGAATTGTTACAGTGGAGGGGATGTAGGGGATCAGCCGTGGGAACGGCCGAAAAGACAGGCTTATTTCGCTCAAGATGATGCTTCATGCCACGTACGTTAAGTCGGTCATCATTACTCGGAAGTGGAGGTACTGTGCGGTCTGTTGTCATGTGCTATTATTGACAGGTACAGGTGATAGTATCAGCATCGTACACTAGTACACTATACTGCAACTACTCTCCAGCACGTTCGTAAGGCCAGCTGCTTCACGCAGAAATTTATTCGACTCGGTCCCCTCCTCCACATCACATCACATCCCTCGCTTATGTGTGCCTCGATGGAATGGCAAGTGGTGGTGCATCGGTGCTCAGATAGATAGATGGATGGATGGAATGGCTGGATGAGTGCGTGTGTGTCTGTGTCTGTGTCCCTGCGGTGAAGGCTCTCTGCGAGGACGCCGTTGAGTGTATTCGGTGGATAGGAAGGCCGTATTCACAAGATGGAGCCCCCCAGGGATGGATGGAGCGCTCGCGAAACGAATGAGTTGCTGCTGCTGCTACTACTACTACTGTGTTACTGCACAGCGATGGTCGGCGGATCGAAGAAAATGTACCAAGGAGCTTCGTTGCAATGAGGCCGAATGTGAACGAAATTTCTCTCTGCCCTCCCTGTTTCGAATGACGCTCACTGAATCTACCTACCTACGGAAGGCACACCACCCGACGAAGAGGGAGAGAAAGAGAGAGAGCAGCACACACGGTGGCCCATAAAAAGTGCCATCAGAAATAACGAGTTTGGAATGAAAGGAGACGACGACAATGGCCTCGCGTTGCCTTGCCTCTTCCTTTGTCATTGAATGATGGTGACGCTGACGGTACCCTGAAATAAAAGCCCTCCATTCCAGCAGCACTCCACGCTCCTTCCACGTTTCACTCTCATTCTGCACATTCCGCACTCCTGTGCTGCTCCGTCCACAGTACTGTTGTTCGAATCCTCCCTTTCAAATAAGAATTTCACCACGAAATTTCCCTCTCCATCAGCCATCCATCTCCGTGTATGAGTATCAGTGAGTGACAGAAAAACGAAAGCAATTCTTAACGGAAAAAGCAAAAAAAAAATTGCCGCTGGGAAAATGAATAAAAAATTGGAAAGGCTACACTGCTAACAAGGAAAGATATGTACTTTTGGTTGATAAACAAACAGAGAGTGAGGGGAAATATGATTTTGGGAGGACGAATTTCAGGCTTGTCTTTCTCTGTTAAAGACTGAAATGCTTTCGGGTGAGCAGCTTCCCCTCCTCTCTCTCTACTTTCCAACTACCGTAACCCGTCAACTTCAGAAATTCAGTTCCCAACTGCGAGTGACGTATGAAACATCAATCAAAAATAGAATAAAGAGAGAAGCAATTAAGGCTAATTTTTGTTCGCTACAAGAAAACTTCTAGTCAGCCACTTACCAGTACAGTGCATCACCGTCACTCCGCGCTACATCCAGTTCGCAAACTTTTATCTCCTCCCCTCAGTCAGGAACCCGAACTTCTGGTATCGCGCTCTTCGATCTGTCCAGAAGTATATAACGTAAGATAATTGCATTTCTACCCATCGCACATGGTACACAAATCTAGTCTATCGCTTAAACCTCAGAAGGAACCAGTGCGACCAAGTTCCGCACAGCAACAACTTGTTTTACGACACTACTAAGTTTCAAGAATTTCCTTCTTTAAGCTTTTGTCAGTGCTGCTCATCCACTAAATACTTAAGCGGCAACATCGTATATCAAATGCGGAATACCAAACTAAGGTATCACAATATATTTGAATATTACCATATTTCAAAACAAAGCAAATCCTTTCATTTCCAAAACATTCAGCAAAAGAAGAGTCAACCGCTCGCAACACAAAACAGAACCATTATACCTAACAATTCAATTCCCCGCATTCGCCAAACTACGTTTGCCGTCGCTATCGAATGTTCTGATGTATTTCATTAGAAATCACGGAGAGAATGCTAATATTTCCCCTTTTATAGGAAGGTTCACCTCAGCATGAAAAGGAGCTTTAATCGCTTCTTTTCCGAAGCAAGATAGTGGTAGAAAAAGAACATGGAAAATGCTACTACTACTGGCGTTCACACATTAGAATCCCTCTTTAAAACTTCATTCTGATGTGCAAAACGTCAGAATGAAAGAAGTCGAGATTCAGAAATGTCAAACTATCAAACTATTTGGGACATAGAGGAACGGAGAGAGTGAAGTTCGTACAGAATAGCGATAAAAAAATTACAGAAGGATTCAGCAAATAATGTAAGGGACTGAATATGATGTGGTATACCCGTCTTCGAGCAGAGCGGAAACGTCCGACACATTGCAATTTGTTTTCAAGGTGATATCCCCTTATTTTCACACGACCACTGAAATTCCCACCAGTGTATGCGAACTGCGCAGCAATGTTATCTTATCGCTTCTCTAACAATATTATACAGATCAAAAAAGCGTACACGAACCAATGTCATTCTATCATTCCTAACAGTAAAGAGACAGTATTAAGTTATGGCTAAGCAAAATCAAGATCTAGAGATGGATCAGCGACCTGATGAATGACAACGAAGACACTTTTAAGGAGTATAAATAAGAAATAACATGCATATCTATTAGGAAAGTAGAAATTGCTAACAAAGAATTTACCTACATCTCTCAACGGCAGGCTATTTAGATCACAACCACTAATCACACCACAATGGTAGTGATAAAAACTTTCTCGTAAAAGCAACTGCCCGCTCAGTCTATTAAAAATCCAGGACTCCAAAGTTCCATTTCTAACATAACAAAATTCACCAACGACGAGGCATTATAGAGTATGTGGATGAATTAAAGGATAATTGTCGTTATGATGTAAGATGTGGAGCTCTTCATTTTGACAACTATTTCACCTACAGACCTTCTCATCAGCACCACCTCCACCCACTTCAATTAATAGAAATGAAATATAGACTTCTTGCTCTCCCCCATTCCTAACACGCAAATTGGAAAAACAACTGCAATCACCAGCTAATCTACACAACCACACAAAGATCGAAAATCATTCAGGAAGCCAGACTTTATTTGCAGAGAAACCATCATTCCGCAGACCCTTTTTCAGAACTATACGATCTAACAAAACCTTCTTTCCACCTACTGAAACGCACCTTCTTCTGCTGACACGTCTGGGGAAAATGTTGAGTGTTATCACATATCCACGAACTCACTAAACCCCTGTTATGTGTTTCAATAAACACTCTTCTCAATTATTTATGATTAACAGTGAACTAGTGGACGAACCACATAAGGCAAAAATTATTTCAAAAATTACATGATGCGTAATCGGTACCTTTAGCTTCGTCTTATGGTTTTTTCATTTTAGCCTGCATCAAGCATAAGCGAACAAGAAAATGACATAAAGCGAGAGGCGTTCAAGGAAACGTTTGATTGAAAGGGCGGTATATACATTCATATAAATAAGCTTTTTTTTTTAAATGGTTTCATTGAAGAACATATTTGCAGTTTCACTATTCATGGAAGGCAAGTACAATAAGTATTTAAGTACAAATTATTTCCTAACAAGCTAAGTTTTAAGACCAAGATAACTAGAGAAAAAATTCTTCACTTCTATTTTTCCGAAGAACTATTTTTCTCACTTTATCAAAGTTTTTTCCCATAAGCTACTTTAGTAGAAAAATTGGTAATATTAGGGTCTCTATAACTACAGAGTAATGATTAACTACGACTTGCTCTTCTCACCTTATATATATATAGCTATGGATTCGTCATTCTTTACAGTACATCTAGTATTTTGTAAACGAGAGGATTGTTCGACAGTTTCATATGTGACTGGCTCTATACTGAGTGAATTTTGTGAACTAGGAAGTTGGAATTCCTGTTCTTTTTCTTTATTAAAGTAAACAAATGGATTTGATTCGAATAAGCTGTAATTATATCGTGTGTATATCACGCAATTCCAATTCATAATTTATAAAGCTACAGCGTTCCCTTCCGTAATGCACGATGATTTTATAGGTAACTATAAATTTACTGGTGATGCGGTTACTCTGAATCAAGTGAGAAACAAGAAACTATTAAAACAAACCGAAGAAAAGTTTGGCTGCGGTGGAACCAGCATATGTTGGATATGTGGTGGTATTTGCATCTGCTGTTGCACATTTTGCGGCTGTGGGCCTTGTGGTGCTATGTTGTACACGGGTGTCCCAGGTGTAACAGTACCGTCTGTTCCTGAAGCTGTACAAATATTTGAAATAACTTTTACTTTGGTTCACAGACTACCTAAGTGAGCAAATTTCGATGAATACATTTTCCAGCTTCTCTGTTCTAATTTCATGTATCCAGTAATAAGGGACTTACGGAGTAAATTATTCAGCGTAGGTGTCGCCGTTTGATGTTGCTGTTGTTGCTGCTGAAAACCAATTCAGAACAATTCTAATGAGAAATAATACCATAAAATTCTCATATTATGAGGTGTGCAAGGAAAACACTAGATTTATGAAACATTTGAATAACAAATATCCTCTCTAAATTACCATCACCGACTTCAAAACATGGAGACTCTAAATAGTTTTTTGGAGTTTTGCAAATAGCACTAGTACCACTACTGTAATTGTTACTACCACTACCATCCCGCTTTTTGTGCTTAGATTATTTCAATTTCCAAAAAAACTACCTAGAAGCAGTTCCACACATATACATTTAAAAGCTTCGTAAAAGCCACAAATAAACATTCCCCGTTTTATAAACAAAATTCTGCCAATATTAACTCAAATCCCTTACATTCAAATCTCATATCTAATGATAAGAAAAACGTACTTTCCGCCGAATTAAAATTCTGCTTCATAAATTCAAGACCTACATATTTCCTGTCATTTTTAATTAAGGTTGTTTTACCTGAGGTGACATTTCACTGCTTGATTTAGATGTTTCAGCAGCGCAAGTATCTTGAGATGTCGCATTTGTAGCCATTTCTGAAATTATTAAGAGACCGTGATTCTGATTAAGCTTTTTTCTGCGATCTCCTTATGAAATGGAAATGCTACGATGGCCATCGAAAACACCATGGGAGGAAATCAAAACCAAGTAAACCGAGAAAAACATGCCGGTCAATGGAAAGTGTAGCCCAAATCACTGACAGATTAACTGATAAATGAACTAAAAAAGTAAGCAGCAGGTACACTGGTGACCTGCTTCACGAGACTGTTACATGGCTCGATGTCTCATGTCACAAGTGAGTCCAGAAATACTATGTTCTGGACTATTCAAACGAACCAGCAATACTGACCGTTCACTCAAAAAAACTGTAACATTCGTCGGAATGGAACTGTTTCATCCACTTGTATACTTGAACCCGGTTTGCAGCGAATAACCGTTTTGAATACCAGTGTTGTTATGTTGAGAAATTAACCAGTTGCAATGAAATGGTGGCGACAGAGTAACAGTTGTATCATATTAGTAATAAAGCAGTATTAATTGTGTTGATGCTGCGTAACCTCCTTGCAAGTTTATTTCGCAGCGCCTAAAACTTAAATGTATGCATAAATCCACCGCATGTAATTTAATCACCTTTTACTTAACCAAGTTAAGTACGTCGTAGCAAAACAAGCAATACCACTGTCCGATAGCGTCAAGAACAAACGGTACGAAAAGGCAGTAGACAGATGCCAACCGAGAAAATGATAACCAAAAAAGAAAAAATTGCCATCATTCCGAGAACTAATCTTTCTCCTGACATCATTTTTTGAAAGACAAAAGACAAGACAAAAGAGCCAAGTATCACATCATTGTTGCTTCCTAGTTCATAAATCTGCCAAACTTGGGAAGGATCTCACTTGATACTTCCGCATAAAGCTTCAGAAATAAAACAAATCCGTATTTCCTTTGCAAATGAGACTGACACTGACTTGTAACAATTAGTCATCTTGGGTTGATATTCAACCAAGGGAAATAAACATTCCCACCCTTCCAAGTGACGTNTTTTTTTTTTTTTTTTTTTTTTTCATCTATAATTTCACATTGGTTTTTCAACATCCACACAAAAAATAGCAACGACGAAAGAATCGAAACGCTATATATAAATGTATATATATATATAAATATTGTAAGTAATACTTCATCAGTGCCCCAAAGGAATGCCAATGCCAACAAACTCATTATACACGAATTCCTTCCAACGTTCTGAATATGTGCCAACAAAACTACGCACAGAGAAAGAATATTGACTGAATGGATGTGATATGAACTATGTACAGCATATCTATGTTAGCGTTATAAGCAGATAACACTGGCGAGAACTGGACAATATTTATAGGTACGAAAGTAGCGAACAGTTTGTGTCATATATTTTGCTAATTTCATGTCGAGTTTTACCAATCACAACAAACTGAGATAACTTCTAAAATTTCGAGATGAAAAATTACATGCGGAATTTTTAATCGAAATATATTCCCCACCAGTATAAGAAAAAACTCACCACAATCTGCACCGACAATTATTTCAAGAGTTATAAGACACTTTCTGTTTCAAGTTCATGAACCTCTTCATTACCGAATAGTGCCTTGGTGAAGAACTAAACACATCAATTCTACCAATTCCTTTGTGAAATAATTGTGAGGAATAGACACTAAGAGATTTCCTTCCCGGAAAAGCTTAAGCTGTGGAATACTTCCTTTACGATCAGCGTAACTCCATTTCAGAATCATCTAGCATTATCACTTCAGGTTTTTAAGGTGCGCGAATTGCAAAACAACTATGTTACATTTTACACCTCGACATTAGTATTAGAGCAGGCATTATCCCTAGAAAGGCAAACTGTATTCTCACCAACTAGTAACTGCCATTAAACTTTCAAACCTAACATACACAATGGCCAATCAAAAGAGTTTGAGAGCAATACATTTCAAAACCTTAAAAATAAGAAATTACTACAAAGAAGGGTGAATCGTGAAATGCATTATAAATTACAAAATTTCCCTATTCATAGCGCTATTACTATTAGCTACCATATCAGACATGTATATTTAATTTACATAAACAATCAATGAAATATGATTCGACTTCTCTTTAATTTGGTCCGAGAAAACAAATATATTATTCTAAAAGTGAAGATGTGAACAATAAAGTCTAATTCACACTTTACGTGTCGTCCGTTGCAAATATAGTAAATACTTCCGTAAAATTTAGAAGGGTAGTTTTCCGGGAGTCAGATACAGAGCACGTAACAGTAATACTTCTCCTCTATTCTGGACTTTCGGTGCGCCAAAACGATAATTAGTACAGGTCAGGTCACTCACTAGTTAGAACCCATAAGTACAAAGAATATCACAAAAGGCTGGAAGGTATCCATGGCAAGAATTGCTAATTCCTCGCCCAACTCCCTATATATTGTAACTGTGAGACCATAACCAGTGGATGTTTTCTCAGCTCTCAAGCTGCTGTTCAAAGTTCAAATACAAGAGTACAAAGCTCATATTTCGCAACCAAGTTAAATAGGAAACCATATCAAGTATAAAATAAGTAAACTCTAATTAGATGCCTCGATTTACGAAAGTAGTAATGACACTTCTGGGGCATACGAATGGTCTAAAAATATCGAGTAAGTGAAGCTTAAAAAGAATTACTAAACATAAATATTAGGCGCATATATCGCAATTATAACTGAATACTCATATAATGGCGACATCATGTCCCGTTATTTTGTGCGGTTTTATTATTTGTGAACTACTGTTCATCATGTTACGAAATCTAATCATTGCGAAGGCAAAAAGACGGCAGCAAAAAAGGAAACATGTAAAATTTCCTATGATGCTTATAAGGAACACCTGAGCATATGTTAGGAACTCTGGGTTATGTTGCAAATGTGGTGAAAAAAAACCGTGGTAAATGAACAAAGAAGATTCCGTACACTATTTGTCGCGAATTCTGATTACATACTTGTGTACTTGGAGAAATGTTTACGAGACGGAGATGGTTAATATGGAAGTAGATGCTTAGATGTACCAGAACTATAATTAACGCAGAAAAAAAAACTCTTAAATCTGCTGCGTTTGGAACATTGTGTCACATCCGTTCAACAGAAAAGATCCGTACAACGATATTTACAGAAAGCGTGAAAAATCCAGTCACAAAATCAGTATATCTTCGAGTAACTTTACTGTCCTGTTTTTGATAAATAGAGCAGCAATAATAACAGAATATATAGCGTGCAAAATTAATATAGACTCAGTGCTAATAAGTAAAAGAACTTAGTTTTATACTATTTGCCCTTTTCTAGCACAAAAAAGGCAAAGGTGAAATTTAAAAATGGCGATCATAAAGGGTAGCGACAGTGATAATGAAGATACTGATAATGAATAAGACAGTGATAATGACGAACGGGATAGCGGCAGTGATAATAGAGGCAGTAATGATGATAATGGGGCCGTGATAATGATAATGTGGAGGGGATAGCGGTAATAAAGTGACGATTGGTGGTGCTAGTGCTGGTAGCATGTTGGACAGATAGGAAAACAGCTAATAAACATCAACAAGTGATTACAACGGGAGAATGTTGAGGAAAGGAAGGACAGAAAGTTTCGGCTGGAACAACGATAGTGTTGCTGGGTTCGGTGTTGTCAGTGACGAGTGTACTGGCGTGTCCGGTGGATTGTGTCCCGAGGAGGAGATCCGCGAAATCTGAAAAATTCAAACATTAGTGGCGGGAGTAGAACAGGACAGGCTGTCCCTGCTCGCTTTCTCCGCATGCGAACCTGTAAGGAGAGCTGCGAATCCTCTCCACTTCTCAGTTCCCTCTGAGATGTCTCCCTAGGGGTATGGAATAGCCTAGCACCCGAGATTCCGCGGCAGATATATACCCCCAAGCCTGTCAGTATAGCACACTTCGGGGCTCAGTGCCTCCTGTCGTCCATCGTTATACTGCTCTGCTCGACATATTGCAGCACAACATCGCCAGTAGAAAGGGAGCGGTATGCAGCCCAGCCCAGCCCACTGCATCAATAGAGAGAGCGACAGAGAGAGAGACACAGAGAGGGAGAGAGGGAGGGCGGGCACGGAGAGAGGACAGCGAGTGGGCCAGGGCTGATCGATCCAAGCTAGGCACGTAGCACACCCCCACCCTCCGTCTATTTCAGGTCGCCCCTTGCAATTGCTAGTATTCGGCGGGACGATCACTCTCTCCCCTCAGGGAAGGATCCAACGGACCGCGCACAGCCCGTTGGATGCATCCCTTCCTCCTTTCCTTCCCCTCTCCATCTCTCCTCTTCCCTGTCGGTCTGTCCACCTCATAATTCAAGCAACTATCCGCTCTCGATCGTCGGCCTGTCACCAAACGATCTCATTTCGCCGGCAACTCATACTCGAGCTGTGCGTGCGGCGCGGAGGACTGGCGCGTCGCGGTTGCTTTTACTAAGCCTCGCTGTGCATGACGGAGAATCACTGCCAGGGCACTATTTCTCAATCGAGAGACACTATTTCTCATGGGCGTAGACTCATCCGAGACAGCCATCCCACCCATACGGCTATACCATTTCGTTCGTTCATAGACGCAGAGGAATGACTCGCCTTCGATATTCAAATAGACACTGCAGATTAATCTGTTCTCTGTCTCTCTGGCGGTGTCGTCTTTAATTGGATGGGTGCTTCTCGCCGGCGGGATAGGTATGTTGCTTACCTGCTGGAAGGTGGAAGGTCAGCGAGTGCTTGGCCGGAATCGGAGGGGTGGTGTACTGGCGAAGGTATGACACGTCGCCAGGACGTGTCGACACGTGGATGGTAGGGCTCAAAAGACCGGCCAACGTTGCTACCCTTGCAGACTGTGTATTGTTGGCTGTGACGTATTCTGTTCTCAGAGGAAAACATCAATGAAAGGAGAAACGTGTGAAGGCCTTTGATCAGGAAATTACGCTAAAAAACATCATGAAGAGAGGAAGGGGGAAAGTGAGAGACAAGCATTCACGGTGTGATGATATAATTGGGAACAAAGATCGTCTTGATTCAACGTCATCCCAAATTTTTAATTTATTTTTTCAGATGTCGAGCTGCTCGCTCATTCCGCTGGAAAACACCACTGCCTATCATGCATTAGCCTGGCTTGCATATTTCCCGACAACACCTCTCTGGTCTCAGTCCGACCCAGCTCGCGAATACCTCCTCCTCACACTGCCACCTAACTCACGGCAAGTCAAAACACACACTCACCGTCTGCATCACCGGATCTCTGCAAGCCATAAATGTGACACTTCTGCAGATGGTTTTTGAGGTCGGTGGGAATGTCTACATCCAAGTAACACGAGCGGGACTAGGCAGTGTATTTGTACGCCGGTGCACTTCACAACTGTCATGCAAAATAACAAAGCAGGATAATAAAACTCGCAACAGCTTATTTTACTCATACATAAATCAGGGTGAAGTAGCGTGAGAAGAAATTTACCTAAGATCAGTTCAAAATAAATGATTAGAAAGAAATGCACACGATCAATAAATGATTAGATACGGAAGACGAAGGTATCAAACGGTATTTATTTCGCAGAAATATGGATAATATCAAAAACGTAACAAACTTGAAACAGAAAATCGTTTATCCATAACAATAAAGTGCAACAATATTTACTACGTAGACATCACAAATGAAGATTGCTTCCAACCCTTACAATCTCAATAGCGGCCACTTCTATTCCATTAATTAGGAATCGTTAATAGTAACTTCTACGTCCACACCAGGTTCGATTGAAATGCTTGTAATCTGCTTCAGTACATCACTTGGACTATGCATATTGATCAAACGCTTGTGAATACGCATCTTAAATTCAGCGTGAAAGGAGCGTTTTGAATTCTCTCGAAATACTGATATGTTCAGCAACAGTTACATGCATTAATTTGTTCAAGTTCGCTGGAACTCTTATAATCGCAAAACCTTTTGAAGATCAATACTCCACTTTTATGGTCAGAAAAAAAAAAAGTAAGGGAACCTGGAAACGGTCCCAAGTTTTTGAACCTTCACCACATGGTGTTTTGCGTGTTGTAATACGAAGTATTTTCGTTGGCATACGGATTGGTCCTTTTACAACAAGATTCTTCTCTTTAGCTCCATTAATAAGCTGTTCACAAACTAAAATTTTCGAGTATTTGTGACGGAAATTTAGACTTTATAGACTTTTGAAAGGGCTAGCAATACTTCAATCCTCCCACAATTAATTTACAACACAATGTTCTCGCACCAATTCACTTTCTAAAATTCTACGTACAAAGATGAACGCAGAAACACCAAAAAGTATGAAAATATATGTATATATATATATATATATATATATATATATATATATATATATATATATATATATATATATATATATATATATATATATATATATATATATATATATATATATATATATATATATATATATATATATATATATATATATATATATATATATATATATATATATATATATATATATATATATATATATATATATATATATATATATATATATATATATATATATATATATATATATATATATATATATATATATATATATATATATATATATATATATATATATATATATATATATATATATATATATATATATATATATATATATATATATATATATATATATATATATATATATATATATATATATATATATATATATATATATATATATATATATATATATATAAAAAAGGCCACATTCTAGTTTAATTAAACTGCTATTATGCCTTTCCTTTAGAGAAGATATACACATCAATTCCCGTTACCCTCCATTTACTTGAATGGTTATGCTTTTTCACTATTGAACACTAACTTAAGTACCTCTGGAAGAAAATGGAAGCAAGTTTAATACCTTGGAATATTTCATTTTTCATCTTGGGCAGAAGAATGCGGAGGGAAAAACCGTACCTTTCTCCAACGAGTACACGTTTTGTGAAGTGAGAGTAATGCGAATACGATGCTCGGTATTGTCAAGTGTAATGGGTTTCTCCGTTTTATAAGGTACGCCAGCCTGAAAAAAAAAAAATAATAACCCAACATATAAGGTGGTAATAGAATTTCGAGCTCGAAACTGCAATCTAACCATTCTTAGAGACGATTGGATTCCAATGTTGAGTAATATACGACGATATGCTACTTCCTCTTCCGAGCTTTTCTGTGTTCAATATCCAGTTCTGAAATAAATATATCACTTGCAAAACGACAGGTGCCCCCATAACATATCCTTTCTGAACATTCTACTCGTAAAATCCCCAGCACCAATAAAACTGTACTGTAAAGTGCAGTATCAAAATTCATTACTTCCGATTATAAACGGTAGATATGCTAAACGCCCTTAAATGCATGAAAGAATGACAGGAAGTTGGATAACGCAAAGAGGAGGCAACCTAAACAAAAGCAACCAGTAACCACGTTTGTATTTGGAGTAGGGCAAAAGCTAATGAAATCGTTCAAGAAAAATTGATGAAGCTTGGCTACCAAAAGCAAAACATATTAGCTAGCAGTTCTAGCACCACATGACTGCACTGGCCATTAAAAGCTCTTCGTACTAAAAGAATTGTGTGGCTCAACTAAGCCTATTTCCAGACCGCTATACCCTGAAGAATACTGGCAGTCCAGAAGCCTGTACAGGACCATATCCCAGTAAACCAGACCCCGCCTGAATCGCAAAAATGGCAACCCTAATGTGCCGCAACACAGACCCACAGTAATCAAGAGAACCAGAAGTGCAGGCCAAAGAACACAGTTTTGGAAATTGCAGCGCAATACCCTTGGTTCCACTTAATTCTGTCTCTTCCTGGGCCAAGCATCGCATAGTGGTGTAACATTTGGTCCTGAGAGGATGTCAGGTCCTTGCGTAGCTGTCAGCCATTATTAACTATCTCACTTTCAGGTAAATGTGTCCTTGAAAATGATGAGTAGCAGTGCTTGAGAAATGGCAAGTATTTTATTGAAAGTTTACCCAGCTACAATCTAATGAAATTAAATTATTCCGTCAAGTTGTACAGTTCAAGTTTGTATACTACGGACCGTATCCTTTGTTTCAAACAATTTGAAATAAGTTTCTTGCCGGTGTAATACTCCTGCTTTATTCTCAAGTAGTATTCAGCTCAGTTTTATATTCTGAAACAAACTTGTTTCCCAATTTGTTCAAAAAAAAAACTCTTCACTCAGAAAGGATTATGTCTCTCAAAATCAATTCCGAGAAGGAAAAGGAGAAAAATAAAGAAATGGAGGTACCGGTCGTTAGCGTCGATGATTCTCTCAGACAGCAAGACCGAGAAAAGTGCGATGAGTGCCCAATCTGCTATCAAGAGTTTGCATACAAGACTGAATTACCCGACTGTGGACACAAGTTCTGTTTCCTCTGCATCAAAGGTTCTTTTCCTGTCCGTTTTTCTTTCATTCTTTTTATGTTTTTTTTTTTTTTTTTTTTTTTTTGATTGGCAGAGTTTACAGGAATTTATACGATATATGCTCTGAAAGAATTCTGTTTCATCACATGATAATAATTTACAAATATGTATTAATAGAGAAGTTCTACATCCTTTTATTGTTGGTTATGTTAGCAGAGTTGGTTATGTTATTGAGTTTTAATGCCCATTAAATTCGAGGAGTGGCCCTAAGACATGGCGCATGTCCATTATGTCGGAAGCGCATTCCTTGCAGTATATTTCTTGACCCGGTAGTTAAGACTCTTGCTGATCAGGTTTGTTGTTTTTTATTTCTTTTTTTTATTAGGTTTTTAATTTCTAACTTTTCGTTATTCTTTCTGTAGTTACAAGAAATTAATGAAGCTCTGCTAATTGGTGGATGAATTTCAGTCCACAACAACAGGATCGATGGCTGCTGCTACCGAATCATTAGGTAGTGCTGGGGAGTACATCACCAGTCGAGTGAAAAATGTAGATGAAGTTCAATGGTTCTACGGGGTAGGTAGTTTATTTGTTAGCTATTGCCTTTTATGCATGTGATTAATTCGTGTGTATGAATCAAATTCTTAGAAATTTACTCTTTTTGTTCACAATAATTTAAATGAAATAGGTTCACTGTAAAAGTCGCAAAAAAATATTTGTCTAGGCTCGGCATGGAGGCTGGTGGCGTTATGAACGTCGACATGAAAATGAAATTGAAGAAGCTTATCAACATGGTTTACATAGTATTGACTTGCTCATTGCGGGTAGCTTGTATTGCGTTAA
Source organism: Setaria digitata (assembly GCA_003640385.1). Taxonomy (NCBI): domain Eukaryota; kingdom Metazoa; phylum Nematoda; class Chromadorea; order Rhabditida; family Setariidae; genus Setaria; species Setaria digitata. The sequence continues at coordinate 133,122 of RCAB01000020.1, read as the reverse complement.
TTTTGACAGTATGTGTCAGTATAGGAAAGATCTTGGCAGGTATGTGGTATTTAGTTTATAAAATTACTTGAATTTTTTCGTGGGCGGCATAAGAAAATTCCCTGTGAATTTCAGTTTATACAATAGTTTCATCTAGTTGAGACTGATGTTGGCGTTGGGATTTTCTGGGAATAGAAAATCACCGAAAAAGCAAACATTATAAGAAGAGGTTAGATGGAAGGTAGATTCTCACAAACATGTTATGTAATAATTTAAATTTCGGTTAGTTTAGTAAGAATGTTTGCTCCACCAAGGACAGTTCCTGTGTATTCAGCTATAGTTCTTTCCACTGTAGGACAGGGAGATTCACTCGTGCAGTCAAACGAGTTGAAGAAGGAGATTCTAGCTTGGATGGCAGTGTTCGTGGTATTGCTGGTCTACGAGCGTCTACACAACTGAATATGAACGTGGGACAAAGTTTGTCCGAAGATCTAAAAACAGTTACTGTAAATTTAAGAGATATTGATCTGCAGTAAAATCGAATCTTTGAGCAAAATGAAAATTCCATGACATAGACCTCTTTATTCTTTTAAATGTGAGTATTTATTTTTGAAACTCCAAATTTGGCCATCGTTCATGTTTTCATGATTAACTTAGTGATCTCGAGTGATATCCAGTCGAACTATCCTTATTTTCATGTGTTGAACATATGCTGGTCAGCATTCTGTTCTTAGAATAGGTCTTCTGTAAACAAGTGTGTGACAATAATTTAGAGATATCAGTTTAGTTCAGGAAATGTAGTAAAACATTATTACATGGGACCCATGTTAGTATTCTCGTGCTTGTTTAGAGTTTTGAATTTTTTTACCCCTTTTTTTTTTTTTTTTTTTTTTTTTTTTGTAGAGACAAATCTAGCTCACAAATTGATTTTGCGATTTGTGTAGAAAATTAATGTATATAACATTTTCGTTTTATGATTTTTTTTTTGTGTCGACTTACTTGGCAGTCTATCTATCTATATATATATAATTTTAATCAACATTATATATATATATATATATATATATATATAATACACAAATCTATATATATATAATGCTGATTAAAATTGAATTTTTCCTTAGTAAAAAGTTATTGTCGCTCAAATAAATATTTCCTTTTAATTTGCACGTGGTAAGACATCATTACATGGTGATCCATGTTATTAATTTTATCTTCAGCTCATTTATAATAGATTTCAGATATATGAAAAGAGAGTTCAAGTTACAGGCGTATTCCGTTTAAAATATCATGAAGTTAGCTTTATTTAGAATTTTTATCCGGTCTTTAAAATTGGTGAAAGATATGGAGCAGTCCTTGCTTGTTGTGCTTAATGAGTATAGTAGGTTTTGTTCAGATCAAAAAATTTCATATAACTTTTAATTTTAAAAGTTCCGATGTTGATAAGTTATTCTGAGAAATAATTTTATACGAGACTTTCCACGATAGAAGTCCTCGATTGCATATATATGGAGTTGGTTCTTTGGCTCATCGAATTTTGACCTAGTTAATTTCGTCTAACTTGTTTGGTTGAGTGAAATTGTGCTCTTCGTTCAATATTAATTATCCTTCAAGCTAAATTTCTTGGATATGGAAATTTTCGTAAAGCATACCATCTAAATCATGACTTCACATGTTCACCATACCAAAAGGACTAGAGATACCTCTGAGTTTGATGTTAGATGGATCCGTGGATTTGCACGGTGAGCAACTTTGATATGTGAAAACTGGAAGGTGGAATTAAGACGCGTATTTTGTAAAATTTTTGAAAAAGAATTACAGGTAGAGGATATTAAATCAATTTTATAAGTTGATTTTTTTCGTAGATTTCCATGTTTACTGGGAATCATGTTTTTAGGTTCTTTTATGAACCAAAAAATTGTACCATTGCTGATAATGATACGATCACTATTTCATGTGATGTCGCTTTTGTTTGCTTTCTCTGATATTAGGTAGGATATATGAAATTAATCAGTGCTTGCAAGGTTTTTATTTTGGAAATATTTCGATGTACTAGATGAAACAAATAGTGAATCGCTGATAACTAGTCGACAAGAATGAGGATCTGGTAAAGTTCAATGCTTAGTTTGAAGCCGTAGATATTACCTTGCTGTCTGTCCACGACATTTCTAGTATTTGTAAAAGATTGCCTTCGTAACATCACATCGAAATCGCTTTACTAAAAATTTGTTGAAGATGACAAAGAAATATGGAAATTGTGAACCCTGAAAATGACTAAGCACGAAAATACTGTGGATTTAAATCTGAATAGACTGAAAAACCATATAGGATGAAGATTCAACAACTGATATAAGGAAGCATTGTAACTTTACTATTAATGGATTCTGTGGATTTCTAGCCTCAGGGAAAGAACAGTCGGATTAGAAGATATAACGAAATTGACAAATTGATTATCGAGAAGAAGAGAGTGGTAAATTCGCTTTAGTATCATCACCCCAACAGCGAAATGGTTGGAAAGTTTCGGAAGGTTCATGCTTTACTACATTAACTGGTTTCCGACTTTCTTCTTCATACTTCATAGTCTATTATTTCTTCCAATTTTTACGGGAAAGTAATCACAATATATAAATAATGGACTGAATGCGAAGAAGAGGGGCATGGGGTACTTACTACGTCCCGAACAGTAAGTAACATTAACATTTCTTCTGAAAAATCTACTAGAAGAAAGTTGGCCTTCTTTGCATAAATAATTGCATCTTTGAAATAGAATAAACTTGAAAAATAAATCCCATTTGTACCGAAATCCACACCAGCATTTAATTATGGCACTCTAGATTTAACTGCGACGATTTGTACTGTTTATCAGAGCATAATCGAAGTACAGCTAGCAGTGCAAATGATCATCGCTCGTTGCAGAAAATGATTACTGATAAGCAGATGATGAGCAGAAGAAGATTGAAAAACTTTAATGAAATGACTCGTTCACAAAATACTAGTCACTCTCTCATAGAACTATTTCTCTTTCATCCAAAATGGGAAAGAATGCATTAACAAAAAAAAAAAAAAAAATACAACCTTTTCCGGGCTTTACGTTATTTGACGCAGTTTCAAGTACTTGCGGCAGAGTATCGGATACAGTCAAACGAAAAGATTTCCTTTTGAAAATTTTTGCTAAAATCATGCCTCCAATGAATTGGATTGATTCACTCAAATAGGTGTTCAAATTATCCAGACACATCAGCTTATCTCAATCTACATTTTTTTAATATATGTTTCAACTGAGGTACAAAGCTTAAGTTATCAGTTCGCAAAAAGAACTTCCCCCATATTTTGTCAGGAAACCGCTGAACTGTAAATTTGAAGACTTGCTTTCGTTTGCTGTTCGTTGATTTATAAACAAGTCTACAAATATGTTACAACACTGCTTCATAAGTCAAGTTCATGCAGCTGAAGAACCTGTTCAGATTTGGCATCTGAAGCATCGCAACAAATTATTTCTTCTGAAAACAAGTCAATCAATGATATATCTCATATATTCAGCACTATTTCTAAATTTCAGAAAAGGAAAACATCGTGTTTTGATGCAGACGGGCGGTATGCCATGATGCTAACGACTGATATAAAACGAACCAGAATGATATTTTTCAGTGATTAATATAATTTGTAGCAGTTTGGGATTGCAATGACGGGAACTTCATGACTGTTTCTTTTTGCGATAAGGGAAAAGTGAACTAGTTGTCAAAATTTTAAAATCTGAATTCCCAGTGCTGTATTGAATAGTACATGTGAGTTATGTTACAACCGTTTCCTCGTCCGAATTTTCCCCAGTCGGTTTCTTCAGAATCCGTTGATCCAGTCATTGCTTTCTTGTTCTATCGAATAAAATTCATCGCTCACTGGTTTCGGAATTTGCTTTTTATTTACTCATTAACAAGTCTTTGAATTTGACGAAACTTTTTGTAAGTAAACTCTCAACCTTTTTTTCTTTAAAATTTTTGGAATTTAAGAATTAATTCTCTTCAGAGATGAGTACAAAAACATTGTTTGCTTCAGCAGTAGTCTGTAGTGCCTGTGCTATTATGGTATCGATAGCTGTTATTGCTGTTATTTTTCGTGATATTAATAAGCTATATGATAACGTAATGGTGGGAATGGAAGAATTCAGAGTAAGTTTTCGAGATAATAGAAAAGACAACAAAAATCTAGAAATTCTCAAATTCTCATAAAATAATTAGAAATATATTTCCAGATAACAGCAGAGGACACATGGCAAGAAATCACATACGTGAATGCAAATCCATATGGAGCGATAGAAAAAGCCTCTTTCAACTTAGGCGTTGTGTTTCGATCTAAAAGACAAACTAATAAGTGCAGTGAGTTTTGTCTTAATTGAACTTTCCCAGTAATTCTATTAAAGTCAGTTAAATGTAAATGAAGCCGTGAGTCGGCTAGAAAGTTCCTTTTTCTTTTCCAGACTGTGGTCGATCATCGAAGAAATGTCCGCAAGGACCTGTAGGACCCCGAGGTAAGCCTGGCGAAAAAGGTATGGATGGAACACCGGGACCAGACGGTGAGCCTGGAGTACCGGGTGTTGCTTTGTTAGCAACATTCCACATCCCAGGTGGTTGTATCCAATGTCCGCCTGGCAAAGAGGGACCACAGGGACCGGACGGTCCAGAAGGTCCACCTGGACTTAAAGGTCCTCCTGGGACACGAGGGAAGGACGGCAAGCCAGGACACTGTGGTCCATCCGGGCCAAAAGGTGATGATGGTTTGCCGGGTCCTGACGGTCCACAAGGAGACCCAGGTCATGATGGTAAGGATGGGAAACGCGGTACTGGGCCAAGAGGAATGAAAGGACCAACCGGACAGCGTGGACCAGTAGGTCCAAAGGGCAGTGATGGTAGAGATGGAGAACCTGGGCCGCAGGGGGAGACTGGACCAGACGGAAGACCTGGCGCAGCTGGACAAGAGGGCAAATATGGGGATCCTGGCATAGTTAGTATATTTTCCCTGGAAATTTGCTTGCCATGAAGTACCTCAAAGTTTTTTCTCATGTATGTATTTTGCTGCTGTATCCAGTTCCCAAAAATCTTTTCTTTTTTAGCCCGGTGTTCCTGGATTGCCTGGGCATGATGCGGTCTATTGCCCGTGCCCGCCCCACACTAACAGTTTTGGAATTCACGAACAAAAGGCACCGCCACCGCAGAACCACTACGGTGGATCACAAAAATACGCACCACCAGGGCAAACCGAGAATGGGTACAAACGGAAGAAGACACAAAAGACGGAATAAAAGCAATTATCTCTATTCTGTCTAAATTTTTGCATTTTATGCTTTTTACATGGAGACAGAGACGGGAAGGGGAGAGCCTATATTCTGTAACACGAAGGCAGCCTTTCCTTAACTACAATAACTGTAAATAAATGTTCCTTGGCATGAGTTACGATTATCATTATACAGCGTCTTTTGCAAGGACACTTCTGTTTATCCACAATCCATATAGTGTAAATGCTTGTCTGACAAGTTATGAAATCGACTTCCAAACAATAGGTTTTTGCAATATAAACATAATAGTAACATAAATACATGAAATATCGAGAATACTCTAAATATGAGAATACCAGGGCAAGCAAGCAAATCAATCTACAACCAAAGACCTTCTCTGTGCTACTTTCACAGCTGCATTAGAATAATGCGCACTAAAGGACTATAAATTTTACTGAAAGAAAAAAGCTATTTTATTTACAATTTATCGGAAAGAAACAAACTCTGAAGAAACGATTTAGCACCAAATCATGCTGCATGTCATAAAAATAACTGAAAACAAACCTCAATTTCGGAACGTTCAAACCGGCTGCTGTAAAAGGCACTCATTCATCGTAGCACACTGAATAAACTCACTGGCAAATCAAAGTAAAGCATTAAAGAAGAAACGAAGATGAGATCAATATAATGTATAAACAGATAATCACGATACGGACAATATCCAAACCACTTCACACAAGTAAAACTGCGCAATCTTTCTGAACATTCATCGACAATAAAGCATGTCATAAGTCCTATTATACTTACTTACCGCCAGATTCTTCAATACGCTGCAAAAGGCTCAGCAAAAAGACTAACCTTTGCCTTAATTCATCAACAGGAATTTCAGGCAGTTCTAATTGTATTGCTGCTAATGTAAGATCTAAATCAGGCCCGTTTTCCTTGTGGTTGTACAAGATCTTTCGATCTTCCTCGATCGTCCATTTCCTGGTTGGATTCGCCACAATCGGGCAAGACATTGTACATTGGACAAATCTCTCCGTAGAAGAAACCCTCCCTACAGAACTCATAGCTAAATCGGTACTCAGGATTTCAGACCCCGGGATATTTTTCTTTAAAATCTCAGCAGCCATTCCGGAATCCTCAACCAGGTTTTTGCTGGAATTAGTATCATAACTGCTTACCTCTACTAAACTTGTACTACCATCTACGGTAAAGATATTTCTTTGCTTTACTAGAATTTCTTCGTATTTTTTCCGCCTCTTCCTCGCTTCGGATACTTTTCCTGTCTGAAGGGATCGTTTTCGAGCAAACTGTAAAGTGGTGGTAATATTCTTCCTCGGTGCAATAACTTTCAACGCATCATCTTTTTTCTCCTGCGATGACGGATGATTCACATGTCGTAAACTTCTAGAGGGGCCTGTTTCTGACAGTTCCATAACATCTATATTACTCGGTATTTTGGATTTACGTTTCTTGGTTTTTCTTTTTGGAGGCCGACGGCGCGGTAGAATTGGAGGAGTGTGTTTTGTTGGCTTCCATTCTGCTACAACCTCGTAGAGTTTTCCTCTAAATTATACAGTAAATAAGCTAAATATAAAACAAGGAAACATGAGGGAAGACTGAATTTCTTTAAAAGAAAAACTGAAATATTAGGCTACTGCCAATTTAAACCCAATGATAAACACATGCATTGTTTAATAGGAAAATTCACTTCCGTTCAGTAAACAGATTGCGCAAGAAGCCGACAAAGACTCCGGAACGCTGCTTTTCCGTTTCGACACCAATCGCTGTACTAAGATCAACGTTTTCAAAACAGGGATCTACTTTCTTCCAACTGCTCAAATCAACATATTCAAAATCCGTTGCGGGATGACTAAAAGTTGCTTAAATATTCATAATGCAATAGATGATACTATAAAAAAAAAAAAAAAAAAAAAAACCTTTTAATCGCAAATGAGTCAAAAAAATAAAAAGCGCATTTCTTTCATCACAGCAATCTATAATCGAATAGTCTTAAAGTGAAAAAGATTAAATTAAAGATAATGCTCACCAAATAAGAGATAAAGTTATAATGGAAATAAACTAAATAAACTAATTTCAATGAAATTACTTCGATTGACAAACACGTGTAGGAATATTTTGCGAAATGATTTCCCATAGCGGACCCTTATTACCAATTAACTCCGACAAACGAGTTGTTAGAGCTTCGCATGTGCAATCGAATCCTAAAAATTAGTTCTAAACTGGTTCAAAAATTTCAAAAAAAGAAAATGTCAAACGTATAATGAAGCAATGAAGTTGCAACACACATACAGAAAACTCAGATTTTATAGAATCCTCTTCTTTAAGAAAATAATCCACCTTCCTTTTGTACTTTTTTTCTTTTTTCTTAAATAGCTTTTACAAAACCTGTCCTATCAATTGGCAAGGTAATCTGAAGCTGAAACATAAAGGATGAAAAATAATCAATAAGCAAAATTGAAGTCTTTCTTACCAAGATCACGTACGTTACGAAATATAGTGCGCGCGGATAACCTTGTATTCCCAAATGATGTAAATGCCTGTCGAAAATAGTTAAGTGTTAAAGAAGTTAAGGAATTGATACAAACCCCCGAAAATACGTAATTTTATATGATAATGGAAATTTCTGAAATATCTATCTGGTTAATATTCATCATTCTCCACAAATGCTCACAATAATATCTTTGAATGTAGATTAACATCACCCAGAATAGTATGGCTTGCTTACAGTCAAGTCTTCAACGAATATTATAGTATATTCAGCGTTATGGAACTATTTCCTTTCTAAATCTTAAAAAAAAAAAAACCTCGATATTGTATATCATCTCCAAGGCATTGCTGTATGCCTTACGAACCGGATTTTCCAGAACACTTGTCGGAAGTAAATTTTGTGGAAACAAAAACGAGAGAAGAAAATAGACCGGTTCATGTTCTTCCTCGAAAATATCATGCATCTTTTCGAATAACTGAAATACAAAGAATTCACGAAATTACGTGAATAACATTAATTTTTACAAAAGCAACACTTTGAAAAACAAAGGAAATGAAGGCGCGCCTACCTCTGGAGACATTGAGCCTTCAGCGATCAGCTCACAAAGAGCCCTCACTTTGTCTTGATGCATGAACATGCGTTGTTCGAAATCGTTAAAAATGACATGGGCCATACATTTTACTTGAAGTGCACGATGCTGTGCATCAAGCATCCCATAGAGTCCATTTCTAACGCGATCTCTGCGAGTGCGTATACGCCTCCGTCTCTTCTCTTCACCTACAGGTTCATTTCCTTCTCCATCACTACCATCGTCCTGAGAAATGACACTGACAGAAAGAGAAAAGCCATATGCAAAACTGTTAAGTAGAAAACAAAAATACAACCGTAAAGCAATCCCAACAAAAAATTTCTTGGTTGACAGCATAAGTTGAGCAACATATTTTTATAAAGAAATTAACCAATCTAGAAGTAAAACATACTTCCCGATCGCCCGGTAACGATGATTTACTACCATCTGCTGTACCAGACGGTCGCCTTTCATTTTTGACACTTTCACTATTGTGCCTTCCATCATTCGACACTGTCTGGTTATTCTGTCCCTGCTTCGCTTCCCCGATTTCTCCACTGTTTTGAGCAAACAGAGAATCATTACAACCAACAGACTCAAATACTTCAATAGTATTAACAGGGGAATCGTCATATGCAGTTTGAGCTATTCGATTACTCTTGACGTTCTTATGCTGTGAAATTTGAGTTGTCCCACTATTAGTAATACTACTGGAAATTGCAAGATCACACTGAACAGCTTTATTTTCCATGTTAAACATCAATAGATCGCTGAAGTACATTGAGCTTGTTGGTGTCCATCTGAAATGATTAAAATTTGAGAAGCTGCTTTCAAAAGAACAATTTCCAAAACTTCTACTCCTTTAACAATTACAGCGTAAAATGTATTAGTCATACCTTACTGAACTGGAGCACTCATTATTTCCATTTGGAGTAATCGGAATCCAGTTTGCTGGAAAAAAAACTATAAATAACTTTCAAATAAGTAAAAAGAAATGCTCATTACGATTTTCAGAGAAATTAAGCCGGTTCAGCAAGAAAACTTTTATAAAATAGCCAACTGAGACATACTACCATACTGTATCGTCTCCCATTCCCCTCCGTCTTCCTGTGAATAATATGGCATGATAAAAGAAACTGAAAAGCGACTCTACTTCCAGATCTTGTTAATCATTAAAATTATCATGTTCATTACATGGTTTGTAAGTCTGTGAGGCACAATCCAATACGTCGCAAGAAGCCTCTGGATCAGAACATAGTGAGTGAAATGACTTCCGGCTTATGCCCCGAACTGAATCACTTCCTTGGCGGCCTTCATAGTCCTGATCTAAAATGATCACATAACAAAATTCAATACTAAGGTTTCAAAATAAACCATTCCATAATTTCTAAAGTTATGTAATAAGACTGGAACAATAATTATAAATTTCAAATATAATTAGGCAAACCGGCAAAAATTCAAGGAAGAAAAAAAAATGCGTCGGTACCTTCTACAATATCATAAGCTTTTTTTTTTCTTTTTTTTTTTAAATAATCAAAGTAAAACAAGATGACATGCCAAATTTCACTGCTACATTTTCGTGCCGCCTATTAACTTTCCCAGAGCATTTGTAGTTAAAATCAGCCATTCCAAACTGTGACGCGACATCATCGCTGCTATCATTTTCTGTTTTCGAAGACTGCTCTGGAGAAAGTGAATTCCGCAAACTTCTCGACGGTAACAAAGCGGTCATAATTTCTCCTTCTGAACCACTTGATCCTATGCTTTCATCGATTTTATCGAGGGAATTTCCTTTGTATCGATTAGACTCAAAGTTTTCCCCGAATTTATTCATTTCTGATTTTTTAGCTGGTGGTATTTTTTTGAATGGAGCAAATTTTACTGCTTTATTCATACTGGTACCTTCTACAGAAACTGTTGAATCTGCAAGAACAATTCATAATAAGTGTAGATTAGCACTTTATTAAATTCTTTGAATAAACTTGACAAAATTTTAATCTGAAGAGATAAAATTTGATGGGACCTAATAAGTTCTAATGAAATATTTTACAAACTAAGTAGTATACCACTCTTAGACGACGTAACTGTTGAACAAGCTACTAGCGATTCCACCTTCACAGATGATACAATTCGTGAATCACGTGAAATCGATGTCGATGAATTTGACGACGGTGATTTTCTCTGTTCATCTGATATGACTGTTGAATGTTGTGAAATAGGTGACACGACTATCGAATGGTGCGAGTTTGAGAATGACGAATTGGTTGCCTTACCACACACTGCAGTGGACGCGAACAACAAAAGATTATGAACAGGCGATGACGGGCTTCCAACTATTTCACTTTGCTCTGGAAAGAACTATGATTCTCAGAAGCTTGGCGAAAATTACTAATTTCTTTTTATAGATAACGACTGAGTTACCCATATTTCTACCTACAATATTTCAGTGTAATAAAATAATATAATTTTACATGTTTCTGAACCATTCATTTCATTTAATAGTCAGAAACTGAAAATTTCATACCAGTATAGACGGATCTAATGATAGTGTTCACTGATTTATTGGTACAATTAACTTTAATTTGGTTATCGATATCAGAAACAATCGGTCTAGATACTTCACCTTTGTCGCACGCTCGATTTCCAGCACTGTCTGTGCAACTTTCCGCAATGCACGCCAGAGGAATATGCTGTGAACTGGAAGAGTCCTGTAAAGGATGACCACAATTGAAACAACTATTTTTCAGCGAAACCGAAATTTGGGAACTCAAGAAAATCTTTTGCCTTTTTCCAAAAGAACTATCAACATATCTATTTTTGTTTCATTCAAGTAAAAAATAGAAATTTAACATAAAACTGCTTCGTATCATATTCACAAGCCGAAAGCGCAAGCTGTGGAGAAAAAATAACAAAAAGATATTTTACCACTGATGGAGAACCCTTTTCATTAGCGATCTTCACAAAAGTCAGACCGTCCAAACCATGATCTCCATATTCTAAACCATGCTGCTGCCTATCGACGAGCTCCTACAATAAAACTGCAATGTTATCTTTTCAATCAAATAATCAAATTGTATATGTAATAAGCATAGAAAATCTTTCCAGAGCAAAGCGAAATAGCTGACTTTAAGTTTAAAATCAATTCCATATAAAAAAAAAAAACCTTAAGCCATATTGGCTGGAGATGCTGTGGCCATAAATAGGGCGGACCAGAAGTCGCGCTCGATCTGTTTTCCAAAGGAAAAATCATATTTATTACTCCTGTTTCAGCTTTCTAAAAATTTCACTTCTTTACTTAAAGTTTTGTACAAACAATCCTTTATTTTCGGTGTATTGATAAATCATCAGCTTTTTTTTCTTCTTTTTTTTCAAGCAGAAATGGACTCTTACCATGAAAAGCGCATGCACAGGTTGGCTGCTGCAACGGAAATTCTTTAAATGCAGCCGTATCTGTGAGTGCATTTTGTTGGGCAATAAATGCTGACTGATCAATGCATAACGTTTTTGTTTTCCAGAAACTTGTTTCAAATGAGCAAACTGATATAAACCAAGGGCTAGAAGACACTCTTCTTCTCGGGTGAAATATGGATAAAATGTAGGAAACATCTTCATACGAACCTAAATATGATGTTTTGCATACTGAGGAGTCCTATATATTTCAATGGTCCTGTATTTTTAGCGAAGCAAGAAAATCATACCTGTGGTAGCAATTCCGGAAATATCAATGCTTTGCTTCGAGAAAGAACGAGCATTGTTTTTGGTAATGGAAGCTGCACTGAAATTAGAAACCCGATAAGACGAATTATTTATACAATTCGTTTGCTTATACTGATTTCCCAAAAAAAAAAAAAAACTATTCTATTTTAGAAACTCGACGCACATTTTCTGGATTTTCGAGACCGAATAACAAAATCACTGATAGTTTCACATTCTATTGCATCATGACATGTAACTATGCAGGCTTCCAAATTTATAACATTGAATAGAGAATGCTCCGGACGCTCCAAACAGTAATCGTTCAATTCATTCTGCAGTACAGCGATAGCTTAATAGAGCAAATTTTACAAAGCGGAATGAAAAAAGAAATTTTTTATTACTCCTTTTCTATACTCGCCATATATAAATATCGGTGATTATTGAAAAATTTAAACTTACAATCATAACTTGGAAAGCATTATACATTTTAACCATTGTTTTTTCAAAATAACAGCCCACTGCAAACTGAGTAAGAAGCTGCACGTGCTAAAAATGTAAAATAATCATCTCTACAGATAAAGAGACGAATTCCGCACTTCTTTTAAAAATATAAGCCAAAGAATAAGAAGTGATCATTTTAATCCTTTTTCCAAGATAGAACTGTGTTTTATAGCATTGTGAAATCGAACAAAAGCGTAAAATAATCTGAGAGAAAAAGCTGGAGATCAACATACTTTCTCAAACTGCGCAATTAATTGCTGAAGTTCATAGAATGAAAAAAAAGGAGGATTTTCAACACTCGCATATAAAAGCGACGAAGATGTTGTCGAGACTTTTTGAAAATCCTCGAATGATGCATCCACAAGAATGGTGGTCGGCTCAATATTTCCTGGTAGAGACCCCGTAAGTATTGTTTTTGTCTTCCTCATATTTAATTGATGGTCATTCTGCTTAACCAAATGACACGATTTGTTTTCATCCTAAATAAGTAGAAATATAGCTTCCATACCTTCCACTCCAATAGTTTAGTCGAACTTGACATAACGTAGATTTCTGATGGAACTTCCACTGCTTTGAAATTACGAAAAACTTAATTTCAGCTTTTTGAATACTTAAAAATTACTTTCACGGACTCCATGGTTTGTTCTAGATGTTCAGGAGAAGGCAATAAACGTGCCTCTAGCAAGTCTTGCAGCAAGTTTTCAACTTCTCGCACTGCAAAAGAAAACAATTAGTTCTTTCAACTTTTTATAATAAAGTACTTTAAAACAAGTGAATATACTTACAGGGTATTTCAGTGGCACGGTCCTTCCGTACTTCATACTCTTCTATAATATCTTCAGCATCTGCATCCGAAAGGAAATTGTATTCCGGATCTTCGGCCTCTGCAACATTGTATGGAAGTAGATATCCGTAAACAGGGATTATTTTCTCTAGGGAAGGCGTTGACGAATAAAGCACTAAAAAATATAAAAAATACCATCAAGATCATATTTTGACGGATCATTCAAATTTGAAATAAATTCTACGTAATCCGGATCATCTACCGCACTATACAATAATACATCATCGCTTAAGTTCGGCATATCTTCTGGATAAGCATTATTTTCACGTTTTGAACGTGTATGTAATGCGGGAGGTATATTATCATCATTATCAATTTCTACCTAAAAGAGTGAACATGACTACCATATAAACACACGAAAGTCTACACCCCATGTTGGAAAATTTTTGGATTTAATACAAAAATGAACAATTAAGTACACCTGAAATGCAGAGTTCAAAATCTCAAACGAAGTTTCCGCATCCACTTCATTTTCTGCTTCACCTTCACTCGCATCTTCATCCTGAAAGTACAAAAATTAAAGAAATGTATAAAACCTATGAAAAACAGTAGCTGCACTTATAACGCAGAACTAATATTCAAAAAATTAAAATTGCAAAGAATTCATTCCGAAAAAGAACTTCCCAGAAGACAATGAAAATAAGAAAGTGCACCTGCTCGGGAAGATAATCATCATCATCTTCTTCATTGGAATCATAATTAATATCAAGGAACGTTCGCGAAGCACGAGGTACTGCTACAATGTTCGCTTGCTTCAGATCAGTATGCTGCAAACAATTTCAGTAATCTGAATAAAGTTTCAGATAATGAGAACAAATATTTAAAAACAATTATAGGTGAAGTTGTCAAAAGAAAATCTGAAGCAAGGCCAAGAAAGACACAGGGCACAAAACATACCTACCAAACATAATTTCATTGATTTTATCGGTAAACTCACATTCGACAACTCACCGTTCCCTGCCCGGACAAATGCTTTGTTCTTGACCTTGTCAATTTAAGGTCGGCAATCGAGGAAGTTTTATCCAGTCCCATGATAACAGATATCACCTCAGGATTCTTTATCATATGCTGAAAACAAGAATTAAGTTTTCAAGGTTATTTTAACTCCCATTACTTTTAAACAACTGAACTCTGATCTTATAGGACAAGAAATTATTGAAGAAATGGAGGCCTTTACGAACTTCCTTTATGTTTACTTGATTTTTCCATTAGCTTCAAAATGAAACATTTTCTCGAAACTCGCCAAAGGCAAGAAAAGAAAACTCACATGCAATATAGACTTAACATTAATAGCCGTGAGGTTAAGCGACCTAGCTTTCCTTTCCAGCTTCTCGTCTATGTGTTTCCACATTTTGACAATTTCTTCCCTTTCCTGAATTTCTTTGACTTTTCCCTTCTCCTCAATACCACGCTCATCCACATTTTCTTCGATTCTAAACTTTTTATCCATAACCTAAAACCACAGCATTCACTTCAGATTCTTTAGGTTTCATTAATATCTTAATTCCTAATTATTATGACAAAATTATTGTCACCAACTTAACAAAAGGGAATGCATTTTTCCTAATTTTAGAGTAAACAAATAAAGTTTTTACACGAATCTACAAGGCATTGCTCTTTATTGTATAAATCATCGTTTTCTGGGTAAAAACCCAATATGGAATACAAATGTTCTGAAGTCCAAATCAAATATCCTATTAGGAATGATACTACGAGAAAACATAACTAAATATGCTCTCTCAGGGTTTTTTCCTTACCAGGTAAACTTCGATAAGCAATTCATGTGCTTTGTTGTTAAACAGAAAGTACAAAAATAGGCATTAGGAATTTCTTTTTGTACATTTTTACTGGAAGCAACGAGGAAACTAAAGCGTCCATAAATACCATCGATAAATATACAATGTTATGATAGTAATTACCTTCGTAGCAAACAAAATATATGAAGATAAAACGAGCTGATTTGTGCCAAAGGGTTAATACGAAAAAAAAAAAAAAAGCGCTAAGGGAAACATGAAAAATAAATTACACCGAAATTCCTAGATCACAATGCATTTATATTTAAAAATTATTAACTCACAGGAAAGAAAAACAGAATGACACTGAAGCAGTAACGGAAATAAAGCATAATAATACAATGAAGATTCGATAAATTGCTTAAGCACGATAAGAATATTACAAGCGGACATGAAAGAAGTGCGTAAGGCAAGTGTATCTGAAAATAAAGTTTAGGACAACAACAAATTTATACTGAGTTTTATAATTAGCAATATAACAGCAAATTACAAAGCAGCAGAAGAAAATAAAGCAGAATAATGAACCACTGGGAAAGTAAAGTATTTAGAGGATGTTTAAGCCAGTGCTATGACACTCAATAAATTTGGAAATCTCAAGTCTCAAAAAAGATTTACAATCACAGAAGCGCTAATAATTCACAATTTCATGAAGTTATAACAGAACAAAAATAAATTTCAAAAAGTACGAATCCAGTTACTGAAAAATGCCTTTAAAAATGTTTTAAAGCAAAAAATCAATTTCCGTCAAATTATCGACATGGCTACAGTAGCTTACTTCAACCAACTAGATAAAGAATTGAGAAAAACAAAAGATAGAATAAAAAATAACGTAACAAAGAATGAATGTATAAGCGGAAGTACGAGGAATTAAAACACAAAATTTATAAAAACCATGCAGTGATTCCCGTTAAAGAGAATGGTAACCTAAACCAAACTTCACAGTTAAAATGTAATTGAATTTCCTTAGAAGGTCTAAAAGAAATATTTCAGTTTTTCCTTTTAAACTAAAGCAACATTTGCAAATCACTCAGAGTGTAAAAAAAGATTGTCAAATGCTTAAATAACCATTTCACAAAACTGGTAATGAAGACCCTGCCAAATAATATTTCATCTATGAATAAATTAAAAAAGCAGAAAAACTTTTATTCTGAATCAGAGATTGATTTGCATTCAGCTGTTATGCGCCCTTCGTATACTGGTAGTATGGTGGAATCGTCGTTCACAAGCAATAATTGATAAGGTGAATTGCCATCTTCGCAGGCGGTTTTGAAATAAAACCTAAAGTTAATAAGAAACTGAATATATTTCAAAGATGTTTGAAGAAGAAACATGTATCCTAGTACTGTACAAAATATTAGATAGTGAGAATTTCAGTGCATAAGTTGAGTTCAAAGTGAGATTTTTTTAACGGTTGTGTATGAAACTAACTGTAAACTTGATTTTGATGAAATCCCTAAGTATTTACGAAATTCTCGAAATGTGATTGGATGTATCGGAACATGCGCAACCACTGGTACACGTCCCTTCTCTTTGTAGCTAATAGCCACTAGCTGTTTTGGATCCGTTCCTCCTTTTGAACGTCTAAACAGCAAGCGAAATTGATATCATGAAAAATGAAACGAGAATAATTGAGAAGTCAGATGATATCCGAGACGGAAAAAAAAGAATTAAATAATAATTTATGCATGCAAGAAATATCTTCAAATATCATAATATCTAACGATAATGAACTGAAGTCGTGATGTTGTTTATGGCTACTTCTACGACCAGAATTACTGCTACTTGCACTACCACCATATGAGAGCATTCGCGCTTTCTGGAAGATAGCTGCGCGTGCTGCTTCATCACGTTCGCTGACAGATGACGGCGCCATGGATTCTATACCCGATGTATCATAGATGGCCATGGATTTCATGTCACACCTGCACAGGAAAGCCTTTTACTTACTTGTATTATACCGATTAAATATCGTACAAAGTTAAATTAAGGAAATCAATCTTTTATCTCCATAAGCTGCCAAATTCTGTTGACAAAAACATATAAACACGATTAACAACTTTCGCTACATGAAGATACGAAGTTTATCATCTAGGAGTTATCGAAACACAAAAAAGTCTCGTGTTCATTTTACAATGTTGAGTAACAATAATAAATTCATTTCACAAATAATTCGCTATCAGCGCATCATTCCTAGTGGACAGCAAAGCAAGCAGATAACTGAAAATTCACCCAACATTTCTAAAAGTGACTTACCGAGCACCTTTCAACATCACAGTATTGACACTTGTCATTCGATTATGTCTACTGATCGGAGGTGGCGCAAAGCCGTTTGTGCTATACGGATTCGGTGCATAGAACAAGTTAGTTAAAGGTGTAGCTACACACTGTCGGAAGCGTTCTGGTGAACTTGATCCTAAAAATTCAGAAGACTCAGAAAGTTATACTGCGGCGGTATTACGAATCGATGGTAACATATCCTAGAAAAACGTGTATCATAATTTAGGGCACGATTTACTTGGAGATCGTCTCCGAATACGGAGTGAGTGAGTATTAAGGGGATCCGGTGAATGATACGACGGGGATGGTTTGCTCGAATCGTCAGCCATCCTTTGTCGAACATATCGTTCTAACTCATCGTCTTCCTCAGCAGCCGTTGGTTCAACATCGTTCACAACTTCACGTGCTGAACACTTACGACTCTGCATAAAATTCACCAATCAGTTAATTTGAATAGATTGTGAAAAGCTTGAAAACAGAAAAGGAAGAAGAAAATGTTTTCATTACTACTTTTAATTCATTACTTCTGTGATTCATTACTACTTTTAATTGAAAGCACAGAACTTACCTCAATAGCACGAAGCTGCTGGCTCATAACATCATTCCTCTTCCGACGAGCACTCAAAACGTTTAATTTTTCGATCAAAAGTGCAGCGAAAGCTCGACGGCCTTCCTCTGTGCAGTGAGTTACCATCGGCCCACCATCAACTCTCTCAACTCTCTGACAATATTACTGACGGTTATATCTCTGTTTTCATTCAGAAGTACAGAGTTGACAAAACGAAGCAGTTTAAGCTTACGAAAAAGTTTTCGGAATCTCGTACCTAAGTTAATTCTCGCTTCCCATATTCAGAAAATGGAAAGACGAATCCGGAGCAACTATTTTCAAAATCACTTTGCTTAGGTCTCAAAAATCAAAACAAATTATATTTCAAAACATACTGCTAATGTATGTGTCGCTGGATTGCCTTTCAGCTGCTCTTCCCGAATTGTACTTAATTTCACAGTTGGATGCTGACCGTTAGCATCACTTGAGAAAGTGGATGACACCGCAGAATCATTTTTACTAGTTGTTGCATTACAAATATATGGTGTTTTCATCATTGGTCGATATAGCTTTTCAACTTCACTACAATGCCGTTTAATCTCTAATAATACTAAAGAAACAGTATTGCAAAGCGAACAAAATGACATTGATGATGATGAAAATCGGAATTTCATTGTATAAAATTGATGGTTTATGTAGACGAAAAAAAAAAAAGATTATCCCAAATCTCACCTTTCACCTAATGTGGTTTCCCGTTCATGCTGCGTTTTCAGTAGCATTTCAGCAGTAAGCGTTGGTTGACAAGGATATGATTTTCGCTGCTTGCGACTTGACGTCAGCGAAGAAGGGATGCGTGGTGGTTTTGGCGTATACTCCTCCATTCGATTGTAAACATCAAGAAACTCTTCAGATGAAACAAACTGGGCATGCTGTTGTCGCAAAAATTGTTCAACCGGTGGAATTACACAGTCGAATACTGTCGGATCAGGTTCACTAGTCGAAAAAGCATGAACACGAAAGCTTACTTCTCGTCGAAGATCCTAAAATACTACGGTTTTATCTAATGTCTCTCTAATCTTCCACTGCTAAAATTAAGTATTCAATGTTGCGCCTTTGCTGAGTGTCAAATCTTTCCTTGCCAGTCAAATAAATTATGACAATGAAATTAAAGGCATTATGACTAAAATGATGTTGTGAAAAAGCTTGAGTACCTCATGCAAAAATGAACAAACACCAGTTTTTAAGCTGATATATTTCTGATGCAGGCTACGCGCAAGTTCTGCAGCACGAGCATTCTTCATCGTGCACATATTCCTTAATATTTCATAGATGCAATAAGATGAAATTATTTGCAAAATGAAAAGAATCGTGGACGACGAGAAGGTATTTTTATGAAGGTACTTTCTAAGACTATGAAGCAGATAGATGATTCGTTACCTAGCAGAGTTATCCATACCGATGATGCTATGAACCAGACACTAAAATAATGAATGACAAAAAGAAAACTTACTTGTAAGCGATGATGGCAAAATGCAAGTTAATGGGATGTTCGGCTAACGACGACTCATTCTTCATCCATTTCTTGAAGGCTTCTAAAGCATCGCGATCTTCTAGCACATTTTCGAGCCTCTGAGACCATCGATGTCGTTCTTCTGTCGGTCCCATCGTTACCCTTACGATCCTACAATGCATCATCCATCGGCTCTCCCACCTGATTAGCTCCCTGCACTTCCCTAATCCGTTTGTAAACGGCTCTCACCCCAGCTCCACCGAACCTTCCTCTCGATATGTCTCTAAAGAACTCCTCGACACCCTTCCGGAGAACCCGTCTTGCACAAAAGTTCCCGACCCACCCACCCAACCTGACGTCGCCCCTTTCGGGTTTCCGTCGAAGTCTCAGACGTATTCTGAAATGCGATGTTTCCTGCAGGAAAGGCTGTCCGAAGCGGCAATTTAAAACTGAAGAAGTGAGTGAGTAAGAGAGCAGCGAGTAGCGCGCAGCGGAAGGGATGCTGGAGACGGGCGAGAAACGAAATGCAAGTAATGATTACTTATAAAAAGTGCTAGCAGTCTGGGCACAGGTATGTCGCGCAATTGACTGGTCCACTTTTGTTCAGACAGTTGAGTTTAGCCTGGATCCTTATTTGTCGTAGTGAGACTGTCTGTCTGAAATAAGGTGCTCAGGAAGAGGGACGGCGCTCCACGTGTTTGCTTAGTAAGCATTAGTCCGAGATCTCTGCTAGTATCCTGAACGACGAGTAGTAGCAATTATTGAGTAATCCAAAGTTCGCTGGCAAATTTTTGCAATCTTCTTTTTCAGCATTTTTCATGTGTAGCTATTTTTGGAAACAAGTTTAATTACAAGTAATAAATTAATGCTTGCTTGACTACTACAATGCAAATCGTTATTTGTTGTTAACGAGTGGATCAGCATTCTCAGTATCGAGTGACAGTGTTTGGCAGGCTTTATCCCAATCTTTCCAGTACATTTCGCGCATCTGCTGGATGAAAGATACCAAATTTGGAGTGTTTTCGTCCATGTATCTCCGTAAAACGTCACTGTTCATTGGAGTATGATATAGCTGGGTTAGATTGCCGAAAGCAGTAGCATCTAACTGAAATATTTTACTTCCATGCACATTTATTTAGTGATTTTGGATATAGCAGAAGCCAAAGTAGTTATTGGCAGAACAACTTCGAAATTAATTAATCTCAGAATATGTGTATCACATTTATCTCTTCCTCTTCTTCAGAATAATGAAAATGTTTAAGTTTCTAAACTTCAGCAGAGAAACTGACTGTAGTAGGCGTCGAGCCAAAAAAATATTGCTTGTCACCAAGGAAAACGGACAACGCCATTAAATCGTTTTTTGCAACATTTTCCACTTCATCAATTGTATGTCTGCCAATTCCCTGCTTATAACATAACTTCCAAGTCTATAACATATTTCAGTGGCAAATGAAATAAATGAAAATAGTCAAGCTTATCATCTCAGTGATATGAGAATAAGAAGAGTCGATTTCTGACTAGATCATTTAATGAGAAGTGGGATGGATATACAACGGATTGAATTCACCTTTTTCCGAAACTGCCCGACAAATAAATGTTGAAAAAGAGCTTTTTTGGCCCCTCTGTAATGCCTGATAAAGCCTTGTTCAGTTCCCATGAATTTATTATTCTTTCCTCGATTGTAAAGTACGATCCTGTAAGGAAGAGTAGGTAGACTGGCCTTCTAGAAGGATCAAAAATTCCATCCTTTCTTTCTATATCAATTCTCTATGAGAAAACCTCACAGTTAAACTTCGCTACTTTTGTTCTGAATCATTTTCCTAGTCTGTTTTGAAAGGACCGGCTAACTTTTTTAACTGCGAAACTATAAATGAGTGAGGAAGAGAAGGAACATGTAAAAATCTTTTATTTTTAGTATTTTTCTAATAGCTCATCTTATTCTGCTGATATGATTATTTAACCCAACCAAAAAATTAATATGTGAAGAAAGAAAAATTGTTATTCGCAGAATTGAAGAAATCCGATTCAAGCTTTAGACATCCTCAATACTTACCATCTAATGGATTCCTCAAGGAGATAGGTGAACGCACGAGCTTGCGCTTTTTCCATCGGGTTCAGTTGTTCATCTAAATCAATCTGAAATGGAATCAGTTTTTTTGTTATTTCAAATTGAACAAAAATTCTGGAGTTAAAAAAATTAGAACTTTTGGACTATCTAATTAATCTTATTTGTTTCAGGAAGGAGAAACTGAGGAATGATGCAGAAAGGAGTATAACACTTTATTACACTACTAAAAGCAATGTAACGTCTAATGTGATTTAAAGGAATCCCATTTGCGGCAAAACTTTTGAAAAAAACGGAAATTTAAAAAGATGGACCTTAAAGATCCGAGTAAGGTGTTCGATGCAAAAGTTGCTGTCCGGTACTTGTCGTCCATTCAGTTCGATAAACGGAATCTGTTTTTTGGATGAGAATATAGTGAATTCATTGCTGATATTCTATAAAACTATAATTAAATTAAAAAATTTTTGCCTCTATTGAACATTTCATTTTGGTTTAAATATTGATATAAATTAAATATATTGAACATTTCATTTTGGTTTAAATACTGATATAAATTAAACTGTTTAGCAATAAAAATGAAAAAACTTGAAAACTGCTTCATTTCCTCATAGACAAGTAAGCTGGAATGAAAATTTCTTTGTAAAACAGCTCAAAATTCCCCTTGAAATCAAACAAATGCAATACTTTCTTCAGGAATGTCACAAGTACCTACTGCAATCAAAAGGTTTTCAAAATCCAAAACAAAATCGTGTCTGAAACAACTCAATTGTATTTCAAAAGAAACTAACAGTTAGGAATTGCAAGTAAATAATGAACACTAATTATTCTCATTGATCTCTTCAGAATATCAGCTCAAGATCATTACTTATCCAGCAAGTTAACGAAGAAAAAGCGCAGAAGTCATGCTGCTAATTCTTAGCAGAAAAGATAATGAACACCATCAATATACTTTTCCTTCTGTTATTAGAGGAAACTTTTTGAACAGACAGATGGGAAAATTATTATCTACTCTCAGTGTCAAAGGATACTGATGATTTTCATAATTCGACTTAACTTAATCCTTCATTCTGAACCGATTTGAAGTCCCTCTAAGCAGCTGCAGAATGATAACTTACCGAATATGGAATTTTAGTTATTCGAAGCCAAGTTTCCAATTTTAGGGCGAACATCGACAGACTAGGAATGCATCCTGCTCGTGGAAATTGTATCAAATACACATGATCCTGCTGCCAATCTCGTTTCAGTAAAAGAGGTGCTGGCATTGTGTGAGGGTGAGCAAGTTTCTCCAATTAAGTGGACAGTGAGTTAATGAATTGAAAATAAACAAGAATTAAAATCGAGATTTCTCAACGATTTTTGCTGGGCGTTTAACAAGTCAATTGTTTCAAACACCTAATAACATGAACGGATTGCGTAATATAGCATCTTTTACCTATATCAAGTTTACTAGAGATAGTAACAGTGGGAGTGGTTGTGATAAGAAAACCAGAGGAAAAAATGTATATAATTAAAGGTCGAACGGGCGTCGACTAAAGTGAAGAATGGTTAATGGTTAATTGATTTGTCTACCAGGGAGTTGAAACGAAGAACGGAAAATAATCGAGACGTCGCAGGAATGGCACGCAATCTCTTCTTTCTATCGCAAAGCCATGTTAAATAATTTTAAACAATTATATGTGATCAATTTCAATCATCTATCGCTCAGATATAACAGTCCGTAAAATTCTAATCAGTGCTTCATAAAATTTGCATCCACACATGATCGATTTGACATAATCTATTTTTCCTACCATCGTTCAGTATAATGATCAATTAGCTTGACCGCTGTTTCACTAATTGCAAGTTAAGGAAAACGTGGTTCAACTTCCAAAAATTATAGCATATCATCAGACCTATTTGGTTAGTTATTTATCTTAACTATGGTGAAAACAAACTGTTCAGCCTTCATCAATCCAAATAAACGAATGCTACTCATCAAATGCGCATATATTTTTGGATGTCGAAATGATTTTTCTCATTTCAATGTCCACAAATTGTTGTAGTTTGATCAAAGAAACCAGATTAGCTGTAAACTGAAATAACCTTGAATGCAACTGACCTAGATTTGAGCGAATGGGCTGAATATCGAATTATGCTTTAATATAATATAATCTCAGCTGAGAAAGTAATAAGATGAATGAAGCTATACACAGCAGCTGGTTTTAAACAAACTGATTAATAATTGAACCATTATACGGCTCTTTGGTCTTTTAATTGCATTAATTCAGGCAGGAGCAGTTTTTAGGAAATAAGTCCGACATACTTTCTGTTTGCTGGACATGTTGGATAGAGGACATGATGTAGCAGGAAATGCCACAGATGACTTCCGAACACGCAAAAGCTGCCGGGAATCTCGGAGAGTAGACTGAGCAAGAAATAAAGTACACTTCATTTGTAGCAGCAGTGTGTTCCGAGTCCTCTCAGAAATCTCAGTTCATCCCTATCCATCGAGATAAATAGAGAAGAAAAAGTTCCTTTCTAGGAAGAGTGCTAAAATTCAACTTGAGTAATCGATTTCCGATGGAAATGTTGGTGCAGGTATACAAAGCTTGTGGAAGTGGAAGTTTGAAACAATCGCTTGCTGGACTTCCAGTAATCAGTAAACTAAGTTTGAGTTGATGACGACACTTCGGACTGTCGCACCTTCCGTGAGTCATTCCGGGCTTGCACTCCAGACAGCTGGCTTCTTCGGCTTACTTGCAACGGTCACGCGACACTTTTGAAGAGAGACGGAAGTGAAGCATGTAGTACCTGCGAGCAGGTGTTGAGTCAGTGAGATGGATGGCTGCTTTCGGCTCGGGCCGATGCAATATCTGATTGGAGCAGTTTTATCGATACCTTGGTCTGGAAGAGGAGCAGGCCATCCATCTGTCTCTCTGTCCACTTCATTGCTTCCCTGTCCCCTTCTGAAGCAAGCTTTCATGATTAATGAGACATCAAACCAAGAAAGAGTAGAAATGAGTGGCAGGCTCGCTCCCATCAGAGCCAACCCGTCCATCGGTTTATGTACCCAATTCTGGCTGATCTATCCAGTCAGTAGTCTCTGCCTAGTCAGAAGCCACAAGCTAGTATTGACAAGTATAACTCGTCCCCTTGCACACCCTTGCAGCTTGTTTCAGGCTCCAGGCAGTGCTCGTCGTTGTTGTCGCCGTCAGTATGTGCCTCCTTCTCGTCCCTTTCTTGTGGTGTGTGGTTTTTTTTCGTGATATGATATGGTGATTGTTTCCCGCATTTTCTCGGTATTTTCGCCTGCAAATTCACACTTTGGTGAAAATGTCTGCTTTTTGACCCTGTAGAAACCGGTGGCTTATTGTCAGTCTGAACGTTCCTGTCGTATTCTGTTATTGTGAACTGTTATTTGTCACTTTGCATTGCTAAACTGGCAAGTGGTAGTGTACACATATTCGGTGTTTTGTGAATGTTCCGTAGCTTAGAAGAAGAATCGTTACTGGATCCAGAAAGTTTCATCGCTACAGCAATATTGCTACTCCTTCCACACCTGAGCAAAAACTTCACACTGAAAAAGTCTTCCCTTCTCGATAACTACCTAATACTGCTACTTCAAACTCATCACCTTACTGGAATTTGCTGTAAGCTACCTTTTAACCAATAAAACATTGCTACTGCAGTTGCATCTTTATGTACAGCTGCTAATGGTACACCATCAACAGCAAAATAAAAATAAACAACAACAATCGGGAAGTAAAATGAATGGGGACAATGGTATGAGCCGTTCATCATCCACTGATAGCAATGGTTTCCCGGTGAAAGATGCCGATACCATCAAGCTCTTCGTTGGACAAGTAGGTTCCTTTCTTCGCCTTTCAAGTAGGAAAACTCTGCTTCAATGCTTCAAGACTACACTATTCATGAAAGAAAAAGTGTCCTGGATTCGTGTCCTGGACTAGGCTTTTCCCTTTTAGAAACAGTAGTCACGCTCTTTGCACTAATCAAACTCAGCACAGACTCTTCTAGGCGTTCACTTCCTCCCTTGTATTAACATCCATTTATTCTTCTTAAATGTGCAGCTTATCAGTTCTGATGATATATGGAGAAAAGAGCCCTGTTCATATCATTATTAGACCGCAATTTGTTCAGTTTAGTATTAAATAAACCAATGAAGTATCTATTTACAAATTTATATTGACTACTGTAGGGAGGAGAAAAAGATTATTGCTTAATCATTTTTACTAACCACCAGCCAATCAGCTTCAGTTCTACTGTGTGCACTTTTCAAAGTGAATGAATCATTTTTTTTTTTAATAGAAAATTCGAACTTTCGATAATTTAACAGTTCAGTCTTTCAAGAGATTTAGATATACAACAAGCTTAGAAGTTAAAAGATAAGGTGGATATGGATTCTAAATTAACAAAGTTCGGTTTATTCTGGCTTGAAAGTTTAGAAATGATGAACAGTTATAATGAAAATTCAAAATACAACTGCCTTAATAATTTGTTCTTAATAGGCGCAAAACTATTCTATTTCACTTCCGCTTGCACATGATTGAAAATGAGGCAACACTTATTAAGTTAACTTGAAACCTCGCTTTAGAGGATGTGAAAATTGAGGTTCTGCAATATAGAACATATAAGAGGAAAGAAATGTGAAGCATATTATGCCTAGAATTTCTTTCGGGCCTACTAAAATTTCGTTTGCAGAACTTTTAAAAGTGTTTCAAAGAATTTCAGATTCCACGTAATCTTGAAGAGAAAGATTTGCGACACCTGTTTGAAACTTTTGGGAAAATCTATGAGTTTACAATTCTGAAAGACAAATATACGGGTTTACACAAAGGTTGTGCATTCCTAACGTACTGCCATCGCGACAGCGCCATTAGATGTCAAGCTGCTTTACACGATCAGAAGACACTTCCAGGAGTTCGTTTTTTTTTTTTTTCCTCTCTTATTCATGCGAAATTTTAGCAATCATAAAGAAAAAGACGAAAACACTGATATAATATTACATAATACTGATACGAAGGATAACAAAATTTGTCACCATTTCCTCAGTTACTTTGCGCACACTACTTCACTTTCATACGTGATTGAATAAGCTGTAGGCGTTATTCAGCTTCAAACTCTGTGTGGACACGAGTATATTTCTAAATATAAGTGTATTTCTAAGTTTATTTCTAAATATACGATGAAGATAAGTCTTTGAGAATAATATATAAATATATATATATATATATATATATGTAGATTTAATATTTTGATAATAGCACAATTAGACGCAGAGGATTTAACTTTACGGTGATCGATTATTTTTAAGATTAATTAGCAGCTAACTGAAAGTTGGAGCATATAATGATAGGCAGATCAGCAATTATATTGAGAGTAGTCGTCGAAGTGAAACGATTTGATGAGCATAGTACTTTCTGCAGATATTTACAGAAACACAATTAACTTGTATTTTTATCCAGCAATCTGAAATTTGTTATTTTCTGAAAAAGTTCTCTGAAAAATAAAATTAGGTGACTGGAAAGTTATTAAGATTCTTCTGATACGCATTTTTCAGACCATATAATGATTATCGACTCGAAACTATTTTTCTTTCCGATAGAAAGAAGTAACTCATTTGAGGCACTATTAATCTGTAATTTAAGAATTTTTTTTGCTTTTAACGTTTGACATTATTGGCCTCTCACACTACTTTAGTAAAACCGTTCTAACATTTATTTATAATTTCCATTAATGTGAAAGCCAAAGCCATGGACTTTTTATTGGCAACAAAACTAAACAGAAAACAGTTTGTGTATTCCGAAAGTGTGACAACTTATTCATTACTAAGTATATTTCTAAATATGATCAGAAATAAATATATTGCGTAAGTAAAATGTGAACTGCGACCATGATATATTTTCCTTTACAATGTCGTATCTTCTTTTTGTCGGATTCTCTAGAATCCAGAAGAATGCTGCTTCTGTAAAGGAATAGAAAATATTTTCTGACTGTCACCTATACTTTTTCGTGATTAATAGAGCGTTGAATCAAACATTTATGCTATATTGATGGATCTATAAGCGCTCATTTGTCTTTTCAACGAAATAAGTTAAGCTATTTGAATATAATTCCTTGGAGTGCTTCGTGTTTGCTTCAGGACAAAGAAAAACAAAAATATAAATTTAGGCACTCCCATCTTCCGGAAATATTTGATTTTTTGTTGAAAGAAAGTGCGAATTCGAAAAGTTTAATTTCTAAATTTCACAGTTATTCACAAATTTAGAGTACCAAGAGAAGGGAAGGAGGAAAAGATGCAGCTTAGGACCAATCAGTGAAAAGGTTCAGAAGAAGTCCAGTCTTCCTGTTGAGTTAGGGGTGGAACTGCTTCGTATCCATCCATTTCTTTGTAAAAGTGCTGAAGCTTTTCTTTCTCATTCTCCCTCCCTCCTGTCTTTCTTCCCTTCATTTTCTCGAGTTTATTTCAGCTTCCTTTTCATTCTTTTCTCCTCGCCTTCTTCAATTTGAAATTAGCCAAATGTCGGTAGTGTCAGACCACCGGCAAACAAATCGTCAGACTTTTGTTCAGTCTAACTTTTTACTCCCTTCTATTCGCTACTGTGCCACCGGTGTGCTGCTACCGGAAAACAATCAGATGTGCTATTATTATAGATTTACTAATAAGTTGTACTTCAAAAAAACTTAAAATTGTCCCTAGAAAGATGCTCATTCTTCAGGTAAATAATTACTTTTATGTTATCTTTTTGCTTTTTAGAAGAGAATATTTTAGTCCTCGTAAACCTTTTCATTGTTAACATTGTAACACTAAGAAATCCAATGAATAATGCTTCTGAAGGCCTCATGTGTTTTCTGCGGCTGGTTACGGTAATACGCTAATTGTTTACAAATGAAGCACCGATTTGTAATAAATGATTTGGAATTTTGACTTCATGATTCTGTGCTTTTTTCTTTCCGTAAAATTTGTGGCTATGTTCAGCAGCGATTCATTTTTAGATGAACCGTGCGATGCAGGTGAAACCGGCGGATAATGAGAGTCGTCCCGACTCGCCAAAAACTGCTGAAGAGAGAAAACTTTTTGTCGGCATGCTGTCCAAACAACACAACGAAGACGATGTTCGCGCTTTATTTGCTCCCTTCGGTGTCATTGATGAAGTATATTTTTAAATTTCATATTTTATCGGAAGATAACTTATAAATGGAAATTTCTTTCACTCTGTGATAAAAAGAGTAAGCTAACCGCTGCGTTCCACTTTAAATCTTTGGACTATAAAATAACCAATGAAGACAGGTTGAAGCTAATTCTTCAGAATTTAGTTCTGTTAAGTATTGTGCTAATTACTTTACAGAAAACGAATCAAGAGACTTTCAGAAGTGAATAAAGTTGATCAAAGTCAGCCTGAAAGCGACTGACTAGCATTTCTAGCCTAGTAAGCATCCTCATGACTTATATTTCATACTAAATACTTCTATAGGTCATATCACACTGAAAGTAATAAATTTGGATATGACGTACACAGGACACAGTCAGTAGCCACAAAGCAATCCTTTCTAATTATCTTCAATTCATTGGAGACAGTGTAGGCAGAGACGAGAGGGAAAAAGGATGATTGAAATCTCGAATTCTTCGGATTTTCTTCTCACTCTCCATTTGCCGTCCAAATTTCTACTTCATGCTTTTCTCCAAAAAAATACAAAATTATTTTTCTCAACTTGTCCTTTATCATCACTTCTTATTTTCTCCCTTTCTTTTCCGATTTTCCGGAGCCAACAATTCGGCTTATTCCATTTGCTCAATAATTGCTCACTCATTTACTTCTTTCCATTAAGTGCTCAAAAAAATGCAATTGAAGTAGTCAGTATGGAAAAATTTTTACTGTATCTTCTTGAATTTATTCCGTTAATAGTAAAAAAAAAAAATCCCAATTTTCTAGCCCTTCTCTTAGATCGCTTTTTGCAACTTTTTAAAGATAAGATTAATTCTTTAGTTATTAGTTCATTCCAGCAATTTCAAATATTTCCAAACTAGTTAATGAAATTACAAAAATTGCACCAGATTTCTTTTCATTTACATAGCAAATAATGATTAATTTGTTGGTTAGGATTTAAGTCAACTGTAATACCCTCCCATTGGAGAATATTTCGGTGCGTGTTATCTGCCCGAGAGTCTCTTGCCAAGGAGTTGCAAGCCAAACTGTCCTAGAAACACCATAAATTTGGCGAAATTTCAGGTGACCGTACTTCGCGGTGCCGATGGTCTGTCGAAAGGGTGTGCGTTTGTCAAATTTGCAACCCATTCACAAGCAGCGATGGCAATTAATGCTCTTCATGGTAGCCAGACGATGCCAGGTGCGTCCTCGTCGTTAGTGGTCAAGTTCGCTGACACTGAAAAAGAGAGACAGTTACGTCGAATGCAGCAAATGGCTGCACAAATGGGTCTACTAAATCCGGTGCTTGTCAATCAGGCTGGAGTCTACAGTACGGCTTATCAACAGGTTAGTGCTATGGCCAAGACTGCAGTGTTGGTGCCAGGCTGTCCTAGAAGCCGTAAGGTTGAAAAGTGTCTCATAATCGGCAATTTCAGTTGCTGCAGCAGCAGGCGACACTGGTGGCGGCGCAGACAGCAGCAGCTGCTGCTTACTTCCCGGTGGCCGTGACGCCACAAACAGCGGTGCGTTTGCATTTCAATGACCGTAACATCTGCTCCTCAACTCTCCTCTGTTTCTCTGTCGTCAGTCACATGAGTGAAAGGTGAGAGGGGAGAGAAGCAGAGACTACGAGTGCTGAGTTGATAGCTGCAGTTAGAATCGGGCTGACATGCAAATGAGAATGACCTTCCTTTGGCCGAAAGAGACTGGAGGCCGAAGCCAAATTCCTCTCTTCAATTGCCCCATTATTTGTGGCTATTTTCAGTTAACAGCAGCCGGATTAGCAGGAACAACAAATCCGGCAGCAACGTTCTTGACACAGCATCCTTTACAGCCACTTTCCGCACTTCCGCTGCAACAAGCTAACTCTGTTCAGGCAATTTCCGCCCTATCACAACCTTACACACCTGTTGACTACGCTGCAGCTGCAGCTGCAAGTGTTACACAATATACACGTAAGTTCAGTTTGCGATGCCGGAATCTCACCCTACTATAAAAGAAATAAGTCTGATTTATGCAAGTCGCCAATACGTCGACGGAATCTGAAGCAATTTGCTTACGGTATGTCCTGAGTAGAAAATTTTGCAGCGTCAAGTACAGCGACAGCAGTAGCTGTTGATTCGACGGCATACACTCTGCCAGCCAGTGCGACGTTGCCCACCGGAACGATACCCGCGGTGACGCTTCCTTCAGCTTATAATCCCCTGGTGAATCTCGAACAGCAAGCAAGTAAGACTCCATTATTGATGAGTGAAGGGCAAAAAACAAAGGCACAACACTGTAGCAAATTGGTTCAACACATTTCTTGTTGTCACTAATTAGAGAAGAGTAACTGTGAAAGCGCTTTTTTATAGATCCATACAATCAAGCACTGCAGCAAGCAATTGCCCTCCAGCAAGCAGCTATTCTTTTCCCAGGCACACAAAAAGAAGGTGCGCATTTGGTCATGGTTAATTAATTCATTAGCTGAAGTGAAATAGTGCGTGTTTTGAGAGAGGGCGTCAGACGGAATATGATGAATGCAAATATCTATCAGAGAAGAGTTTACTTCTTGTTAAATAAAAGAAACAGCCCAACTGTTTCACTTCTAAGCGAAAAGTAATTAGGCATCTGACCTTCTGAATGAAATTTTGACTTCCTAATGCCCGGATACGTCATCATCATATCATTACTTCATCCTGACTTTTTAAAAATCACAAAGGCAATCGAAAAATCGAATTTCATTGCTCTTCAACATAATGTAAGCTTTCTGAAGACATTCATTTGTGTTTTCACCCGAAAAGAAAAACGCAGAGAAAGCATTAGTTAAGGTTTTACGTGACATACGAAACGCATCTCAGTTCAAATGGGAAGTTGATTTTGTCACATTTGTCCTGCTGTGACGTAGTATTTTTGAAGTAGCTTCGTTAGCATCTGGCCAGACTAAACCGATTTGTGATTTTCTCTCTCTTTCTCCGCGACAGTGCTAAATTTATTTGTCGAGAAGGCTAACAGGGAAGAGGAGATAATTGGCAAAGCCGCCTGTGGAAGTGGTCCCTACTGCTCTTCTGGATGTCCTCTTTAATCTTGTTTATTTATGAAGCATTTTGCAAAGAATTTCCCCAGCTACGAAACGATAAGTTGACTGCTTTGCTAGTATATAATTTGAAGCTTACTGGTTAACGTCCTCTGAGATATGTTTTTATCATGTATATTTTCAAGTGGTCTCTCAGTCTCAGTCTGCACAAAGCATCTCGTTAAGACGTGTGCCGTGCCACATCATCCATTCTAGCCATTCATCATTCATCAAGTTTATTTAAAACTGAAGTGAGTGGTTGGATGAAATGATAGCATCCACGAACGAATTGAAACAAAGTAGCAGTGAGTATTTCAGTTTTGGGTCCAGAAGGATGTAATTTATTCATCTACCACCTGCCACAGGAGTTCGGTGATGCTGAATTGATGCAAATGTTTATGCCTTTTGGGCATGTGATTAGCGCCAAAGTGTTCATTGACCGAGCAACCAATCAGAGCAAATGCTTCGGTGAGGCCTTATTTAAAAACACACATTTTAAGATATAAGCCCACAGAATACAGTATGGTAGCTTCCTGACAGGGCGATGTACATAAATATCTGCAGAATTTCAACATCACATGACAGTAGTCTATAGCGAACTAACGCCACAGCAGATTGGTGGCGCTTTAGGTATGATATTATGAAAATGGCACTGAATTAGAGCACTGTACTGAGACCATAGTACTGTAACTGAAGTACCATTCCATCGATTCAGGTTTCGTCTCGTACGACAACGCCGCCTCGGCAATGGCAGCGATTCAGGCAATGAATGGTTTCCAGATTGGCATGAAACGGCTCAAAGTGCAATTGAAACGTCCTAGAGATAAACCGTACTGAGCAAAAATACATTGTTCAAAAATAAAAGAGAGGCCAATATTAGAAGAGTCTGTTTGTGTTGTCAAGTTAGAAGGACAGACTTTTGTCGTTGTTATGTTTTGTCTTCTTCAGTTCACTACAACAATTCGCCGCATATTTTCTGGACAATCGTTTATTTGTCTGTGTTTTGCTTGGATATCGTCTTGTTTTCTGGCCATTTCAAGTTATACTTTTAGTTCATTTCATTTTATTTTTTAAATTTGCTCTGCTTTTGTCATCAGATTGACATGTTCCGGAAGAAAGCATTGTCAGTGATGCGCATTCCGATCGATAACCTTCGCCAGTTTACTCAAGTTTCTCACAAAATTTACTCAGATGAAATTTGTGGAGTAAAGTCCCCGATGCATCAACACAAATCAAACACAGACCTAGCAATTAATTACTAATAGGAAGAGTTATTGATTGAAGAGGCGCAGCCAGAAGCTTTGCTGCTATTATTGGCCATTGCAATGCTAATGAGCGAAATATGATTAATAGGATGTGGTGTATAGTATATTGATGTGCATGTTTTCTTATTATGATTAGTTGTATGTCGTGGAAAGTTGTCCCATCATGTTTGGGATATCATAAAAACTCTCCTGACACTGATAATTACTGTAGAAAAAGCTCTAGAATGGAACTGTGTTTATCCCAAACAGTCTGTTCTTCAATTCGGTTGTTGAAAGTTGTCTTGTTGTATACATTTCGTAGTAACTTTTTAAGCTTTACCGTCCATTTTATTGACAGTTTTAAATGTTTCTCGATCAATACCATTGTGATGTTCTGATGTAATTGTGATTGTTTTTGCAGAGTGAGGGAAATGAGAGGAGAGGTGGACGATTATCTTAGATTCCGTTTTTATTCATTTTCATATCTGTCGTTAAAATTGAAACAGCCGAAGCGTCACAGCTTCAGCCAAATTCACTTCCTTCCTCTTGTTTCTATCCTTGAATCTGCAGTTGGATGTGTAAGGCGAAAACCTTCTTCGGAAGAACAGCATAATGGAATCCTGAATTCTGAATCCGACCAGCGAAACGTCGAATGTCCGTGGAACTCTTTCTATCTCTCTCTCTCTCTCTCTCGCACTCACGCACACACTCTCTATTTTGATCACTGAAAAAGGTGTGACACCTTTGCACGACCCGTTACATCTTGTTTGATATTTTTGCATGCTCGGAGTTCGAGATTTCAGGTTAAGAGCTAACATTAACATTCCATGTCCACACCTCCCTGTCTTATAGACTTGAAAAGGAGACTAACTCCGTTAAGCGGTAATATTATTCGTTCCTACCTTCTCTCCCTCTTTTCTCATTACTACTAGATTCTATCTGTTCATAATGTTCTGAATATGAAGGATTACTTTTTAATTTTAAAAATGAGCTAAGCTGTTGAGCAAGTGTTCATTTCAGGTTCAACGAATGACAGCTCAAGTCAGTTACATTTC
This sequence comes from Setaria digitata, assembly GCA_003640385.1. NCBI lineage: Eukaryota > Metazoa > Nematoda > Chromadorea > Rhabditida > Setariidae > Setaria > Setaria digitata. The sequence goes on along the minus strand of RCAB01000020.1, from coordinate 99,059 downwards.
CTGTTCATTTGCTTCGCAACACATTCCAGTGGTGTATAGGACCCATCCGTCCCATTCCGTTCTCGTCGGTGTTGCTTCAGGCAATGGGACCATCTGATATCGAAAACCGGGAGTGCACATCCATCAACAATCCTTTTCGATGTCAGATTGTCTCAGTCTCAGTGTTGTCCTTAAATTAATATTAAATTCGATAGTTTTATGATTCAAACTATTTGGTCTTGTCAAGTGTTCTTTGTTTCATAAGAGAAGGGAAATCGGGGCGTCTTGTTCATTTTTAGTTCACGATAAAAATACGAATATAAATGATTAATTTTAGTAAAGAATAAGAACTCAAATCATTAATTTCATGAGAATGTTGAAATCAATTGCATTTTTGCTGAACTTGATGTCGGTATGAGTAACTAACTTTCTGTTGCAAATTTTGCCACTGCTGTTACGAATGTTTAGTAAGGTAGTATTTTCTGGACGACACTTGGATATTGCAGAAATAAGAATGCCCGGCAGAGTTTTCACCATTTATATGAGTTTTACGCCTCTCTTTCTCCCTATAATTATTTTTATACTTTCTTCCACCATTGCTCACATTATTATCTCAATTACATGTTAACTTTAAATGAATGCTCTTGCTCCATTTTGAAGAACTTTTTTGGGATGAAACGCCATTTTCTTCCGAATAGACTTCCTCTCAATTAACAGAAAATTTTTACCTTCAAAAATTAATGAATTATACTGCGAACCTTTTCTGCATTACTTTAATTTCATCTTTTCATAATGCTTAGATATTTCACTGGATTAACCAAATGCCTCTCTTATATTTATTATTTCGTTCTATTTATTTATTTTTTGCATATTTTCTATTTAAACAACTAGGACAATCATTAAAATCTATTACGCTTAAAAAGTAGTTCTTATTTCGAAATTTCTTGCTTGAATGATCGTGAATCATGTGTCATATGAGCTTTTCAAGCTACTTTTTCTTTTTATGTTTGTGTCTTTAGCTATTAGCTTTGGTATTAATTATCAGTATTTTATATGATGAAGCTTTTTTGATCTCTAACTGCTGTAATTCGATTACTGGAAGTGCCGGACGTAATGGATAATATTTCGTCTTCTTAATCCTTGAATATTAACATCGGTCTTTCCAATCTTATTATCCGGTTCAATTTATATTTCCGAATGACCAGTTTTCTTTCTTTTTTTTTTTTTTTTTTGAAATTTTTATGGCACTACTATGAAACCGTTGAACTTTACTGTTCACACAAATTTTGAAGAAAAGTTTAGATAATTATCCTACCTTTTAATGTCTTATTTGAATTCTTTTGTGGGGTGATGGTCATATGAAGGCAGAAGACTTCTGAGTATGCTCTGTAACCTTCCTAATTTCTTTAAATAGAATGGACTTTGACTCATTTCGTCTATTTATTATTATAGTCAGTTCAGATATAATCTGTTAATATTTCGGGTAAAACAGTAATCTGTCAGTTGTCTAAATTTCACAATACTTTAAATTATCTGAGTTTTGTGTAGCTGAAATGAAATTATATAAAATAACTTATCCTTTTTTAACTTTGCATAACAAATGGAGTGAAGTAGAGTTTTTGCAAACGTTCTTGTTCAAATCTGTTTGATGTCCTTTCGTCATTTATTGTAGTTGTCACTCATCTATGATTCAGGAACAATTCACTGCTGTTGTAATATCGTCGGGAGTCTCTTATTATGGCAGTAGGATACTAGTTTAGGGCGATCGTTGGTGTGTTTTTATGATAGGAATCTTTCGCAGCCAATTTTGGTACCCTCAATTGAAAAAGAGATACTGAGAAGTATTAGTTGATAATCGCTCCAAGCAAAACTATCCTCATATTATAGAAAGTTTCCGAAGCTTGCGTGATGTTTGGCAGATTAAATCATTACTACTGGTTTGTTCTCTATTAGTTTTTAGGTGTTTATTTATTTCAATTGTGTTCGAGTACGAAATTATGCTGCATTGATCTCAGATGTGTACAGACCTTTTTCTTTGTTTAACTCTTTAGAACTACTTGATCGATTGCTTTTACTTACTCTCTTGATTTCATATGATCATTCCTTTTTTGACTTATTTATCATAATTCCTATACAGTTTGTCAAGGTATGTCTTTTTGAAATTTGATTTTAAAATAAATTTTCTTCCAGCAACTTTAACAGTATATCGCTAAATCACACTTTTGTCCGGTTGAATTTTATCATTTTATGGAAGTGGTGATAAGGATGAAACGTGAATCATTAGAACTTTTTGGACAGTGATTCAGAATTACCGCCACTTGGCGTTTAATGCCATACGCCTCCCGATGAACTTACGAACTAACCGCGCTTGTTCCTATTTATTACCAATAGAATGTTTGAAGTTTATGGTTCAGGAATTTAAATTAAAAGGATAGAGCATCTTTACTTTATAAGAGAGTGAAAAATACAGAACTGATACTTGGTTGAGTTAGCCTTACTTTTGTCTACCCTTGCCCTTCCCCGGTGATTACATTTTTTGCAAACTTTCTAAGGAAATACTTCTTCAAAGTTATTTTCACTCGGAGGTGATTGTGAGAAGTGGATAAACATTTCAAGCAAATCTTTGCTGCAATGTAATTCTTCTAAGTTCAGTAAAAATCAAATTTTCATTACCGCTTAGACTACTTAGTCACCATAAACATGAGCAGAGCCTGACCAGAGTTCAGTTGGTACTCCAAACAACCATGTCGCAACCGGATGTTTATGTCCTCCTCCCCTTGTCAACACTTCTTCGCAAATGGCTGTGTGTTGATGTCATCGCTGTGCATACCTTTACCTGTTTAGTTGGGTTATTGAGCGTCGCTACTAGTGGCTGTCGCAGACAAGCGCAACAATGGTCGCTTCCCTTCTCTTGAAAAGTTTTTGAATTTTATGAGAGATGATATTGTTCGTAGCTACTGCTTGCTATTTTTGAACTTATTACTGCCATCAAACAGTTTCAAATAGCAATCTCTGAGACTACTTTTGCAGTAATTTCGACCAAATCGAAAGGAAAGTATCACTTGATGTCAACAAAAAAAAACATGGAAAAAGAAACGAGGCGAGTTATTACGAAACAGTACTTGTTCTCTTGAACAAAATCCAAGTGAAGGTGCTAATTTTTAGCAGTCTAATGAGTAACATCTTAGCGAATATTTTGTCTTCTGGAAGCAAAGTTTGCCATCCACTTTAATCTAATTAATACACAGCAATATGCATTGTGTGTTTCAGATTTGTAAAATAACTCTCAAAATCGCTACCTATCTGCCTATCTGAAAGATTAATCTTCGCAGAGATTAGCCTTAAAATCTCCTCCAATGGATTCCAATGCTTCCTTTTTTTTTATTTTTCCTCTTAGCCATGAAATTCACCTTTTATTTTGTTTTAAATTTAACAACTCGCTTATAATATTTTCAGATTTTGGTATCATTTATTCATAAACTGGCACAGTATTTCAGGTGAGCCATGATGCATGATGGATTTGAAGGACTATCGAATGTGACAAAGAAAGAATGCAAGGATGGAATTGTGGTGCCGGCTGCATTCATCTCATTGCCTAATGCCATTTTCTACTTTTTGGCATTGGTGTATTGCTTTCTTGGCACTGCAATTGTTGCAGATGTTTTCATGTGTTCCATCGAAAAAGTCACGTCATCGACCAAGTTCTTCTTGGCTATATACTACTGAATGATATTAACTAGACTGGACAGTGCACCTAAAAGTTCGAAATGTGCAATAAGTTTCAATGATGGACTCTTCAGTAACTGTCCTTACAACCGGATGCCGTATTTCAGAAAGGTTAAACCGAAACGCTCACGAAGGAGCAGTCTGGTGCAGGGAAATGAAATAACTAACCCGAATGATAGCATAGAAGTACGTGTATGGAATCCAGCTGTGGCCAATTTAAGCTTAATGGTATGTCATCAATCTATGCTTTTGAATTAGACGTTGGATTAGCAATTTCAGTATTTCACTCGTTCAAATTAAAAATTGACACACTTCAGGCATTGGGAAGCAGTGCGCCGGAAATTCTGCTTTCAGTAGTTGAAATTGTAGGCAACCATTTCCGTGCTGGTGAACTTGGTCCCGGCACTATCGTTGGTTTGTTCCTTACAACTCTTTTTTCGCCTTTAATTAATCAAAAGCAGAAAAATTATTTTCGATAATTCAGAGTGTTTTTAGAGGAACTGTTTCCCTCACATATTTAAACAAATTTCTTTTCGTTTTCGAAATTTCACTTTCTTTTTTTTTCCTTTAAAAGCCTTTAAATGCCATAATGGTTGTGTGAAATTGTTGAACCTTTAAATGCCATAATGGTTGTGTGAAATTGTTGAACATTTTGCAGGCTCTGCAGCATTTAATCTGCTATGTATCACAGCAGTATGTATTATGGCTGTGCCATCACCGACTGTTAAAAGAGTTAAGGAAATACTTGTCTTTGTTACGACTTCACTCTTTAGCTGCTTGGCATATGTTTGGCTTTTAATTGTACGATTTCAGTTAGTTTATAGATCATTTTGTATATTTTATTAGTCAGAAAACTGTCTTGTGAATGAAACCTTTTCTTGATGATATCTCTGCTTCGAACTACCTCGATTTATTCATCTTCGATCAAGATGTCGGTTATCCCCAAGTCAAAGAGATGTTTTCTTAATTTGCCCAAAGATTTCAGAAGTCTTTATGTTTTTAAGAGTAAAACTTCTGCATTCAAAGGTTTTTCCAAGACTTTCAGATACTTGTGGTGATATCGCCAGATGTAGTGGAACTGTGGGAAGCTTTGATGACTTTTGCTTTTTTTTTCGTCCTACTAATTGTTGCGTACTTGGTGGATATCAAATTTTGGAAGCGTAGCAAAGCTTCTCAGAAAGAAGAATTTCCGATTGATGGCATAGATGCTGGGAAGTATGAAGAGGAGGATATTGATAATTGTTTGCAAAAGTTTGCTGCCGAAATGGAGCTTGGAGATAAAACTGTACTCTTTCTGAAGAAATTAACTTTCTCCGAATTTTTTTCAAAGTATTTACAGATGAAAAAAATTGTCATTTTACGTAGGTGAAGTCTATGAACTCTTAATTCATATTAGCAGTAATCAAGTTCCGTTAGATAAGTGGGACTTTTAATTTGAGAGTGAGACATTTTAAAAGATTCCCAGATAAAAGAATGGAATAAAATGACCTATCACGAAACATTACGTCGTATATTACGATGGATATCGCGAGTTTACCCAAATTTGTCACCCGATGAACAATCCAAATTACTTGTTTCCAAAATAAGGCGTATACAGGTATTTTAATATTTTGTGTATTTTTGCATGGATCAAATTTAATTATGCACAGTGCGGTAGATATGCAGCAACTTATTAGTCAACCTAGCCGTTGAATTTAATAATTTCATAATAAAAACAACATTAATTTCAAAGAACCAATATTGAACGAAATTCGTGTTTTGTTTGAATGTAGCGCTATCGAAAACACAAAAATTTCAGAATCGCAGCCATCTGTGGTATCGTATTCGTGCAGTACGATGGTTCGCTGCTGCTACTCGAAAAATGGATTTAAACTGGAATTCCGGAAGAGTGCTTGAAGAAACTGATAGAGCAGTAAAAACAGCAATAGGTGAATTCTCGAATAGTTTTAAAAATCCGGAATATATATGCATCATTCTTCTATCCAGTAATCATTTTTTTTTTCAGTTCGAAAAACAATAGAATTTTCGGCTCGCGTATATTCGATCGTTAAAGGAAGCGGGAAAGTAATGTTAAGAGTGGGTCGTAGTATGATTAATTTTATTAACCTTGGTAACTGTTATCGATAATCTAAGTTACCAATCCAGCCAGACATTGTGAAGTAATTATACAGCGATGCTTTCGTAATTGGGTTTAAATATACCTAGGATACATGCAAATCTGAATCACTGCATGTATTTCGCAATGACAGAATTTGTATCAGTGAAGAATTCATCTTTCAACATGAATGGTTTATGCTTGACAAGCTTAGATATGAAAAAACTTTGTCGTCCATCTGCAGGTTATTCGTCATGATCCAGTTGACAAAGTACTTACCTTTCGTTACTCGACGAAAAGTGGCTTGGCCAAAAAAGATCTCCATTTTTTGGCGAAATCAGAAACTGTAATCTTTAATAAAATATCTTCAACAAAATAAAAATATTATAGGAGTCACTCAGGATTAAAAATTCTCTCTCTCTTAGTTGAGTTCCAAAGAATTTTAGTTTTCTAAGTTCCAAATAACCTAAAAAAAAGCCTGTTAATTGTTTTGAGACGCGTTTTCACAAAAACTGTACTGTTAAGGTACAATTTAATCCTGGAGAAAAGATCAAGGAACTTTACGTAGATTTAGTGAAAGATGCAAAATGGCGATCTGGTGATGTATTCTACGTTTGTTTGAAAATGGTTAGATTTTTTAAATCAAAATTATTTTGGAGACATATAATTCTCTTCTTAATGAAGCAATTTCATCCATATCTTGTTGTGGTCTTGGTTTTCGCATTACCGAGCTGATGGTGTTATGATCACAAGGCTCCTTAACATTATATCAATATTTTAAATTATATATCAATATCTTAACATTATTTTTTTTTAAATTCACAATTGATTATAACCTAGCAACTTTGATTTATAGTTTGGAGCTGATCATGAAGAGAAAAACATAATTGGGGAAATAAATGTAGCGCGAATTCAATTTCTCGATGATTCTTCAAATTTGTTCGCGAAACCGATGGTTCAGTTCGTTAAAAACAATTACGTGAGACCTTTCCAAATTATTCTGTTTGTAAAGTTAACTATGAAATGTTGACTCGATCGCTTACTAATTTCCATTTTAGGTTGTGAAAGAAAATCAAAAGTATGTTCGAGCTTTCGTTACCCGTCTTGGCCGACATGATGAGAACACTTTCAGCGTGCAATATGAAACAGAATCTGTTACGGCCAAGTGTGGTGAAGATTATCAGGGAATTACTGATGGAGTGTTGACATTTGTGGGCAGCGAATATGAGAAGTACATCGATGTGAGGATATATGATGACATGAATGAAGAGAAGGATGAAACATTCAACATCAATCTTCTCTCATCTACAGGAAGTATGTGATACTGCTAATGGTAGAGCAATCTAAATTGAAGTAGTCGGAAAATCAGTGTAGATTATAGACAAAAAGCAAAATATTTCTGCTATTTTCAGCTGTAACAATTGGACCCAATAAGCAGACGGTAGTCACAATTATTTGTGATGATAATGTATTCAGAAATGTAATAAACGTTCGGAAGCTGGTATCATATCACATTGAGCAGATGACATTTGGAACTCGTACGTGGCTTGAACAGGTAAATTCTCTTCCCTAAGTGATAGTTTAACTAATATTAATGTTAATAAATGTGTGTAACCTCCAACTACCACATTTCACAGGATGAATAGATAATTACTGCTCCCTCAGAATAGTGTTTTAAAGAGGTGCTTTCTAGCTTATTCAAGCAACAAGTGTCAATGCTGGTGATATTGAGAATGCTACCTTGATGGATTGTGTGTTGCATGTTTTATCATTTCCATGGAAAGTTATGGCAGCTTTAATACCTCCAACCAGAATTCTAAATGGATGGTTGGCTTTTTTTTGTGCACTGGTCTTAATTGGTTTCATTACTGCCGTCATAGGTCAGTTTTTTCATTTTTTCTTTCATTTGTGAGTAAAAATAAATTTGTGACGAAAAATCTTAATTCTTCCTGACAGGTTATGAATTCAGGGGACCTGGCAAGTATATTCGGCTGCATGATTGGGCTAAAAGATACCGTCACAGCAATAACATTGGTTGCATTAGGTACCAGCCTTCCGGATACATTTGCATCAAAAATTGCAGCTCAAAATGTATGTTCCCGTTTTTTCTTCATTTGTATGTTGCTTGCTTCACTAATTAATCAACCCATTAAATCAATCTTTTCCACTGATAATTACAACCAATCGTGCTGGAAATATAATCTTTTTTAAAATACAGATATATTAATTGTGTATTAGAATGGTTTCTCGCTGGTTACACCATTCTTGTTGAAACTTGGGAAATTATTCAGGATGCTACAGCTGATAATGCCATCGGCAACATAACTGGTTCTAATGCTGTGAACGTGTTTCTTGGACTCGGATTACCGTGGACCATTGCTGCTGTTTACTGGTTTACCAGGAATCAACAATTTGTAGTCACTGCTGGCAGTCTGAGCTTCAGGTTTGTAAAGTTCCTTCACAGTCAATTATCTCTCCAGTTTTAACGGCTAATTCATAATTTCACTGATATCATGTTGATCAGAGTAATTTCAGTGTTGCAATATTTATGGCTACATCTGGAATTTGTTTGCTACTGTTAATAGCTCGACGAGTTTTAGCATTCTTTGGTAAAGGAGAACTTGGAGGTCCACTAGGACCTAAAACTCTCAGTGCTTTGATTTTTGTTATTCTTTGGTTGGGGTATGTGCTGCTATCAACTCTGCAGACCTATAATTATATTACTATTTGATACATTATTGTATCGTTCCTCCATTCAGCATTCTGGCGAGTCATTTAAAAAATGACACATCGAATTAGAAGTGAAAGCAGTGCTGACGGTAGAAATTACTGATCATTTGGATTTTGACTTATCACTAATTCTCTCTATCAGTCTGAAGTCGAGTATGAGTGTTCTTACATTGCATTCCTAGTATAATTTTATCTTACACTCATCATTTACGTTGCCAGTTGCAGTATCTATGTAAGTTTGAAGTCCTAGACGTATTGCCACATCCTAATGTCACTCCATTATTGAAGTGTCTGCATAATTTGTTTAATTTCATTCATTTAGATTACTTTTCGTTTCTTTGGACTGGAAACCATGAAAATTTAATGGCTGACAATGTCAAAGCATTACAAAATATATTGTAAAAAAATTGTGGTGATCACAAAAGACGTTACAGTTACCGGCTGAATAACAGTTTTTTGGCAGTTTATATCACTGATATGCTTTTGATAACAGCAACATTCACAGCAACACTACTTTTTTTTTTTGCCTTTCTTCGTATTTACGATCTTTTATTCAAAAAGTTTTAAAGCTTGTGGGACATTTTAAAATTGTCTCAGATATCCGGAAAGTGACAGAGTACAAGGAATTTCCAAATAGGAACAATAACAGTGTATTGCTTTAAAGCTAATATTCAGTTCCATTCTCTCACTGAAATATTCTCAATAAATTATTTAGAATCCTTCGTCTTGCAATTACTCTTCGCACTGAGTGTAGGGTTTCAACTAGTCAAGTAAATTATCGCAAAGCTAATTTTGGAAAAACGTGATTGGTTCATGAACTTTTTCCAACTTCTAGCCAAAAGTTCACTAGAACCACTAGTGAAGCATTATCAAGTCCTCTGAAAAGTTTCAAATGATTCAGTATTCAACTATCATTGTAGAATAGAACCAGTATAATCATTCCATGTCAAAAAGCTCTATGACAAGGAAACAACATCTCCGAATGGAAACACTTCTGTCGCGAAATATCAGGTGTCTGTGTACTGGGAAATCTCAGGTGTGAGACTTTAAAAAAAATCCAGTTTAGGATTCAGGCACAGTTCGCTAATAAACAATTTACTTGACTTCATTTTAATCAAAACTCATCTTTGTTATTAACTGAAGTAATAAGGACAATCAAACTTAAGTACCGTTTGCTTGTCAAATCTTATAAATGCTGACTTTTCTGACACGGATGGTATAACTTCTAAAGTATCTTGAAAATATGTGACGAGAGAAATTTCAAAATCACACTGCCACAGAAATGCTACCTATCGTAATTGCAGAATTACGAAGGGACGGAAATCAGTTGAAAATGACGAAGCAATGACAGGCCAGAATGAGTTCGCATCATTCCTATAAATTTACTACCACTTGCGACCGTCATTTCAGTTCTGCATCCTCGAGTCTGTATACTGGATGGGTTCCCGTTAGGTTGAATCGTTGGAACGTCAGTGACTTCACCTGTACTGGTATTTTATAGACTTGTCGCCAAATGTTACAGTCACATTGCAGCACACCGGGAAATATATCACGTATACTATGTACACTCATGTATTTAGAGAGGTTATTGCGCTGCTAAATGAGATTTTTCTGAACATTAGGCATTGCTACTGGCACTGTGCCAGCATTTTAAGTTTTGGGGAGTACGGCTACTTGTTGGTTTGGTGATGGCGGTGGCGGTGGTTTTGTTGGTGAGGTTAATTAGAGGTATGATTTCAGTGTTAATTGGATCAGTTCAGTTGAGGAAAGTGAAGAACTCATCGAGGACAACTGCTCGAGATGGAAGCAGGAGGGTTTGTGCTCGTTGTTTGCTTACTTGCTTCAGTCTGAGACTCTTCATCCTCTTCTCTCCCCTTTATTTTCAAATCGTCTTTCAGTTCTTTTCCTTCATATGGACTTTGCTGGATCCTTCTGTTTCCTTTTCTTTGAGCGATAAAGAGAGCTGGAATTGATACAGAATTGTGGAGATTTTGCCGCCACATGTACTAACGACTGTTGAATGTTAGTTACATTATTCTTTTCAGAGATGAGACGCAGATGCAAATCCCACCAACAGAATCTGCTATAGCAGTTGATGCAAAATTAGATGTGAAGACTGCGCTACGAAGAGCTCTGAAATCAGCAATCGTTATGGATGGAGTGGCGAAAGGTCTTCATGAAGCTGCTAAAGCTCTTGATAAGTGCGACTTTGAGATAATTTCGAATGTATGATGAGCTGTTTTTTTCCAATCCCTTATAGGTTTTGGTTTACGGAATTGAAAAAGAAGTAAAACCAAGATACTCAAAACTTTAGGCGTCAAGCTTATTTTTGTGTGCTGGCTGAGAACTGTGACGAGCCAATGTATACTAAATTAGTGGAAGCATTATGTAATGAACATCAGATACCTCTGGTTAAAATCAAAGACAAAAAACAGTTGGGGGAATGGATTGGTCTATGCAAATATGATAAGGAAGGAAAAGCTCGAAAGGTTCTCTTTTAATTATCATATGTATTTTATGTATATGTACAATGTAGTTGAGCTACAATAATTTTCGAGTAACTGACGTGGACAGTACTAGAACCAAAAGACTTCAAGTTATATAACATGTCAATGCATATGTACAGTACCACCTGAAAATGAGCAATTTTTCAATTCTTTAATCATTTTAATACCCATAAAACATTGCCAAATTTTGATAGTTGAGGTCGTGGGTATCAATAATCGTATGCTTGATAGGAGTCTTTTGAATTGGCTGGAACATTTGACAGTTATCTGATTATTCCTATAACGATGGAAACATTTGCATAACTTTTATTTTAGGTGGTGGGATGTTCCTGCGTAGTTGTGCGTGATTATGGTCAAGATGATGCCGCTCGTGCGTTTCTTCAGGAATATTTCGATAGTCAGAAGAAAGGATAATGTTTACTGCTTGTTATGGTTTTTGTTAAAGCGACTTTATGTTGGGTGAATAAATCTTTTCTAAAATTTTCACGTTCCACATATGAGAAGCTCTTCACGCTGATAATTTTACCGTAACGAAAGAGGAGGAAGGTTTAGTTTGATGAGTATGGATGATATCAGATAATTTAATAGTGGTTTAGAGGACAGTGAAGGTGGTCCTTCATATTGGATTCGGGAAGTATAGTGAGATTTTCTGCACTCGTGAAAGAAGATTGGTGATCTTTGGTTGGCAGCACTGCAGCGGTGGTAATATGGTTTGGATTTGAAGCTCTATAACGGTAGCAAATATACATTGCTACTGGTCCCGAAGAACATTAATCGCTATTTTCAGGAAATCTGGTTAGGAGATATAATCTCTAGTTGGTTTTCTAATTCGTAATAGAAAGCGGTGGTACTCACTAAAAAATTTGGACTCAAGATCATATTTGTCTCTTCGTTGTTGTAGTTTGCAGGATGACTAAACCGAATAAGCCTTCGTCCGTTGTTTTAGAGGAAGTTGCATATGGTAGTGCTGAATATGCTAATGATCCATCATTTGAAATTGCTTGGGCTGTTAAGGTGTTACTTTTGTATTATTGCTTCAAATAATTTGTGAAGATTCTGGTAAACTTTGTTAATAACATTTACCAGCAGTGTTTCCTAACCTATTTTCGTTTTCTGATACTTTGCTGGACCTTTAAGTGAGGTGAGTTACAGGCTGCCGAGAGAGCGAATATTCATATGAGTTTGTTGTTAACTTGTAATACGAACGAGTTAACGATGCACAAAAAGTACAGTGTTATTTACGACAAATTTCGGGAGCTTTTTCCAAAAATGAATATTGAAGAGGTGAACTTTGAAAGTTTTTCATATAGATCGAGAAATAAACTATGATATCACACTTAAACACCTTTTTTTTTACCGTCCTGCCATAGAATATGAAGTTCGTTTCAGGTAGCAGAAGTGGAATTAAAAGGCAAAAATAAGCAACACTGGTATACATTTTGCGAGCATTTTAAAGAAGAAGTAGAAGATTATAATCTTGCAACAATCATGAGGATACGAGCTGATGGTGCGTATAGCGAGGCGAATACCATTGTTGTTCCTAAGGTGGTTGAACAGTTTTACATTTTTATACTTACTCCCATGCTAAGGGAGCACTCTACCCCTGAGCTATATCCTCTCCATAATTTCGCCTGAACAAGCTGTAATCTGATTGCGGTCTCACTAGTGGAAACAGGAAAGATTAACTTTCTTCAAAATTATAGGATGACCAATACAAATAAATGAGAGTAGGGTTAAAAAAAACATTATTTGTTAAGGGAATTCAGAATTTATAGTCGAAACATTTCTGTATTTTTCTTTTTTCCATGAAGTCTGTATGCTTATATGCTTATGTTTGATGTGGTGCTGTGCTAGCTGCAATCGAGTCGATTAAGATTTCTTTCCTCTTTGTTTTCAACTCCTACGGTAATTTCACATCTTTTCCAGATAATTTTCTTAGCTGTGGAGATTGCACGAAACAAGGAAGGCGTGAATGAAAAGTACAAAGAAAGCTTCAAAGTACAGCATGAAAAAATCAGACGTGAAGGAGGAAATATTTGTTAGAAATTGCTAATTGTTGTACTTTTTTGCTCATTTCCTGTGCTTGAATTGTTCGCTTTTATTTTGAATTCCTAGTATTAATTTTAAAAAAGTTTTAGTTTCCAGTGGAGAAAACCAAAATAGCTTTGATTTAAAGTCTTTTTTCTTGAAATTGCGGCACAGCTTCAAATTTTTTCTTAAATTAATGATTGGATGGACTTACCACTCGTGCTAATTATTAATTGGTGAAGAAGTATTCTTCATTAAAATTGTTCATTATTTTTCATTTTAACATTAATTATATGAGGAACTTCAAAGGAAAAATACTAATGAAAATGATGAAATCGTGTACATACATAGCGTAAATTTCTATTTTTTTTCTGTTAAAATTGAGACGCCGTAAATTTTTTATTCGCTAGTTGAACTTGTAATCTTTTTTTATCCCACTGCTGCTGTATTTTTGAAACGATGTGGTTTGTTTTCCATGTTGGTTTTTTATTATTAAAGTTGTTATTTACAAAAAAGATTTCAAGACATTGTTAGCTATGTCTGTTTTTAGTAGAATACTTAGCAGACCATATTTGATTTATATTTGTAATGTAACTTTCATCCTAACAGAACATACTGCAAACAACTGAAGTTACAGTACACGCAACGGCAGTGAGTGATTGAATATCTCTAGTCTGTTTTTGAAAGATTCTGAAATAAGAAGTAAAAGTGAGTTGTAAAAGTTTGCAAGGCATCTCCGCTTAGTTATGTTCCGCTGCGGGCGCCCGTGCCGATGGATATAAAAGTTTGGAATCCGTCGAGTGTGCTGATGAATTCATTTGAAGTTGAATTCTCCAACAGATTGGAAAATTTTGCTTTCTGTTGCACGTTAAGTTGGAATTTAACGCTTTTCATATCCTTACACAGTTTATGTGATCTAAGCTCTCATTTTAGAGAACTATGTCAGGTTTTACTTTTGGTGCGCAAGGAACTACTACCGCAGCACCTGCCGCAAGTACCTTGTTTGGAGGGAGTTCTAAACCATTGTTTGCGGCCCCAACAACCACAGCACAAGCTACAGGTTAGTTAGTGTTCCTCAGTACACTGGTCTAATCCAGAGGCAGTTGGTATTTGCAAGTTTTTCAAGATGGTGTCTTCTGATTGCTGGGATTTCGAACGTCTTATTTGATCCATTTTTCTTTTTCACCGACTGGTATTTTTAGAGCATCTCCTACTCCACGCTCAAAATCATTGTTGCAGGGCTATTCGGTTCAACAGTTCCTGCTGGTGGATTATTTGCTACAGCTGCGAAAACTGCGAGTATCACAGGAAAGTCATCAGATTAAAATGGTTAATTTAGTTTTTCTTGATCTAAGAGTTCTCGTTTCAGATGGTTTGGTAGGAACTACTGGAGTAGTTATGACTTCAGCAACTGGCGGATCGTTCGGAAGCACATCAGCAACAACACCTGGATTATTTGGTACTACCTCATCTGCTACCACAACCGGAAGTCTTTTTGGAAAACCAGCGACAGGTGTGCATATAAATTCAACGATTTATTTGAAGTACTGGGTTATGCTGGTCCTAAAAACAAATGATACCTTTTTCCAATTATTTTGTCGTTCAGGTTTGTTCAGCAGTTCAACAACTGCTACACCTAGTTTAGCTGGTGGACTTTTTGGCGCAAGTGGAGCACCGACAGTTACAACCGGAATAGGACTGGGAGGAACCGGTACACTTACGGCTACCGGTTTGACCTCTAGCGGCTGTTTGGGTGTTGCTGGTGCTGCAGCGTCCGGAAATCCATTGGAAGCTGAAGTGCCACAAGTACTCATGGATCTCTTTAATTTATTACGGTAAGTTACATATGTTGTTATTTGCCTTTGAAGTTTTCCTTAGGTGTTCATAGTATTTTAGGGACCAAATTAAGAAAAACCATGAATTATATGTCGAGTTTGCAATGAATAGCTCAGAGTCGTGCTTACATATGGATGAAAAGATAGAACAGTTGGTTGGAGTGCGTGTGAGGAACACAGATGCCATACGCAAGGCAAAAGCTAAAGCAGATGGTAACTTTTCCATGTTTAAAAAAAAATTATTTTCTTTGTAATATTGAACAGTTTCTATTTTTATTTACTTTATTTTCCTTAGCTCAGCAGCACTATCATGAATTCTGTGCTCCTCACTTGATCTCATGAATCGAGACAGATTTTACCACCACATCAACCCATGAAGGCAGTATTAAGCCGGGATCAACCTTCTTCTTTCATGCTGCAGTCTAGTGATCAAGTAACAGCTATTTTAATTATCCGAAAAATTCCAGAATTGCTCGACAAAATGCAGCGAGATTTACGTGTGGCAGAGCAAGTGCGTCGAAGACAGAAGGAAATTTCAAAAAATCCGCACTTCGGTCGGAAACAAGCCTTTTCGTATTTACTGGAGATTTGTGCCGAGCACGAAAATACAGTTCGAGAATTTTGGGAAACATTGCAATTATTGGAAGAGAGGATTGGTGCGAAGTTAAATAAGGTCACTATTATTTTAAACCACAACTACTGTAATAGCAAATTCCTATTTATGTGCTGACTTTTTAATTTGAATTTCTACAAAACATTTGGATCTCGTCTCGTTTTGAAATATGTGTATCTATAATGAAAAAAGGAAATGGTTTCTGACATACGAAGTAAGTTTGCTTGATACCAGTATGATCATGTTACTTCAGCACTTTAGAATTAAAATCATAACTTCACATAAAAATCGAATAAGTGATTATATAATGTTAATAAGTAAAACCGCCTAGGAAAAATGCTTGTTTATGACATAGTATTTCTTTGAAATTTATTTTTAGTGAAAATACCTCTTTCATCTCAATGTTATAAACAGTGTAGTTCTTTAGAAAGACATAACAACAAAACAGGATCTTCAAAAGCATTTCGAACATTACGATCAAGCATTCAAAGTTATTTGTTCTGATGTATATCGATGTAAAGTGCAGATCGAAGTATGTTTTTATTTCAACTGTATCTTTTATCACTTTAATTGTTCTAATTTTCTTTATCCTATTCTCATTCAAGAGCTTCATTATTATCATTTTTTTTTCTTTTTTTTATAGGACCTCAAAGATGCATTTTTGGAATATCAGAAAAATACTACTCCATATGTACCGAATCCATTTGGACGGCAAAAATCAAAACACGTTGAGAAATCAAGTGCAGAAACAAAATTCAGAGGTTTGAAAAGTTTTTTTTTTTTTGAAATTTTTATTCCTAGGTGCAGTTGGTGCATTCGATACTATAATGAACTATAATTTCTGGAAACATTCTTCTCGGATTTCATGAAGAGACTTTCAAGTAACTTTAGGTTCTGAATTTGACCGTTTTAATATTTGAAGGCGTCGATGCTTTTCCTTCACAAATAACAATGATGAAAATAGGCGAAATGGCGAAACCCTCTTCAGCGGCACAACAAACGAGTACGTTAATTCATGCATGTGATCCTTTACTTGTTACCGGACTTCTTTTTAACATCATTTCTTAGCATTGTGAGCCCACTATAATTTAATTTTGTAGCAGGAACAAGCGGATTTGGTACGACCGGCTCACTATTTGGTTCAAAAACTTTCGGCAGTCCTGCTTTTTCTTTCAACTCATCGATCTCTAACGCTACCGCACCGTTATTCAAACCTTTCTGTACTACTAGTTCAGCACCAGCCCCTCTTTTCGGTATGATCTTTAGTACTTGACTGTTTGAATTTTGTTTTATAAAGAATTAGTCTAAGTCTTAGGGTTATTTTCATCTCTAAATTCAGAATATTAAGAAAAAAAAAAGGAACAAGAAAAAAGCTTGGTGAGCGCAGATATAGCCAGCGGAAGCGCCAAACGCTCTCAGCATTGATCTAATAGTAAATTTGTTCTTTTTTTCTTTTATTTCTCCTTTTTGCTTTTTTTTTTCTCTCTCTCATTTTCTCATTTTGTACATTGTTCTGCTCTTCGGTCTATTAGGGTTTATATGGAGTAGCGTACATTTTTCATATTGTTTTCAGGTAATTCGACGACTTCAGCAGCATCAGTACCAACAACAGCTTCATCTTTTACTTTTGGAAATACATTGAACTCATCAGTTAGCGGCACATTATTT
This sequence comes from Setaria digitata, assembly GCA_003640385.1. Lineage (NCBI taxonomy): Eukaryota > Metazoa > Nematoda > Chromadorea > Rhabditida > Setariidae > Setaria > Setaria digitata. The sequence goes on along the minus strand of RCAB01000020.1, from coordinate 81,878 downwards.
GGGGGAAGTGCTAGCAAACCTTTTGGCCGATAATTCAAGTACTGGAATTGGAGTTTTGAAATTCTTTGTAAGTTCCGTTCCTTAAAGTCTGTCTAACAATACATCTTTTGTTTTGCCGAATCAAAAACATAAATCCTATATCGTAAAATAAAAGATAGATGCACGAGAGGGAGAAACCACGAATAGTACCGATATTTAGAGAGTTTTCAACACTTTCCATTTTCATGAGTGGCAGTCGTTATTCTGAGACTTGTTCATCCTCAATATGTTATTGTAATTGTCTGCCTATTATGTACTTTTTAAATTCATTATCATATGGTTCTCCCCTTCAAAAGTGATCTTTCTTCATAAAAGATGAGTTTTTTTCACTGTTTCAAAAATGCTATTGTTGATGATAAATGAATTTTTTTCAAACCTTAATTTTTTTTTTTTTTTGATTGCAAATTATTCCATTCATAAAATTCGTGTTCTTTTTTTATGAGGATGACTGCCATAAGAGAGACGATATCGGAATTCTTGTTTTTTTCTTCTTTTCTCTATTTTCATTTTCTGTCAGTTTTAAACTCTTGACCCTGTTTTTAGTTACAAGAAAGGAAATATTACATAACTGAATTTTTACAGAATAAGGAGTACAAGATCTGGTAAAAATGTAATTTCATATGTGCACTGCATTGGCAACATGGGAATATTTGAAAAGGAAATAATCTATCATGTTTTTTTCTGGATTTCTCAAACCAAAATGAAAATCCCATGTATTTCTTTATTGTTGTGGTTTAACGGATCATTTGATTTGAAATTTACAAAAATCTCCTTATTTTTTGATTTGCAACTTAATTTAAAATAACAGTATAGATAATTAATTCAGATCCAGTTTGTGTTTTCTGGAAGGAATTTGTTTTGATTAAAAAATTTGGAATTAGGAAGAAATTAGTTTTATCACTCGCCATAGTTCTGTGAATATATAGTGGCAAATGATAGTGTGCTCAAATAATTTGCTGTTGTAATAGGTATTCTGGTTGATAGGATCCAAATTTCCAAAAATATTATCTGATTATAATGCTAAGCATGTAATGGGATTCAAAAAAATGTCGTAAAGTTTGTGTTTTCTGTAGTTTTGAATGGACCCGACGTGAGAGCGGGAATGTTTTTCTTCCATCGGATAGGCATTTCTTGCCTCCTATTAGTGCTTATTATCGTCGTTTCCTTACCACAGCTCATTTTGAATTTATTTTATCCATCTCTTGCATGAAGCTATACAAGGTTCGACCTTCACACCTACACGTTTTTTCAACTATTTCTGCACACCTTGGATGTGTCCTAAATGATATTTTAGATTATATACAGGTTAAACTCAAACTCCGCAGATGAGGCAGACGCTCGGGGGCTTTATCATCCTCCATTTGAAGTCAGGAAAGTAAGGACATTTCACGTTCCTTTTTTGCATCAATAAAAAACAGATAGCACTTCCCTTTGTAGAGGACAAATCAAGTTACAAAGAGTGTTCTAATCAGATAAAACAGTGATATTTCAGTGTTGTCAAACACATATATTATGCGTATCAATAAATAATCTTAAGAAGGAAACGGAAAAATTTGCATATTTTCAGAAAACCACTAAGTGAAGCTCAAAACCACAATGCAAATTAATTTGGACGGAGTATTATTTTAGCCTTATATTGAAAAAGAATTTCGTGAACTCCGATGGAAATTTCAACTTGTTATTAATTTAGGTAGGAATTCTACCTTAACTCCCAACTTCTGATGGACACCTTCCATATCTGAAATAATCGGTTTTTTTTACTGATAATTATACTTATTCACCGCTATAAAAAAAAAAACGTTTTCTTAGACAGTTAGTCAATAGTGATATTCACTTACGGGGGAAAAGAAGAGGAAGAAGTAATGGAAAGACGGATAAATATATTTATTGCTTCTATTACTCAAAGACATTTTGAACCACTATAAGTAAATGCTTTTTGGTTTCATGTTGTGACCTAAATTAGATCCATTGATGTCTTGTTTTGCTAAAAATTTTAAACTCTGAGTAAAGAAAAATGAAATTTCATTTATGCGGAGTTCTACCTTATTCAAGTATTCAAGCTATTCTACTTTTCGTTCCAGAGTCTTATGAAGTGAATCGTTGAGATCATTTAGTATCAATATAAAACGTAAATGGCAGCTGAAATTAATGGGGGAAGGCTGAAAAGACTACCCAATAAGACTACCCATTTCTGTTAGCACATAAAAAGATCCTATTTAATACATAACTGGGGATTTTTTAGTTAGAGGTCTGAAGTGATCAAGACAATATACAACATAGGATGAGTAAGAAAAAATATCTGAAAACAGTTTAACAAAATGGAGCAAGGTAACACTTGAATCGACAGTTATCCCATTTTGATAGAAAGCTTACCATTTGCTGTGATTCGTATAATGTACAACAAGAAATGGTTCTGACAAAAAAAGAGATTGCTAGTAAATTCCCTTTGATTTGAAGATTTTAAAGTTGAAATAGTTGAAAGTATTGTTGGTACCTATTTTTAGAACAAGTCGTTAGGACAAAAACCATTAACAAACACTAATATCACTAATATTAATATCAAACAGGAATAAATTAAGCAGAACTGTAGATAACAATGCCGGAAACAAATCAATTTTTGTTTTTGTTGCATTTAATAAGGCATTCTAATCATAATCTCTAATTAATTAATGAGCTATGGATGAATACCCGAACATTTAATGCTTCCCGCCGCAATAAGCAAATTAGGAGAAAATTATTGCAAGTATCCGAACAAAGCTTTGTTTCAGTCGTACGACGAAGGATGGCAATATATGCGGATAAGCACTTGTACACATTGCACTTCCAACAGATTTTCTAACTTCGCAGAAAAGTTCTTTTGATTTGACTTCACAAAGTGAGACTCGCATCACTGCTATAGAATATGAAGTGCTGTGAAATTCAACAAAATTTCTCGCCACAAAAGATCCCCACTGTCCACTGTGTTTCTCGTTATATTTCAAGTCAGGATCTATGACAAAAGCGGGAGTACAAGGCCTCAAAGCTGCAGGATAGCGAAATCCTTCAAGGTCAACAATTTAGAGCTTATCATTAAAGTTGAATCTGCCATGTTAGAGTGAAGTGCACTTGTACCTGGCTTTGTCAGAGGTGATATCTTCAAATTATTGTTTTCTCCTACTACTGGTAAAACCATGACTTTACATACATTAACATTCTGTTTACTTTCAGCTCTTCTGATTCCTCTGCTGCGTCTATTTTCCTGAGTGTGACAAGTGGAATGGTAACTGAATCCCCAACTATTCTTACTTCTCCCACTCGTTTTACGTGGAGTTATCGGAAGTGACAGTGCCTTCCTGACTGCTACACTGTTGGCGAAGAATCTTTGTAAGCATTCATCATCGATTTATGATAATCCCCTAGCATTGATGATTATTCACTTCTACTAAAGGGTGAGAATCATGATGGATGGCAATGATACGGATAGATCGCTTGAGGAGACCACAACTTCTCCGCTCCATCAATCACAACTCCACTTGCACTTCGCCTTCTTCACTGCTCCATTTCTTCCCTCCTTTCTTCTCGAGATTACTTTATGTCCGTTACCTGGCCTTATTAATCATCCATTTATAACAGGTACAATGAGAAGGGAAGAAGTGTCTACTTAGGATTATGAGAAATAATCTCTATAATTGAGGAAAATCCAGAATTTACTCTTGAAGAGAGAAATTTGAGTTCCATTTCTTTTCTTTTTATGATCATAAGCGCAGAGTAAAGTGGGTCATAATTACACTAATTAATATTTCTTCTATGCAGCTCACCCCTAAGAATAGCGATTTCAACCTGAATTCCTTTGTTTGCATATTGTTCCGTCATGCACGCTTCGTCTCAACTTGACTTCGCGTCAAGTTATACTTGGAGTAACCTGTTTCTCTTTTGAGCTTCGAAAGTAATTTCACTTCTGAATGGAAATGAGACTTCGATATTTCCAAAAGATAGCGTTTTTTTTTTTTATTTGCGTAATATTAATAATACTTGATTGTGGTCGATTTTTAGTAAATAATTAATGTTGTCAGTGATAAAGTATGATGATGACAGTAAACCGTAAATAGCACCTGTCATGAATTACGCTATCTCGTAATCATCTATTGTTTCTCCTGATGATCTATGGTATATATAATGTATATCATCCAAGTTGAAGACGCTTTTCAAAATTGATTTTCAAGTGTACGTTTCATCCGAGTGTAGTTCTTATTTGTCAAGGACTAATCCACAGTCATATTCTCTCGATGGCAAACAGCATAGCGACATGCAGGTTGAACTGTTTGGTGAAGCTCATATCCGAATGCCATAAACAAAAATATTGCAGTATCAGAAAGCGAAGGTTCATGATCATTGAATCTCAACTGAAACTTTAACTTCTGAAATAGTACTGATGTAATACTGTTTTCTGTTTTTCGCTCTGACCATAGCAATTTTTTTTTTCCCAAATTGTCAGTTCTAGGAATATCTGTAGATTATTTCGTAAAATCTTTCTATTCCCAACATCGCTGCATTTGCTCACTTCGGAAACGCACTAAACTCGGATGTTACTCGTCTTGGTAATCCAATTTTCTTACGTAACCATTCTAGTCATTGTTCATTTCCCCTTTCATTTCATTAATTAGTATCCTTTTTCTAAGATAATGGTTCCTATAATAATCTTCACGTGATGATGAATTCCAGTGGTAAAGCAAGTGTGGCAGATGTGATCGTCGGTGGTGGTGGAATTGTTGGTACCTCGGTTGCTTATCACTTGGCGAAACGTGGCAAATTTGTCGTTCTGCTTGAACGTGATTGGTGAGATTTGCAGCATTTCAAATGAAAAGTGTTCTCTTCATGATTTTGCTGCTATAAAGTAGCTGTGTCAATGCTAAGATTTGAAAACGTTAAGTGTTGGTCTAAGTGGTGCAACAAGTCTAAGTGCTGGTTTGGTAACAGCTCCACTGCACTGGCAAGATCCAGCAAAGCAATATATGGCCAAACATTCATTGGATTTATATGCCGATTTAAGTCAAACTTCCAGTTTCAGTTAGTATGAATGATCTGTTACAGTCGGTTTATTATTTTAAGGAATTCACACATTAAATTCTATTTTTCTTTCAAAATCTTTATTTGTTGCAACTAATTTAATAATATTGATTATACAACGAGATGTATAGGATATAACCGCTGTGGACGACTGTACCTAACGAATACACCAGAGGGTAAAGTAAGTTTGCGAAGAATGTTTTCACGTTCAACAGTGTATGGCGAAGAAGCTCAACTGTACAACAGCTCAGAGGAAATGGGACGTTGGTTCCCGAAATCGGTCAGTACAGATGACATCTGGGTTAGTACATAAAAAATTTTTCCCATACTAAATTTTTCTTAATCTGTCGAAATAATTAAATAATTTCAATTTTTTTTTTTCTGTTTTAGTTAGCGTTGTTTTCGCCAAATGATGTTGCTTTAGATCCTGTTGGTCTCTGTCAAGCGTTAGGAAAGCGTTGTAGAGATCATGGTAAGATTTCTTATATAAACTTTGGTGTAAATTCAAGATGTCTTGGTTACGTAAATCTTAGACGTAAGCAAAAGTTACTTTAACAAGGTAAATACACTTTTTTTTCCACTTATTAGGATCTAAAATTTGCTGCACTGAGGAATGAAAATCGGATTTTGCTAGTGTATGGAAGTACGTCATTTTTTCAGGTGTGGAAATATTTGAAAAGTGTTTTGTCGAAGAAGTAATTATCAACAAAGAGCAAGAAGTCGTGGGAGTGCGCACAAATCAAGGACAGTTTGAAACCGGATGCTACGTTGATGCCACTGGAATTGTATCTTGTGAAATTATCGTGATTTTCCTAACATGAACGAACTCAGTTAATAACTCTTAACCATCTTAGATACCATACAACCAGTTTTGGTTTTTTCTTAACCTTTCTAAATTCAGGATCTTCAAAATCTGAGTCTTTTAATTTCCCTACTGATTCTTATTTCATTCGTTGGAGATAGTCGGAGATATTGGAAATATTTATATATCGAATATTATAGTGGTGTGGCACATCTCGAGTTAACAAATTGCCTAGTCAACATGTGATAATTGCTGCTCATCCGGCCACTTATACATATCTATCAACTAAACGATTACCCGATAAAGATATAAGAAACAACACTCCCAGTGAGATATTCCATTTGTTTTAGTGTCAGCCTTCACTGTTTTAATTTGTTGAGATTTTTTCCAAACTAAAAAATTCATATCTTTTATCTTCAGTTTTTACTCACGTGGATGAGAAGACTTACCTCTTTATGGATGAATCACGGACGTTGTGTGCGGGTTTTACGCAAGATGGATTTCGTTCACTGAGTCGTCAGCGAGTTCTGGGTCAGTGGATATTGCCTCCAGCAGATTGGGATAAATTCTGTAAGTTCCAAAAAAAAATTGGAAAGAGAAAATTGAAATGTTTTTTAATCCAAAAAATATAATCGATGTTTGCTTTTGGTCAGAAATATCGTATTTGAAATTGTAGATCCGGCACTGGATCATTTGTTGAATCGTTGCAACATTCTTGGTGAAGCAGAGTGTGGTGAATTGGTGTGTAGCGCTGAATCATATACTGTTGATAAAAACCCTGTGATTGGTGAAACAGCTCAGGTTTATTTATTTTTAAAGTGTGAAATTTTAGAAGAGGAAGTGTTAATAGTTTCTTTTTAAGATGGAAAATGCTGCGGATGTATTACTTCTAGAGATTCCCGAGACTCTAAATTTGCTTAACCTTTAGGTCCAAGGATATTATGTGGCAACAGGTTTCAGTGGACAGGGATTGGCACTTGCAGGTGGTGCTGGAAATCTGGTAGCTAGTTTAGTTTGTGGTGAGACGCTGCCAGTTGATATCACACGTCTAGAACTTACTCGATTTATTGATTTACATGCGAGCCCACAATATTTGATTGAACGAGTTCCCGAAGTAGCAGGTGCATATACTGTTCAATTTAATGCTCATTGAAGGAGTTTAATCAGTGACTGATTGAATTAATATTTCAGCTAAGTTGTTTACGAATTCTTATGAATATCACCAGTACCAGTCTGCTCGGAATTTGCGTACGTCTCCTATCTACCATCAGCTGAAAAAAGCTGGTGCTGTATTCGGTGAGGTAATGGGATACGAAAGACCGTTGTGGTTTGCAGAGGAAGATGCAGAAGGTGGTTTTATAACGTGAATTTTTTTTACACTTCTTTTCTTTGTTTAACATGAATAGCTGTTAGGTTAGTCATTCCAGGATTGTTTATGATGCTATCATTCAGATAATGCATTGTTTGATGTTTTTTTTTTTACACGATTTATTATATTCATACAAATGAATAAAAATTTGAGAGTTCCTTTATACTTATATGTGATTAAGGCCATCTAAAAATACTAATTTCAAATTAATTTGACTTCCAGATACGTCCTTAAGTTTCTACAGTGGACAATTTTCACTGATTGGTCGGCCAGAATGGTTTGGACTTGTGGCTCGTGAATACGATGCATGTAGGGAACGTGTTGGAGTAATGGACCTGTCCAGTTTTGCCAAATTCAACATTGAAGTACGTTTTTACTAACTGCAGTTAACTAATTTTTTTTTATTTTTAAATGTAATGTGAATCAGGTGTTTCTAATCACTTCTTGAAACTTTTGATTACTTTCGTTTACATCTCCTTAAAACAAGTATTAAAGAGTTTTTGATACTGATTTGCCGATACTTACATTGTTTTTGTTTTAGGGCCCTAATGCGGTGGAATTTTTGCAGTACTTGTGTTCAGGAAATGTTGATGTACCAGTGGGCTCTATAGTGTACACTGGGATGCAAAACGAGCAAGGAGGCTTTGTTTCGGATTGTGCAATGTGCAGATTGGAGGAAGACCAGTGTGTCTTGCAAATTGATCATTACAGACTGCACATTTTACCTTTTTTTTTTCCTTTGTAATGTGAGAAATTGAGGATTTTGGGATTGCACTGCCGAGTATTTTATAGGTTTTTCGCTCTTGCACCTCCCGTTCAGCAGTTGAGGTTTTACTTATGGTTGAAGAGATGGCTGAAGAAGTTGGGACATAAAGTTTACATTCGGGTTAGTATTATTTACATTCCATATGAAAGTATTCTCTAAATATGAAATTTGAAAGTTTGGGAAACTGGAAGACTTAAAAATTTTAGCTTTCTTTTGAAATCGAAGTTTATGTCCGCATCGAAAATGTATTGTATGAGCTAAATTTTGTAGGATGTTACCGGGTATTATACTGTATTAGATGTCGTTGGACCAAGCTCACGAGCTTTAATGGAAAAACTTACGGGTGAATCAATGTCCAGATGTGACTTTCCATCTTTTTCTATAAGAGTATGCATTTTTCGAAATTTAAATATGAAATTCATCAAGTTATTCTTTTCTAAAAAAATGGAAGCATTTGATTTTACCGGTTTTCTTCAGGAAATTGCTATTGGAATGGCTACTGGAATCCGAGCATTAAGTTTAACACATACTGGTGAACTTGAGTGGGTGATGTACATACCGAACGAAGTAACTTACACTTTTCACTTTTCCCTCTTTCGTACTTTATTAAAATGTCCGGTGTTCTCTAGAATCGTTAAGATAGCCCACAACATCATTGATTGGAAACTAAAAACTTTATTTTTGTACTTTTTATTTTTATTTTTTAATTTAGGAAATCCTTTTATAATTATTGAATAAAGAAGAAATTGATGATCTGAAAAATAAAAATCTGAAAATTTAGATATTTGAAAAGTAGATCTTAACCATCATGTCTCTCCCTTTCTGCTGAAATCTTCTTTTCTCGCTTTAAATTTTTTTTTTTTTTTTGCAGGTGGTACAAAATGTTTATGAACGTTTGATGAAAACTGGAAAAGAATATGGAATTAGGCATGCAGGGTCTGTTATAAGAAAAGTTTTAATTTTCTTTCTTATCATTACTTTTTAATTTAGTTTTACTCGAAGCCGATTATTGCTTATTGCTTCTTAATGATTTTTTTTTTTTAGTTATTATGCATTAAGACAATTGCGTATCGAAAAATTTTTTGTTTATTGGGGTCAAGATATTTCTACAATTGTAACACCACTCGAATGTGGGCGTACATATCGCGTTGATTTTAATGTATGTATCTTTATATTGTGTGTTCTGGATTGGTTTAAAATATACTCAAATTTCTTTCGAAAATCTACATAGATTTTATACAGAAAATTCCAAACAAATTATTGTGAATTGTGCAGCTATGTTTAGTAAATTATCAGCTCTTTTAACAAAAGATTTTATACTTTAAAGTTGGTGCATGGTTAAAAAGCAATTAGTTTTTTTTAGAAATTTTTTTTTTTTGAAAAAGTTTTTCTGCAGAAAAATTGTTCCAGAAAGATTTTATTGGGAAAAATGCTTTGCTGGAGCAGAAAAAAATTGGCATTCGCAAACGATTTGTTCAGCTACTTGTAGGCAATCATGATTTGGACCATGATCCGTGGCCGCAAGGTGGTGAATTAATTTACAGATATGGTGAGCCAGTTGGACGTACAACGTCGGCTGCTTATGGATATACTCTAAATTGTCAGGTAAAAGCTCGATCCAGCCATTAATCGCATTTATTTATGCAAGAAATGAAGCTATTTAGTAAAAGCTATTGCTATTATTGTAATTCAGTTAGTGTACGAAGTATTTTATTATTTTCCTAGGTGTGCATTGGTTATATTGAAAGTCAAAAGAAGTTGACGGTTGATTACATCAAAAATGGAAATTATCAGTTGGATATAGCGGGCAAATTCTTCCCTGTACAAGTGAATTTGTTTACACCAAGCTTACCTATGATTTCCTCTGAACAGCCGGATCATTATCGACCAACTCAAGACAGTGGTAATTCTTTGTGAAACTCATTCTTTCTTTGTTTTTGTTTCATTTTTATTTTCCTAGTTAAACTTTGTATTGAGGATTATTGATGTTTGCTTCTGTTTGATGGTTTATCTGTTTTAATGGAGCCTCATATATGCTAGATACAGAAATTTTAAATTAAAAAAGACGACATATCTAATAAAAAAAGTGTATGACATATTTCATTAAAGTAGAAATATATTTTCTAGAAAATTCTTTAATTGTGCCTGACGATGTTTTGCTCATTGTGCTCGAATAGCAGAACATGTAGAACTCCTATCTTCGCTTAATCTCCACAGTTTCTAAACTATCCTTGTTTTGTTTCAGTTTTTCCCAGTTTCTATCTTCCTTTTCCCTTTATACTTTCCTTTTGCAAAAGCTCCTCATTTGGTCGTTCTTTTATCGAATTTGTTTGAGTCTTTTTGAAGAGTATAAATCGTAAGACTTGGATTATTTCAATTTTAATTGGCATTGTGAAAAACAAGTAGAGATGTGTGAAGAAGCTACCATTTAGAAGATTTGAATTCTTTTCAGAGTTTATTTAAAAGGGTTATTCTATAACCTCATGCACTTCAGAGTTACCTTTGCTCCATTTTTCACTCTGCTAAAGAAAGTTTGTAAACACTCTTCACAAGCCATCATTTAAGCTGCGAGCAGACAAGCCACTGCTTATTTGTTCATACAAATTTCCATTTGGGAGAGGATTATAGATAGACTTGAAAATTAGAAGTTGCAGGTCGCTTTCTTTCTTCATTATTTGGGTGCTGTTCTCTTTCATAAGTTTGTGATATGTCTCTTACTGATACTGACGCTTTTTTCATTTGTTCTTTTTTTTTTCATTTTGTTCTATTCAGGTTGATATATTTAGTAAGCCGGTTGTATATTTGACAGTGCCGTGTAATTGCTTCGCACCAGTACCTTCTCTTTGCATGGATGTAGCTTTTACTTGACTTCAGTAAAGTATCAATTTTAAAGTCATGAAGTTTGAAGAATAAAAAAAAATATATGAGGCAGACTTACATTTATATTAAATATTTGATCAAGACGTTACAGATAATAACGGGCAGAAGATACTTTTATTTCTTAAGCAATTCTTCAGTAGTTGCATTAAGGTATCTTGTTTTACGAAGTTTTAATTATAGATCAAACTTATGGAATAAACCACTTGTATGATGTTCATGATCCGAGTTTCTAATTTATTGTGGTGAAGTGCGCCACGGAGCTGGCAAGGGTGCCATTTCGGGAGTAGACACTTCATTAGATTGTATTAATTCGATTTTTTCATGGATCAGCGCTTCTGGATCACGTTTTCTCTGTTTAGGAAGGAATCTCTCTGGATGCCGGCTCATTTTAAAATATAAGCGTTGCATAGCTAAGTTACCCAAACGCTGCTTTGCCTTGCATTCGGTGATAATATCTGGTTTATCACCTACATCCCAACGAGTATGCAAAACAATCTGCAGATTTGTTAGTTCGTTCTGGAAGAACAGAGCAATAATAACAGCTACGATGGCAGCCGTAATAATAGGAAAAAGGAACATTGCAGCTAGCCAGCCTAGTGCAGCCCACTTGGCATCAGAGCTCACCTCGCCAACTCCATTGATAAACATGATCATACGGCGTTTCGTTTCAGTCATCAGACGACCAGCCTTCACCATTCTGCTTGTCATGCTAAGGAAGGCATCGGTGATATTGCTGACAGTATCAGAACGGGCATTGTCAATGTCCAAGAACTGCTTTCTATCTGCTAGCCACCGCTCTTCTTTCGCTTGCTGTGCGAAATCCTTCACTAGTGGTTTTACAGATACGTTACTCGGCGATGAGATATCAAAGAAGAGAATGAGTATGGTTGGATAGACCACAGGACATGGCAGCATCACCACACAGCAAATGAAATATCAAACTCTTATCTCTGTCACTTCCTATAGTCTCACCAGTATAAAACAAGATAAGTTAACAGAAGTAAACCACCACCCTATAATTTCCATTTTATAGCAGAAGTCAAATTCACCTTCTCCTGCTAAAATTTAAATATTCTGTTCTACTTAATTTCATGAATTTCACATAACTGGGAGTCTGTTTGCTACATCGTCTACTCAAAGGGACAAATGTATAGTGTATAACTTGTCAACATAAAACAATGTCATTTATGCAGTGATGTTGAGAGATATTGATTAGCTGTTAATCATTCTTTCAACTTCCTTTTCTCGACTAGAAGTAGAGGAAAAAGGCCATCGGATGAAGAAGGTGAAGTTGAGGACTTGGACATGGGAGCTGGAACGGAAAGAGCTCCGGAATCACACCGTATCGAGATCGGGGGCTAGGGGGTGAGGGGAGGTTCATGCTCCAGTCGCGAATCTCGTTACTGCCCATTTTGCGGAAGTGGTGAAGTATTAAGAAGTATTGTGGGGATTTTAGAGCGGTGCGGTCGCGTGGTGTGAACGTGTAAGGAATTATTGTGCGACTCGCTTTCATTTCAGGCATTTCCTAGCTTCATTAATACGTGTGGACGTGGGCACGAGTTCTTTGCGATCCTGGTCACGTGTATACGTGGGAAGAAACGGAAGGACTGCCTTGGCTGACTCGCTGCCTGCGTCACTCGTTTGTCTCACCAATTACCCGTCAACTTCAACGTCTTTCTTTTCAGTATGATTTTACTTTTCCTTTCTCTCGTCGTAGCTTTTAACCTTCCACTTTTTAAGCCCAACGAAAAAAGCTTTAGAATATACCTTGACTTTGAGGTTAACCGAGCTCAGCGGTTGCTATTCAGTGCTCAGCTTTTCATTCCAGAAAATACTGGATGGCATGTACTTTTACGTTAATACCTATAGTAGTTATCACAAATATTCCAATTAGCCGGCGAGTTTGCCATGGCATGAGTTCATTTCAAGATATATATCCAAAATCGCATACATCACGCAGCCCTGTCTATCACTTGGAGGCATGTTGCAGTGGTATGTCGCATAGCTGTAGTCAGTTTGGGCTGAATTTAGAGTGAGTATTTCTTTTGAATGCTATTGGATTTTTGAAGGCTTGAAAGGCATGTTTGTTTGGGTGGACAATACAAGCATAATGATTATTGTATTCATTCATGTCATTTCAGCAAGTGGAGAACCTCGCCTGTGTATTTTAAGAAGTCTACCAGCTCTGTAGCATAAGAGTTTGGTTAACATTTGATATACATAAATGTAATCCGATGGATTGAGAGCAATCACACGATATGGCTAGTCCGCGAACACGACGTATTATTCGTGACATTAGAGCTATTCCTGGAAACAATGTTAGGTTTTCGAAGTGAAAGATAACTATTTACTCTTCAATTTTGATTCCTGTCCGCAGTACCATTAACCCTTTTTATCAGATCTGTTTCGAATGTGGTGCGAGTAATCCTCAATGGGCCAGCGTGACATACGGGATTTGGTTGTGCTTGGACTGCTCTGGACTTCATCGTGGCTTGGGTGTGCACGTCAGGTTTCTTGACTCTCTGCTTTATCATTTAAATGTTTAATTAGAAAATATTCGGTCAATGGATTTTGTTTGAGCTTGCAATACCGTCTGGTCTTCATCTGTTGTTTGTTTGAATAGAAAATTCCATAGTTTAAAAACATATAAAACATATGAAAACAAATCGATAAAAATATCATTTTATGCAGTTTTGTCCGGTCCACAACAATGGATAAGTGGAAGGATAGTGAATTGAACAAATTGAAAGCTGGAGGCAATGCTAAAGCACTGGAGTTTTTAAGAAGTCAATCGGATTACCAGCCAAATTGGTCACTTCATGAAAGATATAATTCGAGAGCTGCTGCTCTATTAAGAGATAAAGTATGTGATTTTTATTGTAGTTTTTTTTTAAGGAGGCTTTTATACTAATCAAAGTGATAATTAAAAACAGGTTCTCAGAAGGTGCTTGTATTTTCATATTTTTAGGTGTTAACGGAAGCACAAAACCGTGAATGGTCGGTCGAAACATCGCCAGCAAGAAATTTTATCCCAAATACATTGACAAATCCATTTCATCCACGAATTAGTGGAAATAACAGTTCTAACAGCTTGTCAACTTATTATGGAGGCAATACAACTCGGATTACATGCGACTCATACCATTCTGATTATGATAACTCGTAATCGTCTTTTGTTTTAAACAAATCTTACCAACTTATTATTTATAGAATCTTTACTGTTCAGACTGTAATGTTTTTCATTAATTAAGAATTCTGTTAAGCTTTCTTAAAGATGTTCATCTTCCGGTTTTATATTTTTGAAATTGGAAATTTTAGTGAAAGTCGCTATCAAGGTTTCGGCAATGTTCCAGTGAACTCTGGTGATTCATCTAATGAATTGCTCTCTGGTGCTTTATCATCACTTTCTGTGATAAGTTTTAATATTTCGCTTTAGGTCTTTTATTTCACTACAATCGTTTCTTAAGAACTTTCTTTATAAATGATTTTGTTCAATAAATAATGCTAGCTTAATTTTTAGGGCTGGAATATGCTAAGCAAGGGAGCAACAAATGCTGCTTCGTATGCTAAAGATATTGGCTCACATGCAACAGCGAAAGCTACTGAACTTAGTGAAAGTGTGACTGAAAAAGTATGGCTGGTACTTCTTTCGAATTTATTAATATAAATGTTCAATGCATTTTAATCGTACCAAATTCACTATGATTTCGAACAGACGTGTCGCGCAAAGGACTTGTTAATATTGTACTTATTCAATTGATTATTATAATCCTAAATTACGGGAGTTTAGGTCCGAGATGGAACACTGTTGAATAAACCAACTCTAGGAAGTTTAGCACAAAAGGCCACTGAAATAGGTTCCAAGTCTTGGACGGGATTATCTAATTTCATCAAAAGCCCATCTCTACAAGGTTTCATTTTACCAGGAAAAAGGTTGTTGATTTTGGTTTCTTTTTAATATGTGTTTTATATCTAAAAATCTCCACATGAAATTATATAAAATGTTCTAATTTTTTGTAACCATCAAATTACGCATTGATCTGGTGCCGAAGCGAATAAAAGTTTATTTTGTTTTTAGCGATTATGAAGACTTAGCTGCACCGGAAAATCAAGAGAACGCATCATTTGAACAGCAAAAAAGCAATTATCAAACTTATCGGTAGGTTTTTGTGATTTTACTAAAAAGTCCTGAAATGTAGAGTCATTTTGTTTGTGTTTTCACTTTATAATAATTGGAAATGTTTGTGTTATTTCAGAAACAGTTCAGTTGACTGTGATTCAAAATTTTCAACTACTTCTGATTTCGTTAACTGCAGTTAGTTTCTGATTATTGTACTTGCTTTTGTAGAAAAATAAATTGTGGGATTGTTTTTACGCTCTATTGCGCATCGTTTTGTAAAATCTGCAGGAGTAAATAAAAAATAAAACCACAGTTCAGAAGGTGGTCGCGGTTTGGACTTTGCGTTTGAAGTATAACAAAACTGGTTACATTTAGATTCCCAGCAGTCATGTTTCCTCCAACTTCAGTGCGGAGGACACTTTCATTATGTAAAATTATTGTTACTTCAGAATTATTATAGGCGATTCGACTAAATCGGTAGCAGAATCAGATCAATCTATCAAGAAGACACTACCAAGGATAAAAAAAGAGGTTTAGATTCCTACCGTTAATAGAACTTTATTAGTGTTTAAATATATTTCCTTCACGTATTTGTGATTTTCAGTAATATCTTCATTGCAGCAAACGCCTCCACTGATTGACTTCTCCTTGGATGAAAGTAAAATTATTCTACCTAAAGCATCAGTGCCCAAATCCCTTATTCAAGGAAACCCAGTGGTGACTAACAAAACTACAATATGCAGTAAGAATGTAGCACCAAAAAAGGATTGGGACGATGATGCATGGGAACTGCTGAATCAATAAAATGACTGTTGGAAATAGTTTTATAACTGGTTGCCAAGTTTTTTTCGAGGAAAATGAAATGGGTATCCACCACCATCGAGCAATTTTTGGCAGTTTTGGAAGTCACCAAGAAAAGATTATGCTAAGGACTAGTTGCCCACTTTTGAGTCTATGAGGAAATTAATCAATCTGGTTTTAGTGAGCCAAAAAATTTTTAGAATCATTTTCCAATCCGGATCTGTAACTTATTGTTTTTTATATTATGGATTAATCTGAAACAAGGTCATCTATTTTCGAGTGTTTTTATGATATTTTTTCACTGTTCTGAACGGATGCACTAATATTTTTGTCAGGTTTTTAATTGGGATAGTCGGACGATAATAAACGCACTTGCTGTTCTTGGTTTATTATCTCAAATGTCGGATATATTATAGTTAGTTTTTCTGCTTAATTTTTCACGCATGCTATCTTAATTTTGTTTTTCTAAGACTCTAAAAATATTCTTATCGTTATAAGAATACGCACTAGGGAGTGCTGTACGATTCATTCTTCTATAAATCGCTTCCATTCGATTGCATTCAGAAATGTTGTAAATGTTTCCATTGTTTGCGTACGTGCGTTATGCTTCTCATTTGTCTGTGATGTATTTCGTTAATTTCTTTAGTGCTGGTTCTCTAATTTTGTTTTATCTCTGCTGTTTTTGTGGTAAAGCTTGACCTTCTTCATCAGTTGAAATATATTGTTGCAAAAAGTTCCAATTTCTTTATCAGACCTTTTAGAAATTTAGAAATCTTTATAAAAAAAAAGCATTCTGCGGCACTGTTCACTTTTTAAATCCATGATGTTTCTTTTGAATTGGCATGTTTTATGATAGTCATTAGACTTTTCGCATAAACCTTCAGAGTAGAGCCTCTGGTGAGTGGGCTGTTGAATACTCTTAGTTGATGTGAGCCACATACCTTCCGTTGTGCCCCGCGACATAGTATGACTCCCTGTTGGTTCATGATCCCTTATAACTATTATTTTAAATGTTTAAGCGGAACAACTCTGGGTCCTCAAGTTAGGTATTATCTTGATGAAACACCCATCCTTAACAATAGTGCGAATACCTAGGAAATGTTAGCTAACTGGTCCTTCCGGTTTTCATGGAGAGTTTCGAACACGAGATAGCTCTAAAACTAATCTTTATTAGTTTATCTTCAGCTGATGTTGTTTCTTTTCCGTTTCTGTTATTCGGACCTATAAATAAAGAATCTAATTTTTTTATTCAGCATATATGAAAAAAAATAAACTAGGGTAGAACCAAAAAGCAGATAATGGAGCGTCATGATGCACTCGATCCACCATAGGGAAAATGAATTTTTCCAATTTAAAAGATTTAAAATATTGAAATAGTTCTTCCGTGATAACATCGTGTCTTCACATAAAAAACAAATGAAGTATTTCGTAACACAAAACAGTGATATGCGAGCATGCATTAGATATAATGAATATTTCGGAAATGAAAGGATCCGGTATTTTATGATATGACATACAAGGAGTAAATACAGCACGGATCGAAAGGAAAGAATGAAAATTTGGTAAAATATTGTTCGGAATGAGGAAAATAATTGCAGAAATACTCTAGGATTTAACTGATTTCTCAGCCCTTCCGTTGGACGTCTGATATGAGACAGAATTCTCCAAAATTCAAAACCTCAGAACTTAGATACAGTCAATTAACAAATATTTTAGAATTTTAAAAGGAATAATAACAACATAAATTATATTAGACAAATTAAAACTGAAAAAAGTATCTGTTGAGTAAGTCATGATTTACATAATCACCCTCAATTCTCATCCAATTTCAGTCGACGAATATCTTCCAAAACACATTCGGGAATTGTATGAGTTTTGGTTGGAACTTGAAGTGATTCGCGCTGATTCGTTACTAAGCTAAGTTGCTCCTAAAAAAGTTGGGCTTCAAGCGAATGTTATAAGTGACAGCTAACGTATATCAAAAACAACATTTTCATCTTATTTCCCGAGCTACTTCTAAGTTCATCTAACTTCTCCAAATCAATCATTAAATATTAAAAACATCGGGTCTAACAAAATAATCAAATATACTATTTACCAAAAAAGTGATATGAACACCATACCTTATAGTGATGAAGAATATCTTGGTCTGCTGGACAACTTTCAATGAAAGCAGCGGTGCGATAAGCGTTCAAAACATAGTTCCATAGGTAAGTTAAATTTAGTGGAATGTCAAACCCAAGCAAACGCTGCCCAACGATTCGAATATGGTGAAGACGTGGCATTAATTCGCAGTCATATTCCGTCATACTTTGTCCCAAAAGATATCGTGAGTTACGCTCACTTAGAAGCTGAAAATTGAAATTATCTCTTCCAACATCACTTTTGCAACTGATTTAAAAAATAAAATGATAAAGTTCTTTAGTTTTATAATTAATGTGGTAACTTCAAAAACAGTAAATATGCACACCTGGTCAATGTTTGCCAACTGTTCCACAAGTTTATTATATGATGCTTTCTGTTGTGGAGGAAGTGAATCCACTGGTGTAGGTGATGATCCTTTCTGTTCCCTATCATGTTCACTTTTGGATCGCAAAAAGATTTTGAAGTTCTGCAACGTAATGCAAAGTGTAAGATTTTCAATATCTTTATAAGAAGATGAAATATCAATACAATTTTTCCTGAAAAAGAAATTTTGCTCAGCCGACCTAAATTTCTTAAAAACCGACCTAAATTTCTTAAATCGTGACATATATTTCAGCTAAATTAAATATATCTCAGTTAAATTGAACCAGCATAATACTAGGACAAATTTTTGAGAGAAAAAAAAGTGACGAAATACTTCAGGATCCTGGAAATTCAAAATTATTTCCACTTAATATTATTACAAACTATCATGTTATGTGAAATCTCCAACTTCCCTAAAGGAGGGGAATAGTTCCTGAAAACTCTATTAACTGCTTACCCTGTACAGACTTTCAATTCGTTTTTCCACCACAGGATCTTTTTCAAACAGTGGGACATTGAACTCCTTAGCTAAGTGAAAGATGCGTCCTTCAATTTCACGATTGTCGGTATAGGTTGCATTTCTGAAACGCAGCAAATAAAAAAAAGAGATTTGTTAGTCCACATCAGATGAATAACAGAACGATAGTACCTAGAAATCAGCAGAAACTTACAAAGCCACTGCTCTATAATGCAGTACACATGATAAAGAGATGAATCACGAACTTGTTTTCCACCATAATTGGTGGCTGTGCTCCAAGAAAACTTTTTTTAAATGCTTCCGAATTAATATTGACTGTCTTTACTTCAACTCGAACAACACCAATCTCGTAAAGAGCGTAAAGTTCCATCCAAAATTCCTGACAAAACAAACACGCACCAATGCGCCGATTCTCGATTCCTGAAGCCTGAAAATCCCATTCACTCCACATACTGCTATATTTTTGCTATCAGTTTTTATTAAACTATTTTCTATAATGATTAATAAATAAAAAGTATTTTTTTAGAGCACTTCGAACAGTCCCGACTAATATAAAACTGGGTATTAAAGTTAAGGTATGTAACTGGGGAATGAGAGAGAACCTTTTGCTAAGCTAAGTTATTTTTGATTTTCACTGCTTCTAAATGAAAACTTGATTTTTAGAAAAAAAAAATTGCCTAATATAACTTATGAAACAAAATTCCTGAACAATACAACACAGCAAGAAGAAACTGGATAAAACTGAGCTCTAATTATCGTAACAGAGAACTGCTATCAAACTAAAGTCTAATTACTATTAATTCTACTAATTACTTTAGTAGATAACTATATAACAGTTGAACTTTTATGATTCTAATGTTTCCTAACATAAGATTAGTCTAACTCACTTTAACATAAAGTTCGAGAAGTGGTTTCTGCCCAGTGCCAGTTTGATCGCCATTTATTTGCTGCATCTGATAATCATCTGCCATTTCTCCTCCTTCTTTCGTGCTATTCCGTTCTTATCCTCAACGTATAACAACTATAAAACTTCACATTTTTTGGCTTTCTAATTGAAACCCTAACAGCGTTGTCCAAAAATGTTGGCACATAGAACGTTGGTAAGTTCACTGAAGTTCAACTTTAACTTTAACCCCGAAGCTAAACCGGTTACAGTGACAAACCCTTGCAATGACACGCCAGATCAAAATACAAAATTCAGTCAGAGAACTTAAACTGTGAAAAACGACAAATGGGCGACTGTATCGTGAATGCAATTTGTAAAATCCCACGTTGCTTGAGTGAGTGATGGGGAGGTTGCATCGCCGGGTGTGCGGTGGTTATGTTCCAGAGCAGGTCATGGATTTCCTGGGTTGGAATGAGTTGTGACCCGAAAGAGAAATATTTCATTCATTCCTGAATAAGCATTAGGACGGGAGCAGTCGTCAGACGTCCCACATTAGTGTGTATCAGATCTATGAAAGTGGAGGCTTTATTTATACTAACACACCCAAAACTCCGTCTCTTCATAGTCCTGAGGGGACGAAGTATAAACCAAAGGTTTATATGTGTTATATTAAAGGCAAATTAGTTTAAGAACTTCAGTTTACAGTTTCCGCCATAGTAGAAAGTGGAAGAATCCGAGCCTTCTCTATCAACTGAAAAAACTTCAAATAGTATCGGAGAGGTGTAGAAGAAGGGCGGAATGGCAGTGCGTGTTGACGATGATTCAACTATCAATAAAAGTTTTCAAGAGAAATCAAAAAAAAAAGACATCTACGAGTGGAAATAAGATTTTCTGGATTTGTAATGGACGCAATATCATACCACAACACAACATTAACAATGACAGCGATAAATGCATATAATATTAAAAACATTTCTGAAAATCCGTCAGCTCAAGGAGGAACGATAGGCCCAATTTATGATTACCTTAAAATTGATAAGTTTACTTAATGTGAGCAAAGTTTGGACAACAACTGTTCATGTCTGCTCTTTTTTGTTGTGATCAGATCACTCTATATCCTATTGCTGTTTACTGATAGAAGTGATCTTTGTCATTCTACTTACTTCCAATCACCGTTGAAACAAGTCCAAGTTTTGCTTAGTATCGGTACGAAGTTGTGGAATGGATTGTGCACTTCGATGTATATATACTAGCACATCAGACATAAAAGGTAAGGAGAAGCTCTTTTGCAATGAAAATTGAATAATGTATTGGCATTTATCACGAGAGGAGAAATTTCTGTCATCAATACAGCTATCGACTGATGATAGAGCAAAATTTGAAGAGAACTGAGAAAATATAAAGGCTTATTCAAAAAGTATGACGAATAATGCATTAAACGAGTTGCGAAATTTTTGAAATCAATCGGTCTCTCATCAAGGCTTTGGCTCAGCAGCAAACCTTAAAGTTCCATTCCTTCCAGCCAGTACAACAACTGGACTGAAAACTTCTGATACTTGTCATTTGTCGTGTAACATGCATAAAACACTACTAATAAGTAATTAAACAAATATCTTCTACAAACTAATGAGGACACTATGAATCAAAAAGTTAACAGTACCTTGTAAGCAATACAGAAAGCCACATGCGAATGAAGTATAAAGCGAACTGAATACAGCTGGGTTCATAAAGTCTTTACGGCAGGAAAGTGAGGTGGCCAACGAAATTTATGTGAAGTTAGCCGAGCATACTTATTCAACTGAACATAGTGAATACAATACAATTCAAGACAGAGACTGAGTGGACAAGTAATATTCGTGTTATTGCCAGAGATGAGTTTGGTTCCCATCACCTTAGGAGGTTCGCTTGTCAAGCTTCAGCTGCTTCTCACTACTGATTCTTACCTCACTTTCGAAATATACGAAAAGATCTATCGAATTATGATGTAACGACAAAAAAGCAGGAAGGATAACATTATGAAACAGGGAAATGATGTGATGGAACTGGATTTGTTTAAGTAATACTGCGAAATAAATCAGACATTACAATGGAGTGATAATTACAATTCCAGTACTTCATTTCCATTCTCAACTTTCGTTCGGAATAAATTCAAAGTATATTCTCTATGTTACATTTCATTTCTCTTTCTTGTGCGCTTACTTCTAAAAATGATAAATCTGACTTCACTAGAAAGTCCGCAAACAGAGAAAAATAAATTAAACTAAGTAGTTGCGAAGTTGCTAGCGTAAAATTTCATCAAAAGACAAAGCATGTATTGGAAAGGTAAAAATGATGAATGAAGCAAGAATCATCATAGTGGAATTATTCATTCGAAATCTGATACAGTAGAAACTTTTCCAAAACATAAATTTCAAACTTTCCATACATTTTATGATGTTTGGGAAGTGGTCGCTCAACAGACTGTGTGAGACTGAGAAGGGAGAAAACAAACATACAGTATGTAAACGCTTGCAACGAAATTTATGGCCTCGAATATAAAAAGCGATAAATTTATTTGTAATTTTCGAGGTACACTACAATATCTATAAAAGACGAGGGATGATGACATCTTGATAGTTCCTTCCTTGTTCTTACAAGACTTTTATATAATAGTTTGAAATAGAGAAGAAAGAGAAAACATCATAGACCAAAGTTGACAGAAAGATGCAAATAAAATTGAAAGTAGAGGAAAGAATAAAAGTGGAGGAAATTTCTGGGGAAAGTATAAGCCTAAAATAAACCTAGACTGAAAGAATGATTCTATGAAAATGTACACCTGTAACAAACTGGTGCCAGAAAAGTCACCTTACAGATCGTTTCACACAAAAACATAATCCAGAAATTGAAAGTTAGAATTGAAAAGCAAGTTTTTCAAAGAACAAAGTCTGAAAACCGCAATGATTTTTATGTCAACCTTTGCACTCAAAGTTAAGGTTCTTTTCTGTCAATGTCTGGATATCTAAATTTTTGGAAAAAAACTTCCAAACTTAACACATAAAATGCAACAGTTCACTGATGTACGCAGAAAAAAAAACTCGAAGCAAGTATTCAGGTTGGAAAAGAGAATAAAATTATCACAAACAAACTGATTGATAACCAAAAGAATTTTCAGTCTGGAAGCATCATCAAATATTCCGTTTGCACTAGTGTTCCATTGTCTGGAAGATCAGAAGCTGAATGCGAAAAAATTCGGGAAGCAGCAATTTCTTCTCAACTAATCATAGACCTCTCGATATTGGAGGAGAGGAAATGTTGCTGAAGTCAGGAGTTTCTTGATAACGTTAGAAGGAACATTTGTTTTGAAATGAATATTTCTCAATCTAAAAGGATACAAATGAAATTAATGTCGCGCCAGACATGAAATTATGCTCCATTCCGTGGTTGCTCATAAAACAGCATTTAATCAGTGCTACTTTATGATCATTTTGCATTTCTTCTCTTTGCATTCCTTTGACAGGACGGTATTATCGAGCTATCCTTCTACTGGGCGATTATGAAAAAGATGATTGCCAGGACGATGTTTAACTCATAAGAAGATAGGCTGCTTACGCTTACGAATTATGAATAATATTTAGTGTAAACAATTTTACAACTCGAGTCATTCCTGCTAACGAATCTTATGAAATACCGGAAATTCTCATTATTCCTTTTTTACAGAAGATTACTTTCTTGTCATTCAGCGAGACATCTCTTCCGCCCCGATGAAAAATGCGTGCAATACCTTATTTTTGTTAAATCTATAGCATCTCTTCTGTCTTCCGGAAGTAATTCCCATCTCAGTACAATTCTAACCACTGTGACACGCATTTGACTAAGAGGAGTTTACGGAGCGCTTCTTGACATAATAAAAATGATATTGAAGGTAGTATAGAGAGATGCAGAAAAAGGCACACAACAAATCAGAAATGAGAGGAAATTAGATATTCGCTCGATATGACAATGATATAAACTATATAGCGAACCACTAGGTGTGTACTTTCCCGGCGTAGACTACTAACCGTCTACATCGAGAACTACGCTCCCCGTGCAACATCGAGAATTACTCTCCCTGTGTTACATCGAGAGCTACCTCCGTGTGCTACCGCTTCGATGTATGTATCAGATGATGGGCCACTGTAATAGATATGATTGGTGATGTCTAAGTTCCGATATGCCCAGCAATGTCGTCATGGCCACTGTGACAACGATGGAGTAGTGCTGTAGTTTTTACTGACACCAGTAGAACTGTACTCCCTCATATTTAACGTTTNACTGACACCAGTAGAACTGTACTCCCTTCCTATTGAAAATGAAACTGACAGAGAAATATTTAACGTACAGCAAGTCTTTCCTCACTACCTGTACGACTCTCCCCTTGCCTAGATCCGATCCGAGGGATTCGTATATACAATTCTTGTCCTCGTGTATCAATCGCTTGAGGATATCGCTGGAGCTTTTACCGACCTTCAACAGCTCGAACATTCATCTGTTCACCCCGGTGCCAAGGTCATTTCGAAAGCATCCTAAGCGTTCAATTTGGTTACACAATAAACTAGTGTTACTCTACTACCACCCCAAGTTCATCTTAAAATTATGAACTTCTCTATTATCTAGTAGTGATACATGTAGGAATATAATAATGCTATTAAAGTTTTTGGGAATATCATTTATTACGTTTATATTCTACACGCAGGATTCTGAAACCTACGTTTTATTGTTTCATCTGAATTATGGTGCGTTTGGAAGGTGTGGAAACATTTACAACTGTATTCATCAGTGGGACGAAGACGTAGATTCAGAGCCGGAATTCTTTTCAAAGTGTTAGGTTTCGAAATTTTGGAAACTGTGCCGAGCCAAACGCCTACTGAACAAAAAACATAGCAGCACAAATAAGGCACGTCGAAAAATCTTTTAAAAATATGGTCCTGAGCTTCTTTTCTTTATACTGGTTAATCACAGAATATTTTCCACAGTAAAAACTGACAATGTACTTGAAATGGAGCAAGGAAAATCGGAAGGAGAATACTAGAGTCTGAAACAAAACTGATCACCTTTATGAACTTTCTAGTCTTTCACATGAAGTTAGAAATGTCCCATATCTTCCCCTCCCACCTCCACCTCCTCAACAGCTACTCCTTTTTCAGTTAGGTGGAACAGAATAGCGCGATAACGACACCGTCAGAGTAGCACAATATTTGTTGATATACGAGTGCTGTGTTAAATGACGATGATATTGCCAAACCACTTGGTAATCTGGCTGTTGTGCGGTTTTGTTGGGCGGTACAGTCGTGTGTGCCCCTTCGGTAATAGTTTACAGCTTATTTCATTCATATTCCTTCTCCTTCATCCCATTCTTCATATACAATTTATCAATTTGCCCAGCGCTCATTTTATTTTTGTCTTATTCCCATCTACTGCGCCTTTTTCCTCCTCTTCCAGTTAAACTCGCTACGTTAACTTTCCAGCATTTTAATAACGGCTGGAGAGACCGATTGAATAAGACAGTATATGTGAAATACATATAGCAGAGTCAGTTACAAAACGATCAGTGACGTGTTAGAGAATTCACTGAGCTTTGTATATCTCCTTATAAGATCTCGAAAAACACTTTCCATATGTCAGTTTCATTTTTTATCCATTGACGAGATTAAATCATTAAGCATAGGGGAACAGGAATTCATATCTTTCCCTAATTTTCAGGAGATTTTACAAGTTTTATAGTCGGTGGGGTGGTCCGTTGAATTCCCTGACGGAAATCTGATGTTAGGCGAGCAAGTTCGTCAAGGATTCAGTCCTCTGTTAGCTGTTCTTACATCTGATGCCGTGGAACGTATCGCTGTTAAGAATAATCTTAGTTTCACCGATTTACTTCTGCCATTTGCCACAGTCAATTGTACAGTAAAGGTTATTTTTCAATCATTTTTCTACGGAACTCTCAAAAAAAAAAAAAAAAAAAAAAAACCTCGTTATTGAATAGAAATTTTATCAACTTTTCCATCAGATTTCGTTCAAGCACCTTTTAGCTAACTGCTGAATCTGTATTTTTGAAGTTCAGTTTTGTCGTCCGCCCCATTCTTTCTAGTATATGGAAAGCAACAATTTTCATCTTGTTGGAAAAACGAAATACCTGTAATTGGGCTAAGGCCTTAGAGAATTTGTGCAAGATATGTATGTCAACAAATAGGAAAATTACTACTGGTATTCATTTAAGGTAATAGACATTAATAGAGAACCCTAAAATAAGCAGGTTCGAGCTAAAAGGAAGTATAACCAGTCGATAAATTAATTTAATGAGTGAGATTCTCGCGATATGAAACAATTATTGTCAGGATGTAGGGAAGTACTTTCGTTTACAGTAAATGTAGTAAAGTGAAGTCGAATAGGATGAAGTTATTGGTGGTTGCCTAAATATTTCACGGTTGGAAACGATCAGGTTCTTTATCTGAAAGCGAATGATTTGTATTCTTGTGGACCAAACTCCATACTTCCAGTTGTTTGTAGTTGGAGAATAGTAGAATTTCAAGTATACATTCTTCAGGCCAGGTAATTCGGAGAAGAATTCCCGTAAAATTTTCCCGATTATCTGTTATTAAATTGAAAATTTTATCCATGTTTCAATCATTTCCAATAGTCGCTTATTTCGAACTTGATTTCGAGTCTTAAAATTGTAGGATCCGTCCGGTTCATCGGTATCATCACGTATATTCTTTGATTTTCGCGATCTTCGGCGAGACGGGTTTCTTCTGAGCTTGACTGTTTTACCTTCCGTTTTACATGAAGCTACATCATCCGTTGCATCCACCTCGGATTCTGACCCTGAACTTGCTTCCATTGCTTTCAGGCTTGTTCTCTTATGCTTCTTAACATCAAATTAAACATTTTACTTGTGCTGCTGTCACTTTTTACTGAACAACTTTATTCCTAATTTGTTGTAGTGAAACTTTACTGAAATGGTCTGAACCAGCAGAACATGAATTCCTTCGGACTTATCTGGGTTGCGTGTTTGTTGTTTCGACTGATGACGAGGATCCTGTAAGGGAATTATCGAGATTGATTGATGTTCAACATCAGCAGCAGGTAAAATAGTCACTGAAATTTAAATAAAACTAAAGATAAGGTTAATCTTATATATCACTTGTAATTCTGTACGTTGGAGTCAAAAACTAGAAATGGAATTTACTGCTGCTTTCACGCGAAAATGTTGTGTTTGATGTTGTTCCCATACTTATTGATTGTTTGAATTGACTTAAATTTGTTGTTCTGATTCTGTTCTTCATAAATTTTTGTAATGGTACAATTAGCAGTTGACGTGCATCATAATAAAAATTTTTCCTGGTAACATTTGGAGCTTTGGTTTCCTCAGTTACTTTCGAACTTCGGGATTTTTTTAGAAATTACACTGTTTTTTCCCTTATTTTACACTGTATTGTTAATTTTCTTATGGTTTCGATTAAATGTTACTTCAATAAGTAGATTTACATTTTCATTCTTTACACTGTGTTTTCACTGAAATATTTAAAATTTTGGCTTAAATTGGCTTGAGTAATACAATTTTCTTATTCGCGTCCTGAACTGTGTGAGTTGTTGTCTCCAATCCCAGTGAATGAAGTATAATAACGATGCCGTAAAGGAAGATTTTTCCATCCCTCGAGTATCGTAGAAAAACGGATAATTCTGTCAACTAGTAACACGCCTGTAAGTTATTAAACAATTTCTGAACTTTTACTCTCTTTAGAATACTTCCGTTTTATACCATTGTACTTCATTCATAAACCTGGATTATTATCATGTTAGTTGTTTACAGTAAAATACACTTATTGAACAACTTTCACCGATTTTCATTATGAGATTACATCTAGATTGTTGACGTTTTTTTAACGGACCGGTAATAACTGGCAACTGGAAAGTGGAAACAAACTTGAAAGACTGATAATGGTCGTGATGCGATCGATGTCCTTCTGTCTGGCGACATTTGTGTGTGCTATCTATTTGTTGTTTGGATAGAGTGTGTATGGCTAGTTCATTGCTGGTGAAAGATAAATGCGCTGTCGATTTGTTTTCCTAACAATATCATATCACTGTTTAAGCAGTGGAAAATTTTGTCTTTCAAGTTCAACTCTTTGTGACTTATTTTGCTGTAAGCTTCAGTCTACCCATGAGGGACATTTCAAATGTGGTCAGCTTATAGTAGTCTTCTTTTTTTCGATTCCCATCTAAATGAGTTACTGCTGGGAAGCTAGCCTGATGTTGAATATTCCCTGCATAAAAAAATCAAAACGATAGCTACATGCAAAAATTGAGAGACAAGAAAGAATATTCCTTTAACTTACTAGTGCTACTTTGGATTTAAAAAGTAATAAGTAAAAGAAAATGGTAAAAAATAGCACCGGAATTTTTTTCGGGTTATATGACGGGTTAGTGTTTTATACCTGTAATAGTATTTTCACTTCTGATTTCTCTGCTTTCTTTGATTTCATTTTTATTCTTTAGTTGTTTTCTTTTCTGTTTATCTCGGTCCTTAATAGTAGCAAACAAGGTTTTTCAAAGTTCCAAAAACGCTAACGATGTATTCTATCGCGATAAGAGTACTTAAATAAATGGGACATGTAGTGTGGAAGATTTGGAAAATTGTAACATCGTATGTTTTTAAATGTATAATTCATTTCAGTATGGACAGAATGCTTTTCCAATTGGGCCGGCGCATTGTGTAATGCCAAGGTGGATGCTGCCAAATATTTTCAAATACTTCTTGATTGTAGACGATGAGTCATCAGGATCTGGATCGTCCAGGTGATCAGTGATGTCCCTGGCATTGAACAAGTTTATCTTTTAAGGGATTACAAATATTGTTTTTTAGGTCCCTCTCTAGGAAAAAAAAGTTAGACATAGAACTGTAGGTTACAAACAAATATATTTCCTTTGTTTAGAGCGTCTTCAGTCTTTTCATCGATCAGTACACAATTTGGTGCTCAGAATTGTTATTTGCTCAAAGTTAGTTCAAAATATGATAATGAATTAACGGACCCATGGCGTGCACATTTGGAGTCGAAATATCGCGGATTGGAAAAAGGGTTGCAGCTTGCCAAGCATAAACTTCTCTCGAAAACTGTGGGATTAAGTGACGGCTTGGTATGTTCACTTCCTTTCTGGAGCGATGGACTGTTGGTAGAATTTCGCGTTTTAACTATGTTTATTTAAATTGTATTAATTTTAGAACTGATTTCCTTTGCTATGAAGCTTGGCTTGGTTTGGTTATATCTACTATGACAGATGTTTTATTTCAGTTATTTCAACAAATTGTTCTAGCTGACGTAGCTATATGTTTGCAAAAATATGAATTCTTTATTTCATATTCAGAAATTTCGAAGATTTCTGGTTCTTTTTTGTATCTTCAAAAAAAAAATTTTTTTTTCACTAGGTCTCATCAATTACTGAATCATCTCTAACAGAACAGAATAATGATAGTGCTATGAGCTTTCGATTCGTTTCTTCTTCACTACATGGGCAATACCTCAGTTATGATGATCGTGAAAGTGTTACACGAATGATGGAATATATGGTTCACAGTGCTCTACTGCCTTGGGTTGAAGGACAAATACGGATTCTCAATGAACAAGTAATTTCACGTCGTGGAATAAGCAAGTCGTTGACTACAGGAGTACGGAAATGGTTCGGGGCAGCAGCTGCTCAGCAGGCTACATCAATAACGTTATCGTTTTATTATAGTTTTAATCTTTTGGTTTTGATTTTAATCCCTCAGCACAGACATCTTTTTTTTGCAAGTTTCTATTTAGTCATCGTCATTTTCTTGTAGATCTTCTCCATAATTTGTTTCTATAATTTTCCCTCTTATGAGATTTCGTTTAAATCTTACTCCCAGTCTATAACTGTTCCGTAGAAGTTTTATTCTCAAATGAAATGTATAATTTTTATTTTTAGTTATGCGCGGGACAGTGGCGAAATGCAAATTAGACGTTTAGCCGATCTTTGTTTCATTTTTGGACATTATTCTTATGCATATCAGCTTTACCAGACAGTTAGAAAGGAGTTTGCTATGGACCAGGCTTGGTTGTATAACGCTGGAGCACTTGTGAGTATTAGCTGATTTTTTAATAGCGTTTGAACAAACTTGGAGACCGACTATATGTCACAATAAAGATTTAGAATTGTCGCAAAAAGTCAACTTTTTGTTTCTATTTCAGGAAATGGCTGCACTGAGTTTATTTTTGAGTTCATCTCAAATTACTTCAAAACAATATCCACAACATTATATGGAAGATGCAATCAACTTTTATACAACAGTTAGCCTGTAACTGTTAAAAATTTTCAAAATTAAGCATTTAGCAGAGCCAGTCTATGGTGGGCTTTTGTTTCCATTCTTAGATCTAGCATTTTAAGAAGCATGAATGGAAAAGAGTATGGGTAAGTAAAAGAAGAAAGAAATATACGGAAGGCTTCAACATAGGATTTTCAAGAATTATTATGTTATAGTTTTCTAAAATAAATTTCACTTTCAACTTCTCTTAGAAAACCAGTTTTGACGATGCGAGCTGCTATTTTAAGTGCAATGATACTCTCCTCGCTTGAATTGTATATTGAAGCATGTTCACAGCTTCTGAAACTGACTAATTCTGTTAGTTCGATCTTTATTTTGTTAGAACATTAAATGAAAGCGAAAGAGAAATTTTTCCTATTTGCGTAATGTGAACTGTAGGAAAAAAAAGGCAGAGTGACTGGTTTCAAAAAGGTGATTTTCTTTTTGACAGGATGATGACTTGTTCAGTGGTGTTTTGTTAGAAAGAGCCAGTGTTTATTTCGGAAACGCAAAAATGCGCCGAAAGATGGCATTCCATTACGTGTTAGCCGGACATCGCATGTCAAAAGCTGGTCAAAAACAATTATCCATAGAATGTTACAAGCGCGCGCTTCCCGAGTATCTTTCTAAACGTTGGATTTTTGCAGAAGTAAATCATTTTATTTTAAAGTTTCATGTTAATAGAAGTCCGTAGCAAACTATGGGGTGTACATTTGACAACAACTGACAACTATTACCTCAAGGAATAAAACTTTTTATGAATAGTATACTACGTAATTCATTGTCTTTTTTCAGCAGTAGCTAATTGATAAGAGAAGTCTAGTTTTATTTAAATTCGTTTCAAAAAAGGACTAAGGATTGCTAAAATTGATAAAGCAAAGTTTTCCTCTTGCTACTGTTGTTACAATACTCATCTACTTTATAAAGTGGAGGAGCAGATAAAGTCAAGGAGTAAAAAGGAATATCGACATGCTTTTTTTGCTATATTCAAAGAAAGCGTAAGGAAATGCCTATAAATAAATAAATTGAAGACATTAGCGACCATGATAACATTCCGCGTAATAAATCTTAAAATTAAAATTAATAAAATAAATTAAATAAATTAAAATTAAAATGTCTGAAATAATGTGTTGAACTTTTTTGTAGTAAGATTTAATATGGTATTTTAGGATCATATTTGTTACACATTGGCCAATGAAAGTGAACAAAAAGAAGAGGCCTTAAGCTGGTGTCTGCCTTTGATAAGATTACAATCCGTGCAGCATGCCAATCAGCAACAGATTTTCTTAAAACAGTATTTACGGCTTTTGAAACATTGTAACAAGACCCGAACTCATGCACTTATGGTGGTGCCATTGGTAGATATTCAAAACATTGTTGTCATTTATGGAGAACATCCCGTTGAATTCACACCTGAATTAGTCACAAATGTGGAAACTATGGTTCGTCTCGTTATTTCCTGATCAATTTAGAGGCATTTTAAATACTTTTGCAATTTAAGAGTTTATGTCAAAGTTATATCCTGCACTCTTTTTCAGCGAAACAATGAGGATAAATGGGTAAATTTAGCAAAAGCTGCATATTATGTAATAACAGGTTCTTTTGCTAATTTTCGGGAAACAGGAGCTGTCCGTACCGTCTCTACAAATAATTCAGAAGTTAGCATTTTTTGATTTTGAAATGTTAAATTTGATTTTCTTTACTCTTTTCTACCCTCAAATCTTTTATTGGTTTACAAGTTCTTGGTGATATGGTTTCTAGAGGCTTTTTAAGGTCTTTTAAAGATTTTATGCATATTGTAAATTTCTAATCTAGGTGCCTTTCACGCCACCTTTGGAACGAATAAGAATAATATTGTCGCTAAAAAATTCTATGGACGTACCCTTATTTTTAAAAAACATTCATTTGGAAGTATCAGCTGATCCGACGATGTATATGCAAACTTTTACTGATAAAGTTGGTTGAAACTTAGTTTAGATGTTCCCTTTAATTATATTTTGTTTTCTTTCATTCTACATTTCATTGGAACGAGGGTGTGCACGGAAAGCAATGAAGTTATTAGTGTTCCAATTTTTTACCACATATTTGGAAATTCCTTTTTTTTCTTGATCGAACTACTCAAACCTCTTCCAGATTACCCTAGAACCGAAATCTGATTGGATTCCTTTTGAATTGTCTGTTATACCAAAAGAACTTATCGATAAAATACGAATGTACGGTTTGTCGTTCGATCTCATAGTAGATGAAATCAGCGTTACATGTTCAGTCCCGCTTAACATTCGTGGGCCTCGACTAAACAATACAAAGAGAGAGGTTAAAGTTTTCAAGTAATCAAAAAAGGAAAATGAACAACTGTCACTTATTCAAAAAACTTTTCAGCATTAAAGATGTAATTTTTAAGGTTTATGAAGGTTTATTGAGCGTAATGTAATAACCTGGAAGTTGTTTATCGAGAAGAATCAAGAAATTTTTTCAGTATTTTGCATTACTTGAAGTTTTCATTAGTTTTATGCTAGCATAAATAGGTTTGGAAGGAAGAGTATTTTTAGGAAAAAAACCATGTTATAAAATAAGTTCTTTTCAGAAGACATCAGTTTTATATGGAGAGGATAATCGTTTAACTGCTAAAGTAACAAAAGAGCAGTGGCCACTGGTTGAAATTGATTTACCACCAAAACGACGATTATTGGCTTTCTGTGGCCAAATTTGCCGGTTTAACTGTGACCTAAACAATGTGGGTGCTGTACCTCTAAAAGATTTTTGTATAGTCACTGATCATCCTGAACTCATATGTGTTTACGAAGAAGAATGTGCGGGAAGTACTGTATTCCAACCTGTGAAATGTACTTTGATTGCTGTCAGCGAAACATTTGGTGTTTTTAACTTGAAGAACGGAGTTCTTGCTACAGGACAAAAGAAAAGGTTGGGATTTTTCTTTTGGGGAAGAAATTTAAATCTATTTTATCATATGGATTCAAATTCACCCTACACAAATATACATTATTTTGAACTATGGAAAATGCTTTTTCTGTTCTTTCCAGGTTACAGTTGGCAGTTCGAGCTCCTGCTATTGAGTCTTTAGGATATAATGTAATATTGTTTTGTTACTATCGTGGTGATAATTGCATGGTCAGAGAAGAGAGACATATAATTGTAATTGATACTCGTGTAATTCTAGATACTTCGTTGAGGTAGTTTTTTTTTTAATTTTTGCTTTCTAACTGTTTTTGAATAACCATTTCTGTACTTTAATCGTTGTCTGTATTCATTTTTAGGCTTGTAGATTCCAGCAGTGGTGCGTGCATATTGCAATTGCGCAACCTTATACCAAGTCGTGGTTCTTTGCTCGCCAAAGTTGAACTGATGAGAATAAGATCGGTGGTGACTCCTGCTGGAACAAATCCTAATTTTTGGCAAGCAGGGCAAGATCAGGAGAAATCTGGGATAACTTTGCCTCAAATTTTTCTGCATCCTCTTCAGAAACGTCGGGGTAAACAATCAAGTTGTAAAATGTTTTCATTAAAGAAAAAAAGAAAGAAGACATGAAAAAAGAAGCTGCTGCAATTGAAGCATTGAAGTGCAAAAATCATTTGTTTGAACTCAAAATTTATGAGACGTAATTTTACAATATATTTCAGTGGAACTTGAAAGTGAACAAACAGATAGCATATCATTTTTGGCTAATGGACATACGGGAGCTCTTCCACTGTGGTTTTGCGACAAAGTCAATGATATTCCGGAATGGTTTGGTCCTCCTGATCGTCCTGTTCATATATCTGCTGTTATATCTCCATCAAAACTAAATGCATATGAGAGTACGGAAGTTCCTGAATTTGATTTATTTTTCGCAGTCCTCTGGAAAGCGAAGATTGTTAACAGTGATGGTACTGCCTCTACAGGTAAATCTCATTCATTTATTTTTCCATCTGAAAAAATTTGCATCGTAAGTTTCAGTCTTTTTTTTTGGAGCAAGTTTGGTAAATACAATGTCCTGATTACAGTGTACTGTTTAAATTAAGTGAAACAAATATTGCTGTTAATTTTCTGATCTATTAAGTGTCGGTAACTATTCAGTTTTTCGAAGGTTCAATTTTTATCATTTTTAGTATTTGGTGAAAACTTTCTGCCAAATCCATTTCCATCTGGTTGTTCGGTGCCATTTTGTGCTCAGCATATTCTTCGACCATTTTCAATTCAACAGCCAAGTAATCTCCTCGCAACTAAGCGTGTTTCCACATTGTCATCAACAACAGCTGATAATAATCTATTTGCTCTTACTTGTAAAATATCGACATCTGCACCAGTCACATATCATAATTTTAATAGTAGAAGGTATCCTGTTCAAATGCAAAATTTGTGTTTTTTTTTTTTTTTTTAAGTTGATAGCTACTGTAATTTATTGTTATGGTTTCAAAGTCATTCCATTTTTAGGTCCTGTCACATTCCTGTGCAGATAGCGATAACAAATGACGATATTTATCATCGTCGGAGTTGCACAATTGCTATTCATTTCCTGGATTCCTCACTAGTTCGGAAGCGAATAGGGGATCCTGAAAATAGCGTTTCAGGATTTTGTCCACAGAATGTAACTTCGGCATCAAGTACATATGTGCACTCCTCATCAGCTTCACAACCAGTGATTATAGCCGACCATTCACGTATGCATGGGAAAATAATTTTCGGTCATACGCAGATTTTTGATGTTCGACTTACTGTCTATTGTCCTTCGATCTATGATATCGGTCGTTTTCAAATCGTTGGCTTATTCGATGGTGACCGAAATGAAGTGCCTATACGTGTACCTCCCACATATGTTACTGTGATTGATCAACGGGTTTGAAAATGGACTATAGTTTTGCTTTTTAACTTAGCAGTATGTGGGGTTTTTCAATCTTTTTACAAAATGTTAGTTGAGATAGTTCGGAAGAACTCCCTGCGTAACGTTTTTTTTTTTTTTTTTTATTTGTTTGACAGCCTAGATTAATTTTCCGTTCTGCACATATTGATGAACTACAGTGTGTTCCGCTTTTTGGTTTAAACAAAAATATTAATTGATGCTTCATAGATAAACTGGTCATAAACTATCCAGCTCCCAATATTTACATTTCTGAAAAAGATAAAGGCTTAAAGAAGTGAATCTATTTAGTCAAATGAGATTCTTTTGTGGTAGTGGGTTTTTCTACGGTATTGTATAATTCCAGATTCCCAACACATTGTTTTCTTTAAATTTTTATGGGAACTATTTTCAAAAGGAGAGTGTTAAACGGAAATAAAAAAACAAAACTGAGTATTTCGTTAATTACTTGTGTCACTGGTTTTGCAATGCATGGTATTTTTTATCTGATTCATGTTTCTTGGTTTGATGATTATATGTAGGTAAGCGGCTGATTCAGGAAAAATGGGTAGCTGCAGGTGTTACTCAAAAGAATAATGTAAGCTGACTTTTTCACAAATTGTTTTTTGCAGTGTTTCATATTTATTTGTTATGTTTATAAAATTTATTTACTTCTCATTCATGACTTGATTTTTTCCTTTTAAAGAATTAAGAATTCTGGGAATTCAAAATTCTCCAAAATTCTGGAATTAAACATCCCTGACTCGCTGCAATATTATTATGTGCCCTGGCATATCTGCCCATTTTTGCATAAATGTGGATTAAAAAAATATAATGCACAGCTTTTTCTTCCCTGCTTTTCTTGATTATTTTATCTGCCCTCCTTGGCGCCTATCTCTTACATTTTTTACGAACTCATAAATTTAAAAAAAAATTAAAAATATTTCAGATCTCCTCGTTTCAAGATCATTTTCCTTTTTTTTTTATTAGAAACCTTTTAGTATAAATATGTAGTACATAAATTTGAGGTTATCTTCAGTTGGTATAAAAGAATTCTGAAGTCAGTGGCAAAATTTTCGCGAAATATTAATTTTTGACTTCAGAATTATGCAAAGTTTCACAGAGTGTTTTAATTATTGTAAGTTCCAGTTAAACAGTCGTCATGGCATCTCAAACACAAGGCATTCAACAACTGCTGGCAGCAGAAAAACGAGCGGCAGAGAAAATTAACGAAGCGAGAAAGCGTAAGGCTCAGCGTCTGAAGCAAGCGAAGCAAGAAGCACAAGCTGAGATCGAGAAATATCGAGTAGTGAGTGGTGCTTAGTTTGTTTTTATAGCTTTAAAAAATTGACAACATATTGAAATCTAAGACTTTAAATCACACTTCTAATTAATTTACATATAAGTAAAACTTTACGTTGTATGCATTCGGAAGAATGGTTTATTATATAAGATGTGTCAACTTTTGTTATTTTTAAGTATTGATTTTTCACTTTATTTCATTTTTTACGATTCGAGATTTCGGTAATATGGTTAGATTTCATGCTTTGTGTTTCTATAGGAACGAGAACGTCAGTTCAAAGAATATGAGCAAAAGTATCTTGGGAAGAAGGAAGACATTGAAATGAAAATCAAACAAGATACTGAAGATACCATCAGACAGATGCAGGATTCGGTCGCAAAGAATAAACAGCAGGTTTATTATTAGTAAACTTGGTTTTTCTATTACAGAAATATCTGTTATGCAGTGGATGAATCGATGATTTCAATATGTTTTGGTAAATGGGGAAATCAAATTATGAAAATAGCAAATTGTTGAAATTGATGGATTTTGACACTGGCTATGTAGATTTGTTCCAGGTGATTGTCCGTTTACTGCAGTTGGTTTGTGATATTCGGCCGGAACTTCATCAAAATCTTCAAATCCAGAAGAAACTTCATGGAACACATCTTTAATTTGTTTTTTTCTTTTTGATTAATGAAGCTGTTTCTATCAGTAAATTTTGTTCTCATTAATTGTTAATTTGTAGAGGTAGAAAGAAATATATGAATTTATTTCACAAAATGTTGATATTGTTTGAGTCAGCTATCCTTTCTATATCCTTTTTTAAAATTTTTTATTGTAAGGTTTAGCATTCTTAATCGGAATGAAGATTGTCACAGATTAGTTTGAATTTCGGTGAGATTTCATAAAGAAGTTTTCCAAGAATTTCGAGAGGAGAAGTAGACCTTCATCTTACGAATGAACGAATAGTATATGGGGATTTGTCAAATATGATTTTTTTTTTGGGAGATTTGTTTTAGGCATCAAGATATTAGCTCTTGATGCTTCTTCATTTTTTCACTAAAGATATATGACAGGAGAATCTAAATTGCTGGGCTTTAAACCTTTTGCTAGAATGATTTTGTATCCCTATAAATAGTCGAGAGCTGTGAGGATGCAATGTTTATTACTGGTTGTAATAAACTTGAATTTCAAATGTAATGAACAGCAGTCATTTCATAACAGCTAAGTCTTTCGTGTGTGTGTGTGTGTGTGTGTGTGTGTGTGTGTGTATTTTTCTGTTTGTGCTTCAAATTTATAGTTCATAATCGCTCTGAAATGAATTTTTGAATTGAATTTTGTTTACATATCGAAACTCTCAGTTATTATCTCTTCATACTTTTCCAATGACATATCATGTTCTCGGTTTCTCCATAGCCCTCCCAAATTTTCGTTCCTCTGTGATTCACCATTGCGATGGACTAGGAATTATAGTTCCAAAGGATTTATTACTTGTCCAAGATCCTAGTCAATTCTTTTTCTGGAGTTGGGATTCGATGTTGATAGCTTCCAGATATTTGAAATGATTGAGATCACAGTGAACGATCGTCTGGGGAAGAAAGTTCGGATTAAATGCAATCCGAATGATACAATTGGGGATTTAAAGAAACTAATCGCTGCACAGACCGGTACGCGGTAAGTGGAGGCTTTAATTCCTTAATTTGTGTGGGAAGTTAACTAGTTAATACCATTGTAAGGGATGGGTAATTTCTAAACTTATTCGTACTAAGTTATGCATTCTACAGGTATGAAAAAATTGTATTGAAGAAATGGTATACGATTTATAAGGACCATATAACTCTTCAAGATTACGAAATACACGATGGCTTCAATTTTGAATTATACTATCAGTGATATTGCTATCTCGGATGTTATCAGTTTCCTATCCTCTTGCTGTTTTTGTTTGTTTTTATTTCCAAAACTGTACAGTTGAATAAATTATGCATAACAAATGGAATTTTCTATCGGACGTTAGTAAGTTTTCTCTATAATTTGCCAAATCTAATGGTTGGCAGCTTAAGCAAATTCACGACTTAGTGTTGCAGCAACATTATGAGTGTTCATGGAAAATATCATGGTTCCATTCTTCCGCACTGCATTTACAAGTTGCAAATGGTACGGAAATTAGATCTTTATGCTGGAATTTAAACTCTTATTTCTTTTCCCGATCCAAAGATTCTAATTCTGCATCGCGGGTAAAAAGTGTCTTCGATATTTTCATTTTATCCATGAATCAAACTTGAGTAGTTACTAGTCCGAATAAGAAATGGTCTTCGAGAACATATTTTTGCTAGGATTTTCAGCGCTCTTTATGTACACTCTTAGTTGACGAATTTTACAAGTTATCTGGGAAACAAGACCGGAATTTCGACCTGTTTTGAATTTGTGTAATAATTGCTGAGGCAGAATAATAGAAAACAGATAGTAGTAGTATTGTGCGGTAGTTTCATTCCATGAGACGATAGAGATTTTATGTTTTAGCTTAAATGAAACTAATGAAAATACTGATTACAGGGAAGTTTTTTTCGTGTATACCGGCGTTCACTGTTACATTTATTTGTGTTGAGAACTTATATGATTGCAATATAACTCTAATCACATCAGCTCTAAGATTTCTGCAGCTTTTAACCCATTTATCTCTTTATTTCTACTTTTAAATGTTTTGTCTTGTTCACATTTGCTTCATTTTTCTTCACCTTTTTAACGAGGCATTAAAGTTACATTGTGGATGTGTTCTCGATGAAAACAGGTTTGTATTTCAAAACGGATAAATGACAAGAAGAGAACGAGGTAATAAAGATTTGCTATTTACCTCTGACCTTTGGGTCTTGGGTCTTGGACTATTGGGTCAAGAATTTGAATGTTATTAGTATCCTTCCATAAGAAAGGAATTTATATTTTCATGAATTACATTATGCGTAGTTTGGTGTAGCTCAACGAATGTGTGATGTCGAAATGTGCCAAAAAATCATCCAGTTCTGTTGGGAAGTCGCGGTGAAAATTCGTAATTTCGAATGTTTCATTAAAACGGCACTGGAGGTATTGATCCGCTTAATTTATGGGAGGAAAGTTCAAGATTACTGATTAGCATGAGATTTACGAATATCCAATGTTACACAAGCAAGGGAAAATTGAACGTAAGGTACCTACCTTATCTGTTTTACTTTTTATTTTATTACTAACTTGCTTATGTACTACAATCTTCCTCAAGGCTGTTGTTCAAGTGACCTTTATATGCCGGATATATTTAGTGCACTTTCCACGTTACTTGATTTTTTCAAATGCTGGTGATGTCATCGGGATACCTGGAACAGCTTGAAGTTAATCTCGAGTATGTCCTCATTTTCAAGTAATGAGTGATTCATCCTGAAATAATGCTAGAGGCAATGAAGAGAATTTGCGGTTGAATTCTTTCTCATATGTAAGATTATGGTAATTGTTTGAAGTCGATGGTACGAGCCACTCCGTTGCAAGGAACGGAATTTTGTTTATTTCCGAACTACAGTGGAGCGCTACTGATAGACAAATCCAATGCGGTACTTTTTGATAAAGATAATTGTAGTACGGACCGTATTTCTGTCTGATACTGTCTCGTAAAGCTTTTCGTTCCGCTTTTCTCTGCTCTTGCTGATGTTTCATCGCAATCTTTGCCTCGGCGGCCTTTTTCGATTTGCGCAGCTCCTTCGCGTGTTCCATCTGTCGACAGAAGTCACTGCATATTACACAGAAATAGATGAAGCAGGAACACATGACTCCGATAACTATCGCAAAGAATACCATGCCAAGTATCATTACAGTAGACCAATCAACTGAAGTATCAAGATGATTGTGACTGGGACAGTGAATATGAGGATTTTTAAGCTCAGAGTTTGCAGGAGGTGTGTTCTGGATAGGAGTTGTACTTTACTGTAACGAGGTGAAATTTTCCCAGCTAGAAGTTGGATGGATGGACATCTTACCCCAGCAGTTATTTTTCCGGACAGCTTTCAGCGGGCAGTTCGGGAAGTTCCATCGATATGGCATGCATTTTTGTGATGATTCGCACCAAAAGCAGCTCTAAATTGATGTGCATGCATTAGCTGGAGCAAGTAATGATTTGACTGAATGTTGATCTTGTTGCATTTACCTTTAACCTTCAGTAATGTATGATAACTTGATGCCTAAAATGAAAATGGAGGGGAAGTAATTTGTTCAAAGAAGTTTGAGGATGACAGTCTTCTGGGTCTTCCCCAAATGAAACTGTACAGTTATAACGAACCGTTCCTTTTTGAACACATTTCTCGCAACTTGGTTCCTTATCGTCAATTTCGCATCTTATTTTCACTCCTCTCTTGACAATCGTTTCGTTTTTGGTAGCTTTTCCAACTGAAATTGCTGTTGACCCAACAATAAGCATACTTGGCAACAAACAGATGACAAATATGACATTCATTCCTGCAAGCAAGTGTATTCTTACATTTCATTAAGAATAATCCTTCAACGCTTTCTAGACGATTAGTCTAATGTTGCATGGAAGAGAATGACAGAAGGAGAGGATGCGCGAAGAACCTTTCGCTAGAATATACTGTACTTGGGGACAGAAAGGCAGCAGATCTTGGCCATTATATCTGGACACGACCAATGATAGCTAGAACAACCCTGGAATTCAGTACAGAATCTATCAGTAGTAGTTCGGGAATGAAGAGGAGCTGAAAAAAGATGTCATCAGTACTTGCTTTCATGTCAACTGATAATGATACATCTGCCGTCCCTGGATTTGCTCCTCCTTCAGTGAACGAAGCATCATGTTCTGTTTAAACAGCAGTCCCAACGTTGGAAATCTAGTCGGCGACTGTAAAAGATCAGAAAATTTACCAGAAAAATAATGATTAACGATCTTCACCGTGCAGCAGAGACGATCTGAATTTAATTACTCGCTAAATTACTTATTGTGACTTCGTTTCAAACTGATCAGGTTGAAATATATTATAACTCTTATTGTTAGTTTCACGTCCTTCTCGATGAATATGTTGATTAATGTTCATTTTTCTTTTCTTTTGAGAAATTTAAAAAAGAGGTGTTGCAAGAGATGAAGAGACTTGAACTGCAATGAGTAGAAAATGAATTTATGAATTTAAGGGAAGTACGCTCAATGAGGAATTTAGTCAGACTTATAAGATATTTACTCCACTGTTTGCATAATGGCAAAGATTTCTTGATTCTCTAATTTTCTTAGATTTTTCTTTCATGGAAAGAAATTCAGAAACTTAATATCCCTTGAAAATGTAAAGAATGTAAAAAGTGAATTTTAATAGCAAGTTAGCAAGCAAAAAAAAAATTATTTGGAAATTCTGAGAATGTAAATATACAGGAAATTCAAAGCTGAAACTTTAAGAATGTTTCAAAAATTGTGAAGATTTTGGGACTGCTCAAAGAGGTTTAACAAATTTTTTCCGAAAGAAAAATGTAAGAAAATCAT
The DNA here is from genome assembly GCA_003640385.1 of Setaria digitata. Taxonomy (NCBI): domain Eukaryota; kingdom Metazoa; phylum Nematoda; class Chromadorea; order Rhabditida; family Setariidae; genus Setaria; species Setaria digitata. Next base: position 40,234 of record RCAB01000020.1, on the reverse strand, counting down.
TACATTTCAACACAGTGCCATTCAAGTGAAAGCAGGAGGATGATTCAATATTCAAAATTCCCAGCATTCATTCAAATTCGTTTGAAATTTAATATTTTTAAAAAAGACCTTTCACGCATTTCAAAGTGAAATGTTGGTGCCCCATTTGGTCTGTTATCCTGAGGACGAAGCTATGTTTTAGTGGACTGTAGTGGTTTAAGGGCAATGAATGTTCTGAAGTCATCAGCACTTATACAATCAAAAACATCCGTCCTTCACTTTCCAAAATTGTCGATACACTACTAATTATCTTTTCTGCTCGTAACCAAACAATCCAACAGAGTTTATCAATAAGATAAAATTCGAATGCTAGATATAAGCAATGAAAGCGAACTGGTGTAGGGTATCAGTTTCTTCAAACATTCAGTAGATGATTAACGAAATGTGGCTTGATAAGCGACGTCTCCTCTCTCATCTCGATCTTTTCATCTTTTTTTTTTTTGTTGTTCTCAATCAGGAGAATGAACTTAGAAAAGTCGAGCCTGAGACACAAAGAAAACTTCAGACAGAGAAAGAATAATAAATTTTTTCGGTTCATTTTCAAATAAAAAAAGATTTTTTTAAATGAATTCAAACCATACTGGTTGTTTTAATTCTCCTTATTTCTGTAGGACAACGTTGTTAGTATTCTAAATGTTATCAATTATCACTTGAGTGAAGATCACTTTGCTCGTAGTTTCGGTTATGTGGCACCTTCCAATTCTCAAGCACACAAAAAAGTGATGCGAAAAAAGTTGGTTAAATGATGGAAAATAGTTAAAGGGAAATGTAAATACAATATGAGAAGACAATTAAAAAAACGAACTATTAAGTATGAGCTCATGCATCAGAAAGGACACATATACGACAACCAAAATCCCAAAGACAATGAGAGGTTGTACTTATTCGCTAAAATTGTTAAATTCTTATCTCTTCACTTAATTATTGTTGCAAATCTAAAATTAATTGAAATACTGCATGGAAAAAAGCTGAAAAGTAAGTCTCCAGACGAATTTCATAATGACAGACGTTCTTCTCCAGCAATAAAATTTGCTCTTGAAATTCAGATCATTTTGCTTTCGATTAGCTGTTTGTCGACAACTGCAGTCCACTTATAATTTTATGAAAAAAAGGACCGAAATTATTCCAGGTGTGCATGCGCAAACATTATGGCCTCGCTTATTTCCATTCTTAATCGTCAACAAATCATTGACTGTGCTGTGTCTTTTAACGAACCTCAGCTTGTCATGGCAATGCATTCGTTATTAGCTTTTTAGAGAAATAATTACTATTGGAACAAAAAAGTTTCAATCGGTTGCGGATTCGAGAGCATTCAGGAGAATTTTACAAGCTACTTCTACCAGCAAGAATGAGTGAATATTTGATATGTACACTAAACAGCAATTATTATTTGGCTAAGTAATTCATGAGCAAAGCAAACACAGTTGATCGCGTTCATTGTACATGTGCAGCTGAGATAAATTCAACAGTACAATATTTTTCCTTAAGGAACAATGAATGGTTTGAATTTGAACTTTGTAAAAAATATAAGTCGCAGATTTAACTAATCACCTTTTTATCAGGTAGTTCTTTATTCAAACGAACATACTGAGGTGCTATTTGCTTTTCATTCTGAAAATAGTGATTTCAGATTTCTCAAACTTTATTCCTTACTAGAAATACTTTATTTTAAATATTGATAAAGAAATTGAAGTTTGCTTGTTTGCAGAAAAATTTTTTAGTGGTGATTAAGTAACTTTGATGTTTATTGATAATGTTAATAAATAGATTCAAATATAAAAAAAATTCAAGCTTTTTAATTTCAACCTTTCAATCTATAAATCATTTTTGGTCCTAAAGTTAGTCCAATTTAGAGGATTTATAAAATAAGATGTGACCACAATTGTTTTTCATCCCGAAGTCATGACATATTTCAAACTAAGGCAAGTACTTTTCCAGAAAAAAAATTTCTTAATTTAAATAACAGCTGCTTTCAGGGATTAAAAAAGAGTGATGTCCAAGAGCAAGACTCACTTTATAAACGGTACTCTTCAAAATGGATTTTGATATACTTATTTTCCAAGCAATCGGAACAAAAATCTTGATGGGTCGTTCAGCTAACAGACTTGTCTAGAATAATTTCAGAAACTTTCTTTTGTAAGTGTCCTCACCTCTCAGTAACCTTATAGCATGTTTTGTTTTCAGGGATAACATCACTCAATGTTGCAACCTTTCATAATCAGATATTTGTTAACCAAACTATTTCAAATTAATGACTATCCTTTTTAACACCACAGTTTTAAATCACTGCATGAATGATAATAGATAATTCCACCGATTATTAGCTGGAATGAAGTATTTAGGAAAGTTCCATGTATTCTACAAACTAAATTGAAACTATTTTTATCTAGCTTATGTTTTCAGTGTCGTTATACGCTTCTATAACTCAGTGAGATGAAATTTTTATGCAGTTTGCAAAAAATATGTTTAGCTGGAATTCCAAAAATGTGGGCACGTTACTATTTTATTTTTTTGATTGTTCACTTAATACAATGGTTTATGAATCCTTGTTTACAGTATTTTTTTTTTTTTTTTTTTTTTTTTAGATTTGTTCCATCACAACACAATAGAATTGATTTTAGTCTTTGGGAGTCTGATTTGTATTCATAGCGGCAATTTTGAGTATTAGATAAAATTTCTAGTGGTAAGTATGGCAAACTTTTTGAGAAGCTAATCAGTATCACATTTGAATTTATTTAAAAAGTGACAGTGTGGCTAAAAAAGAATTATAAATGGACTTTATGAGCTCTTCAAGATCTCAGACTTCTCATTTTATTTACTTTAAAATCCATTATAAAAAGTTCGAAGAACCTCTACTTCTAATTTTAAAAATAAAAGATTAGTACTCATCTTCCACAGGATCAAATGAATCGGCACCAACTTCTTCATAGTCCTTTTCCAGTGCAGCCATGTCTTCACGTGCTTCGGAAAATTCACCTTCCTCCATTCCTTCACCAACATACCTGTAATGATAAGTAGAAAAGATAAACTCATTGCATACCAATTGAATTCAATTAAATATTAATTTGACGGACTTTTGTTTAAACAAAACTTCATTTCAATTGAAACAATTCATGAAGATAGTTTTCTGCAATGTTAGATGTGCAATAGCGGATGGATAGATGATCAGAAGAACTTACCAGTGTACAAAAGCTCGTTTGGCATACATCAAGTCAAACTTGTGATCCAACCTGGCCCAAGCTTCAGCAATAGCCGTTGTGTTGGACAGCATACAGACAGCACGTTGGAGTTTGGCCAAGTCACCGCCAGGTACCACAGTTGGAGGCTGATAATTGATTCCAACTTTAAAACCTGTTGGGCACCTCAAAATGAGAAGTGTTCCCATATTTATGTATTTCATTATTCAGGAAATTTCTAAAAATTTGAAAGAAAGAAAAGAAATTTTAAATCATTTAAAAGAATATTTAGATGAGGAAAAGGAAAATACCTCCGATCCTAGAGAAATATCTCATAAAAAAAGGAATATATATGTATACATTGTGATTAAACTACCCAACTATCAGATCTATTTCCTAGGTTGACACATCTGTGTCATGAGATATTCGAGAAAAACTCAAGCTGTCGGATGACAAACCATTCTATCTAGTACACACCGTCTGTTACGCTACCAGAGATTGAAGAACAAATACTAGGATAAAATCAAACCAATCGACAAACTGTATAGCACGTTTGGTCTTAATCATCGCAATTGCTGAATTTACATCCTAGAAAAGATTGAAAAATCGAGGTTTACTTAAACTGAGTGACAACATATTCTCCATATCATAGACTCATATCATAGATGCACCAAAGGCTAAAACTCGAATGGTCTTAAAGGAAAAAGTTGTTGTTAGAAGGACTCGCAATGCTCAGAGTACTGACTTGATAAATTCCTGGTCTCTTCAATTAACTGCGCAATGACAAGGTAAAATCAGCAAATCTTAAATAGGTTAGCCACCTTTGGTACGACATCTCCGCGATACAGCAAGCAGCACGCCATGTATTTACCGTTTCGAGGATCGCATTTGACCATTTGGCTTCCCGGTTCAAAGCATTTATTGGTAATTTCCGAAACAGATAACTGCTCATGGAAAGCTTTCTCGCTGAAAATTTGTCCTGATAAGCAACAATGATGTTGAGAAGTACATACTGAGAAGTGGAAAAACTTGCGCTGAGATGATCGGCGAATAAGTAGCGAGTGGGAAATGAATTCGGGGATATGGTACCAAATTGGTTTGAAACTCAGTCAAATCTACATTCAGTGCACCGTCGAAACGTAATGAAGCTGTTATTGAGCTGACGATTTGCGCAATAAGACGATTCAGATTAGTATAAGTCGGACTAAAAAGAATGATTTGTGTGAAAAAAGAACGAATTTCTTCATATTTAAAAAGAATTGCTCACTATACTATTCACTTCACATATTCAGAAAATAAACCTTCTGATATCAAGATTTTTCCGACAAATCTCATAAATGGCTTCATTGTCGACTAGGAAAGAACAATCCGAATGTTCCAAAGTGGTGTGAGTAGTCAAAATTGAATTATAAGGTTCAACCATTGCTGTAAAGTGATTGCGCTATTCTTCAGTTCAAAAGTCAGTGTTTTTTCAAAATCCTTGCTAGCTTGTTATACTTTTTCTACTTGTCGCTCAGTCTAGAATGATTAGTGTTCAAGATGAAATTCTTTACAACAATAGCGCCACAAAACATTTGAAAAATCTATTTAAGATGCTTTGAACATGAAGAATTATACAATATCAAGCTAAACTAATTATTTTTTCACGCATAAATTGAGAGATACCTGTGCTTATTTGTGGTGCCGGATATATGCTAAATTCGAGTTTCGCTTTTTTGCCATAATCAACGGACAGTCGTTCCATCATCAAAGATGTAAACCCACTACCCGTACCACCACCAAAGGAATGGAATATCAGGAATCCTTGTAAGCCATCACATCGTTCTGTTAATTCTATAAAATTGAATAAAATCTTAAATTTCTGAACATTCAAGTCTCAGAACACCATTGCATGCCTCCTTTCCAGAAAACCTGTCTAAGCTAAATTAATGCGAATGATTCATTGTCGGAAAATGACGCATGTTTCGACTTTTCTGGCTGCCTCTTTTATTAACAAGCAGTTTGTTCAATGAATCGAAAAATTTCAGCATTACTTCGGATTCGATCCATACACACATCAATTAGTTCTTTCCCGATAGTGTAATGTCCGCGAGCATAATTGTTCGCAGCATCTTCCTTTCCGGAAATGAGCTGTTCCGGGTGAAAAAGTGTTTTATAAGTTCCCGTGCGTACTTCATCTATTGAAATTATGATGAAAGATAAAAATAAACCATACGTGATTAATGATCAACGAGCATCAAGAATAATTGAATTAAAATACATCGATATTTAAAAAAAAGAAATGATGAATTACCAACAACGGTAGGCTCCAGATCAATGAATATTGCCCGCGGAACATGTTTCCCTATTAAAGAAAAAAAGTAATTTAGATTGAAGGACAGCAACTGACCATAATTGTAATAATGTGATAAGTTATTCAAAAATATCAATATAATCATGCAGTCTGTCATATTTTACGATTTCAATTGAATAGCTACAATTTCTTTCAAGACTGGGATTGTAATTTTGTTTCTACTTGAAAAGTTATTCAAAATTAAAATAGCAAATTGTGAATGAGATCACCGGCTTGTGTTTCGCTGAAGAAAGTGTTATACGAGCTGTCCTCAATGCCGAGACTTTCATCAGTAGGTAACATGCCATCAGGCTGAACACCGTGCTCCAAGCAATACAACTCCCAACATGCGTTACCGATTTGAACACCAGCTTGGCCAACATGCAGGCTTATCACCTCGCGCTATAATTTCCTTACTTTTCATCTAGTAGGCCAGAAATTGTAATTCTATCCTCCTGTAAGAGCTATGTTTCTCGCTACTTTAATTAATGTTTCACATAGAAACAAAGATGTGGTGAAGAAGGAAGTATTGTAGAGAAGATAAACTAGAATTAAATCAACAGAAAACGGTAGCCTCTTGTGCAAAGAGTGAAGATGAGTGGAAATTTAGCAACTCTTCCGCTTCAATAGCAGTCTCCTACGGCGAATGCTGAAGTAGGAAAATATCCTAAAAGATAAAGAACTGATAGTTCGACATCCGTTCATATACTACAGTTGCATTTAATATTGCAGTAGTCGGCATAACATGATTTAAAGAAAACGTACCATTTTTCCGCTTCGAGGCATTTTCGGAGTTCCGAACAGATTTCAGTTGTAGAATCAAAAGTTTTCACGAAAACTGCTACTTGATTTTCAGTAGGCAGAAAAATCTTTTGCAGCTGCTAGTAAATTAATGGTGTGATGTGTTCACTGATTACTACTGTGGTAAAGGCTATTTGACGGTAGCAAAACTGCCACTTGCTCTCGTTGCTATGACACTGCCAATTATTACATTTGCTAATAAGTAAATGAAGTTGAAATCGTACCTTTATGTGTGCTCATGTTAGTACTATAACAGAGATGGTGAAGCGTGCAATAATGGCTGAAAGAAATTACTAGGTGACATCATTATTTTAATCATCTTACCTCTAGTCCAATACCGGAAGACGTTACAATATTCAGGGGTATTAGTTACATGATTTCATTTTTTAATTTTGATGTCGCAGCGGAAATTTTGATCTTCTAGAAGTTCTGGAGAAGAAAAGCTATTTAACTGTTTAAATTCATTTCACTGTTCATTATCAAATTGCAAAGAAGACTTAGAATTTTCATCTTCAATAAGCAATGCAATTCAAGCATCCTCCACTTCAAAGCAATCAGAAATTTTAGTGCGTTTCTAACCATTATATAGTCCCGGAGCAAAGGAATCACTCTTTTATGGTTTATGGCTAATTGCGTTTGCAGCAAACACGGTTGCAAAAAGTCGAAAGAACACGTTCCGCAGAAGTGTGACAACTTTTCTGCCCAATGATCGTCACAGAGTGATAAAATCGTTAATTAATGACATGAAGTATTGAAAGTTGTCTGTCTATTAAGTAAAAAGAATCAAATCCAACCCTAATGCCTTCTCCCTTATTTCAGTAAATTTCATGACGTGAAATATATGCAGAATGACGTAAAGCGAGAATCATCTGTCATTCTTCCTCCTCCACTGATATCATCTCTTTTCCGTTGATCAGACTTACGAAAAAACCTTTCCTGTTGGCACAAAAACTTCCCTTGAATGGTACTTCATTTTGTGAGAAGAAACTTCAAGCTAAAAGCTATTTCGGTCGATTTGTGTGAAATTTCTATGTTTCTGTGTTTTATTCTACCATTAATTTTGCAACAGCCACAGATGAGAAATTTAAGGGATATCAGTAATGGTCAGCCAAGTAACAATTGGCACTTCAACTCAATAAAATGAAAGTTACTTTGATCCAAAATGATCATTTCATACTTCAGCTCCTTACTCAGCACAAAACTTCTCATTCAGCTCATGAGATTTTCATTACCCTCCAATTTCAGTCAGAGAATTATTTTGGAAAAGGTTCAAAGCCCACAGATTGCACATAAGCTCATAGTTTTTCTTTTTTGTTATCGCATGATGTCACTGCTTCGTGATATTTTATCGAAATTAGGAGAACTCCATTTACTATTTTTTTAATCTTTAATTTTATTTCAAGATTAAATGTCATATACTGTTTGCTCTTAAATCTTTTTTCCTTTTCCTAAATTAAAAGCACTGTTAAGATCATAGCTCAGGCTAAGATTAAATAGTCCAACTCACACACTAGACAGAATGATCAAGTTGCAGATCTCTAGAACCTTCCTTTTGTTTTCCTTTGAAAATATATAACCCAGGACTAGCTCCCTTAGCAAATGTAATTTGCCGGTAGTTTCATTGTTCGCCCGCGTTAATCTCTGTTGCAATCAACACCAAAATGAAAGTTTGCCCTTAGTTATATACATGGTTAGGTTACTAATCGACATTCTGTAGGCGTTTAGGTGTTCTCTCAGCCTTCACTGATACTATGTTTTATATTTTTCATCCTCCTAAGTCTCAGTATCATTTCACTTCTTCATTACTTTTCTGCACTAATTTTTTTAGCTTGCTGCGGAAAGTATACGTCTCATAAATCACTGTTTTTGCGGAATCCTTAGATGCCTTATTGTTTGAAAATTAACTTGTCGCCGAGATCAAATCTCTCCATTGTGCTCAATTTGGCATCACGTCTTAAAAGCGCCATCACTCTGAGTTGGCTAGGAATTTCCTTTGGCCATATGTATCTCATTTAGGATTCCATTATGTTACGAATTTAATTATGACGAAACTGTCATATTTTTTTTAACTTGAATTGAGTGCTATCGCAGCTATATTTTCATATTAGAAAAATGTTTCGAAAAGTGAAGAGTCGTAGTAATCTTCGCCAACGGGTTCTGTCGGATGACGATGGTGATGATGATGATGGAGGTGGTGGTGATGGAAGTAGTGGCGCTGTTTCTGGAACATCTGCAGCATTTGCAAATAAAGGGACATCAGTCAGTAGAACGGTCAAGCATCAGCAGCAGCAACACGCGGAAAAGGTGAATAAAGCAGAAGGGAACCAGGAACCACAGGCTGGTGTGGTAACAGAGGAGCACCACTTGCTCAGTTTTGATAATTTTGAAGGTCGGTAGATTTTCAGCGAAGCTGCAACCAAAAAAGAAAGAAAAGTGGTGGCGTGTACACATCCAACGTTATACTCTTTACTTGAAACAATCAAACAGTAGAATTGAGCTCTTTGAGAACATGATATCTGATATCTAGACCGAGTGTGTTAACCTGCTTTTAAATAGCCTACATTCCCACATAATGCAAGATACAAGAGAATTTTGAAACATCAATGAAATACCAGCATCGCCATATGCAGTAGCTGTAGTTTCATTTCTTTTCAAAATTTTGAAACATTTCACTTTAGTCTCTATCTTTCAGGTGATGACATAACAGACTTCAAAATTAAACGTAAAGATCCGAACAAACGTTTGGAGAAGCTCTCAAAAAGAGCGAAGTTGCGACAAAAAATCGAAAATGAAGTCACAGAGGACGAAACAAAAGTAGTGATCAAGCAAATGAAGCCAAACATCAAATTAGAAGAACCATCAATGAAAAATCTTTATGTATGCTTCTTTCTTTTTTTTTTTTTTTTAAACTTGTTTTTTTACAAATATCTGGCAGTTAGAGCTTCATAGATATTTGGTTGGGTTTTGTATATTCAAAAATGAAATTCTTGTATGTCAGATACAGAGCAGTCACCACTGGGAAGTGAAGAAAGAAGCCGAACAAGAGGAAAGGGGTACGGAACCGGATTCAGTCATAAGGAATAAATTTCCATCAGCGTTTCGAGGTTCGAAATTTCATTATTTGTCACTTCCGTATGTCCTAATTTATTTTTTTCACCATTTTATTCGACATTCTTTTCTGAATATCAGAATCCTAGGAGAAATCCCGGATGCGAAAACTGTTTATGAAGCTCGGAAGAAACGAGAAAAAATGCGTTTGGTCGGTTCTAACGGACAAATACCATTGGATGACGTGCAGCGATTGAAGGTGGGCACAAAAATTTCTCCTAATTGGATTTCCTCTTCTTCAATGTCAAGATTTTTAAGTTCTTGATATCGTTTTGTTTCAGTCAAAGAAACTTTCGGCATTACATCGTACTTCACTTTCAAAATTTCAGATGACCTGATTATATTAGATAACAGTAGATTGTCCAAATAAATTTTAGCTTTTAGTATTGTCAATTTTATACAATTATTAATGATTAAATTGATAGGATAAATCCGTTGCACGGTCACGATTAATACGTGAAGATGAAAACGATCTAAGTGATGAAGATCCGGAAGATGGAAGGTCAGTTATTCCTTTAAAGATTCATATAAAACACTGCTATCAGTACTATTGGACCAGCCATGTGTCATCGGTAAGCAGTTTCCATTTTTGGAGGGATTCCAAATGACAGAAGGGATCACATTCGGGTAGGAAGATATAAAATAACCAGAAGTTCTGATGTTTTTAGCGAATTCAATCCAAAACAAGGAGTTTTTTGAAATCATAGAAATGAGTCATTGGTCAACTCTTTATAGGTTTTATTCGTTAAAAGCGTTAGCTGCCGATGATGATGAACGACGTCGAAATGACCATATGGATTTTCTGGCCCATGAGGGTGGAGGTAGTAATTTAAAACGTGTTCAAGTTTTAATTTATAAGGCAAATTATATATATATATATATATATATATATATATATATATATATATATATATATATATATATATATATATATATATATATATATATATATATATATATATATATATATATATATATATATATATATATATATATATATATATATATATATATATATATATATATATATATATATATATATATATATATATATATATATATATATATATATATATATATATATATATATATATATATATATATATATATATATATATATATATATATATATATATATATATATATATATATATATATATATATATATATATATATATATATATATATATATATATATATATATATATATATATATATATATATATATATATATATATATATATATATATATATATATATATATATATATATATATATATATATATATATATATATATATATATATATATATATATATATATATATATATATATATATATATATATATATATATATATATGTATATATATATATATATATATAATAAATGCTCTCGTTTCATAACATCCATACCGATCAAATATTTTATATTTTATTTTGTTGAAATTACTCTTCATTGAATTATTTCTACGTAATTTTATAGAAAACGATGATGATCGTGAGCAGTCGGATGATGAAGTGACACGATGGGAAAAAGAACAGATGAAAAAGGGTGTGTCATCCCATAAGGTAATGGTTATGAAGTTAATTTGTCGCCTGAAACATTTATGTGCTTCTTTTATAATTTTGGTGAATCTCTGATTAAAGATTCACCAAAATTACCAACAGTAATGTGAAACCAGATATTTCATCATTTTCATAAAAGTAAAGGTTGAAATGCTGGAGCGTGAACGTGCAAAAATGGAAGCAGTTATGAAAGCCATAAGAAGTAGCATGGAATTACCTTCCGAAAATCGTGAACAGTTGCCTATGGAAATGGATATAGATTTTTCTGGAACTGACGTACTTTCAGCTTCGCAAGGTTAGTATATAATCTTCTCTGTCGAGAGAGATTTCCTGTTGGCATAAATAATCTTCTGTCTTGTTTGGTGAAAGATTTAGTGCTTCATAAGTAATACTTTATTCCTTCATCATTACAAAGAAAATTATTTTTCCGCTATGATAATATAATTATAAATAATTTTCTTCCTTATTCTGAACTAATAGTTTCTCTTTCAGTTGGACGAGTTTCTGGTCAAACGACAGCCGTGTCACTGAAGGGAATTATTTCGAGATTGCAGCAACGGTAAATGTAGTGTTTTTTAAAGTTAAATCATGAAACATTTTTCGTCTTCAGTTAATCCATGGTTCTTGAAATGTACTAATTATCAAACACTTGACAGTAGATTATTTTAGTAAAAAGGATGGCAAAGAATCACTTAATGCACGTGAAGCAGAGTTTGAAAAAGCAAATATGCAAATTCAAGAAAATAAGGAAATGATTAGCAAACTTGAGATGGAAGAACCGCAGATCAGAGAGCGTTTCCAGGTTTATCAGGATATGCGAGCATATGCTCGGGATTTATTGGAATGTTTGTCAGAAAAGGTGAATGCTTTCAAAGGCAGTTTTCGTAAAAGGTATTTGAAATTTAGTTAAATAAAACATGTTGTATATGAATAGGGCTTGATTGCTATTTTTCAGATAAATGAAGTTAAGGACCTGGAAAGTCGGATGGCAGAAATTCTTGATGGCCGAGCCCGAAAACTTCGAACGCGGAGAAGAAACGATGTACATGATATGTATGATGAATGTTCAGCTGCTGCCGCTGGTCGACCATTGCATCAACGAGCTCCTGAAATCTTGCAAAGAGCGGCAGAACGAGAAGCAAGAAGGCAAGATTTGTGTTATTTGCAGTATCATGATTTTAGGTGAGAACCCTAGACCTGTTTTTCTTTTCAGGTCACGTCGACGTCGTATGCGTGAAAATACTTTAGAAGGTGTTTCACATGAAGAAGGTTTAAGTACTGATGATGAAGAAACGAACAGTGAAATTGTGGCTCGCCAGCAATCTATTAGTGAGTTTTATAGTTGCTGTGCTTAAGAGAAGGAAAAAGCAATTTTTTCTGAAATGTTTAAAAACTAGATAAACTTTCATTTTATAGATGAGATCCGTGCCGCGGCGAATGTCGTATTTGTTGATGCACTTGATGATTTTTGTCGCATTGACCGGATTCTATCGAGATTTGTTGATTGGTTAGCACGTGATGAGGAATCCTTCACCAGCGCATATATTCATCTCTGCATTCCAAAGCTAATTTCATTGTTCATTCGCTTGGAACTGCTGGACTGGGGACCACTTGAGGTTTTTTATTTCTCTCTTTTTTTTTATTAAATTATTGTAGATTTGAGTAACTTTGGCTGTTTTTCTAGCAACATGCCATTGTAGATACTGTAATACTTTCCTTTGTGAAATCGCAGCAATCTTTTCTAAACCTGTGTTCGCACAGTATTGTATACATAATTCATTAATGTACTACTGAATTTAAACAACCGATGAATTGATTTGAAGATTTTATTTTCCAGAATGATAATCATCCAGTGAATTCGATGCGGTGGTATGAAGATTTGATAACATGTGCTGCAGCAAGCTCCAATATAAACACTGAACACCCCGTCGTTGTTTCATTTGTACCTCTGTGCATTGAAAAAGTTGTTTTATGGAAAGTTATAGGTGGGGATTATATTGAGTAGTATTTTATCTTAAAGTGTATTATATTGAGTAGTATTTTATCTTAAAGTGTTTCTCTATGCAATTTAAACTAGGGAATTCAAATCTGTTTTTCCCTAGCTTATTCTACAAGATGTGTCTCTAGTTTTTTTTTTTTTTTTTTTTTATTGACACTCATTGGAATAACACATTCTTTCGTAGTATTTTTGTAGTTGGATTAAGGACATTTTATCCGAAACATTCTTCTTAAACATAAATGCATTCCACATCTTTACTCGTGGTTGCATTATGAGATAGAATTCGAGAAAAAAATGACGTTATCTCTTCTTTCACTCAAACTTTTATTGCAAAGCAAAGCTGTATATTGAATATATTGAATGGTGATATATTAGTAGTTACTCAAATTTAGAAATCTTCTGTTACACTGTATTATTTTAGATCTAGTTCGTGAACGTTGGGATCCCTTATCGCAACATCAGTGCAGGAATTTGGGTATTTTGCTAAATCAGCTAATCGATGAATGCCCAACGCTGGTTCCAAGTAGCCGATCAGTGCAAAAACTTCTACAAACTATATGTCTGCGAGCGCAAGATGCTATTGATGAAGATTTATTTGTTCCAATTTATTCGAAACAGTACGTTTTCATTTGTTTTCCTACTACTCAGTTACTTGTACTAAGTCGAATACGTTATATTGTTAAAATTTTTGAATATTCTACAGAGCTGTTGAAAATCTTGCTACCGGTTGTAAAGCATTCTTGGACCGACAGACGTGGACTTCTGTCAAGGTTTGGTTTCATTTTTTCGTTTCCTTCGGAAGAGTATTTTGTTAATTATCAAAGTGTTTGACTGCTTTCCCATTTGTTGATTCTAGAGTTTACAAGAGACGTTATTAACCTTAACAATTAAGGTCACTTAGGTTTTTATTTTATTCAGGAATATTCATTTTACATAACTGATAATTTACAGCTTATTCGTTGTCTAAGCTGCCTTTCTTCCGTTTTATCTGAAGAAAAAATGCGAGAACTGGTTCTGGACGGTATTGTAAATCGAATGATGCCCGCCTTACAATGCGCAACAATATCTGATCAGTCCATGATCCGGAAATGTCGAGCATTAATGAAACTGGTTCCAGTAGCATGGAGGGAAGATGGCACTCGCATTGCTTTACGGAATTTCAACGACTTGTTAGGGAAGGTTGCCGAAGAACACAAAAATAATAGGTTATTTATAGTTATTTCTATTATGAAGAAATTAATTTTATCAATTAAGCTTATTATGTAGGCTTCATTACAATTTTTTGTGTTCTTTTCCATTGAATTATCCTGGTTTATGGTTGGGATTTCCTATCAAGAAATCATAAATTTTACTGCTTCAATTTCAGAGAATTTGTCAAAGAAGTGAAGAAGTTCGTGACTGTGACTAAATTCTGTTAATTGTTTCCATTATTTGTGATTAATTGACTGATTGTACAAAATTTATAATAAAGTTATTTTCCAAGTTTGTTTCTTTCATTTGTTTATGTATGTATTGCCGAGCATCAATTCAAGTTGTTACCATGGCACTTAAAATAATCAAGGTAAAGTGGAACAGAATAAAAGGAAAACTTTTTTGAATGGTTTCGAATCTAGAGATAAGTGATTTTAAAGAGTGTAGTTATATATAGTGAAATTGAAAGAGTGTTTTTTGCTCTTGTCTACTTTTAAGTCCATTAACATTCTACAGGCAGTGGTCTTAGAAGCATGAAGGTGTTATAAGCTTCGAGTGCTGCGGTTGATCCTTCTGCTGGTTAATGCCTGGTCTTTTTTAATGGTTTGGAGCTTTTCTGTGAATTATTTTGAATGTTGAATAGTCATTTAGACATTTGGACATATGTGCCTCTTGTGTTCTAAGAGTTATGGATTGGACTCGAGCGATGGTGATTATTGAGCGATTTGAACGTATGACTAAAGTAAATCTTCGAGGATTGGAGTTGCTTCTCCTAAGCATCAGAGAGGTTGAACGTTTTGAAACATAGTTTCGGAGTTGAGTAATTTAATTTTAACCAGGTCTGGGATTCCAAGTTTAAAACTTCTGCTTGTGTGTTTTGGCGGTGAGTTTTCCAATACTTTTTGAGCAGGAAATTATCTGGTTGGTCGTGTTGTTTTTATAGATTAACTCTATTTTTATAGGCTAACTCATTAATGGATTCAGTAAGCCTGATGTCCAAGAAACGCGATGCATCGGAGAAGATTGATCAGTTATTAGGTGGTCTACAGCAGGTTCTAAATCTAAGAACTCAGCTCAATATAATTGACCGGGAGCGTTTTGACGATCGTATTGAACCGATTCGAATTCAAATTCAAGGGATAGTCAACTCACTAAATAATGTTGCTATTGTTGAGGCATCGGGAGAGAATGTCTATAATGATTTATATGAGAAGTCTTTAACGGCAGAAGCAACAAAGGTTTCTTTCATTACTTAAATGGAAGGTTTATATATTGCTAAGAACAGGGAAGAGACTTTTGTCTAACTGGAAAGTTACCCGAGATCACCGTCAGTTGATTTGTTTTTTACCAGTAGGTTAATTGTTCTGGAGATTTCATGTGGTATCATAATCCTTTTAGGGAGATGGAGGTGAACTAGAAGGCAAACAGATAAGTTCATTATATTTGCAAGCAGAACAAGCGAAGATGAATGCTGCGGAAATGAGGAAATTGGCCTCTGTAAGTTGATTTTCTTATGGTCATATTAATCATAAATTGCCTAATGTTAGAGTCAATTCCTTTTCCAAATCATCTTCTTGAAATTTAATTTATTTAGGATGTCGAAGATTTGAATGAGATGATGATGCAGCTTGCTCAACTTGTCCATGTAAGTGTAATACGTCAGCAGTTTTGTAATAATTCAGTTTAGTTTTTGTTAAAACTAAAGGAAGATTATTGCAAACAATACATTTAAAGCAGGTACTTATCTCTTTTCCATGTTATTTTGATGGGTTTCTGTCGCAGTATGGTTCATTAGGAAACTGACAAACAGTAAATTAAAGTCAAAATTCGCTCGCAGGCGCAACATGAAGTTGTTGACAGTATTGAAGAACACATTGAGAAAACGCAATCAGATGTTCACGAAGGCCACAAAAATTTGAAAAAGGCTGAAGCTGCGAAAACAGCGAAATATCCGATGGTGGCAGCAGTAGTTGGTGGTGTAACAGCAGGCGGTCCGGTAGGCTTCGCTGCAGGTTCCACGATAGCAGGTCTCTTTGCGGCCTTTGGAGGCGCTATTGCTGGTTAGTTTTTTACTGATTCTGTTTGTTCGAGATATTTGCATTTTCTTAGATATCGGTAAATTTTAGCTGCCAATGATTTCCGATGATTTCTTGGGTTAAAAAAGCTAAATGGCATTGGCAGGAGAAATTTGAATCATTTGCTGTCTCTTCCACCTTGTCTCTAACATTAAATTTCTAAGTGCTCTCTGTAGCTTTTTTGATCTGTGAGACTCCACTTCTAGAATTTCTTCAAGTCTTTAACCCCCCTAAATCCACAATCCTCCGCAGAGTACAGAGAGCTCCACTTGTTTACTTCACTTGTTGTTCTTGGACAAATATTCTTTCAAGGATTGTACAGTGGAAAATATTTTCGCCGGAAGGTTCAGGAAACTGCGAATCGAATAAATGGAACATAATGTCCTTATAACTTTTCACTAACGCTTTTTCCTATTTACCCTAAATACATTACGGCCGTGATCCTGCGCATATCTTGAAGGTTTTACAACATATCAATTTTTGAAAATTCTTTGTATTTCCGAACTTTTGTCTTTCTGAATTTGGCTTTCTACAGCTGTTTGTTTTATCCTGGTAACTATTTTCGAGAACAAGGGAGTTTTGTTTGGGTAATACCAGCAGTTTTTAAACCTCAGTTGTTCGACAAACGGACCATTTCCCAAGTGTTACATGGAGAAACATCCCATTAAAAAGTGGAACGAATATATCGTCACACCTATTGCCTACAATTACCTGAATGTTATATTTTGTCGGTTGGTAGTTTTACATAATCTTCAATCTCCTTCAGATCACTCTTCCATTCAAACCAAGAATTGTCCTTAATCCCCATTATTATCTCAAATGTCAAGATAACAGTCCAGTTCTGAAAGCAGCAATTTCTTGCATCCAGACTACCATTTAGGAGATCTCGGCATATGTTTATCTCATCCAAATATGTCTGTCTATACAGGTTTATTGGTTGAAGACAAATTTGAGTTACTGTTTACAATTATTTCCAATAATATGTAATGGGAAAAACATCTCATTCCCGAAGGAAAATCAATTTCTTGGATTCTCAACAAAACAAGGCAAGTCTGGAAGATATAACACTAATGGATAATTTAACGACCAAATAATGATAGGTATGCTTGACGACTTCTGAGTTGAGAAGTCTCTCTCAGTGATTCCAACCAGCCGTTCATTTCCTCATTTTACTCTATAGCCCCTCCTACTGCTTTAGACTAATCCTGAAAATAAGTTGACGTTGTTTTACGAACACGACTTTATGTTTGGAAATAAAAAGGACTTACAAAGAAAAGCAGTTCCAGAAAAAGTACATCAAAATTCTCTATACGAAGAAAATCTGTAAAATTCACGACAGCTGACTGACATCGGAAAGAAATTAAATTACCGAGAAGTGCTACCCAGCTAAAAAAATGCCAAAAAGAGCACGTGAGCAGAAAGCCACCAGATTTCCGGGGAAAACTTTTACTATTTAAGGAATTTGTGCCAGAAACAATAGTCTCACAAAACTTTCTAGAAATCCTAAAACCCAGGATACCTGAGTTTTAGGTACAGCGAAGTTTACAGGATGTTTTAACATATCTTTTTTTTTTTTTCAAATCACTAAATCTGGAGAACTATGACTGGGCACACTGAACATTGTGTGTACCACCAGCCATTTCTTCATCTTCCTCATCGGCATCATCTTGATAAACTTCGCCTGGGCCACTGCGACCTTTCTTTTCATAGCGACGCTCTTCATAAGACATCAGAGAAACTTCTTCTACGTTTTCTCCTTCTGGTAATGGGCCTACATGTGGGCGACCACCTAATAGCGTTTCTAAACACTGAAAACATAAAAAAACTTTGAACTCATCTCAAATCGGAAACAAAACCTAAAAAATGACATGTGATCCGGACACTTCCTTGCAGAAAGGCTTTTCAAGTGAGGAAAAATATAAATCCTGAGGCCGAAACTAACCTTGTACTCACTTTCGTCTTTCAGAAAATTGTCTTCTGGAAACTCGATTTTAAACTTGATGAACAGAATACCACCCGATCCAGGACTATCCACTATAGGCATTCCCTCATTACGGATGCCACGAATACAATCTGTTCGAAAATTTTAAATCAGCTTCACTAAATTTTGTTCATATTTTTGTATTTTCATTTTATCCTTGACGATCATGAGAGACTATGTGTTTAGTAATAGTAATACTGCTATAATAGATATGCGTATAATTCTTCTACTCAAGAGACCTAATTTTCTAGTCTAGATTCTGTAACAAGTTTCGAGCTAGTAGAATCTAATGTCATTTTAAATAACGTGTTCGACCGAAACAGGCATATTGTGCACAATAATTGATGGTATTGTAGACATCTACATATTTATATTTCATAAAAACCAGCAGTTAGCTAATAGCAAACTTAGAGACTCCTCTATAATAAATGATGGCATTACCTGGTTCCAAAACATCATTAGGTCGAGTAGTTACTATCAGCTCTCTACCATCCAAATGCTTGATCACAAACTGACAACCACACAACGCATCATTTAACGATATTTTTCTGAAACCAAATCGTATTTTAGAAATAACCAAATTTGCTAAGACCTATGAAATGAATAACGTATCTGTCGAAGGAAGGCTACATTCTTGACAATATAGCACGTTACATCTCAACAAAAAGTTATGGCATAGGAACTTACTTCTGCATAAGTAAATTGTCGCCTTGTCTCTGGAAGGTATCGTGTGGCTTAGATTGTATTACGATTATGACATCTCCCGGTTCAACTCCTGGCTATAAAAAAATAAAAGATAGAGATAATTTCCTGCAGACGATAAGAAGGAATTTCTAAGACTTGAATGACTTTAGGTACAGAAAATGCACAACCTCTTGATCGCCTTCACCTCTAAAACAGATTTTTTGTCCATCATGCATCCCTCTCTGAATAACCACCTCCAACATCTTCTTTTCAGTCACAGTTTTCTCGCCTCTACATGTTTTACATCGGTCCTTTTCTGGTATTTTCGTCCCTAAAATCATTCTATAAATATGACTGCTGAAGCCCTATGTCCGATTCATATTACAAATTGGGACGCCGTTGGCACTTCAGAAGTATCGTTATCGATAACGAAAATGCTTGCCTAACCCTCCTGATATTTCGAAAGTAAGTATACTTAATGACTAAGTATACTCAATCACCAATCATGAAGTTGGAATTTCCATGACGTATCCAGCGACTTGCTTTTCAAATGAGTACAAAATCTAGAACATGAATATCGTAATACGCTAGTTCTTATGCGACATGGCATGACTCAAACCTGTCCCATTGCAATCCGGACACTGTATCTGCATTTGTTGGATCAAACCAGAACCAAGTTTCCTTATAATGTTCTTGACACCAGCTCCACGACATTCTTGGCAGTCGTATGATATTCCCTCTTTCCCACCACGACTAAAAGGATTCAAAAGACATCAAAAAAAAGTAAAAAAAAAAAAAAAATAAACGAACAGATAATAAACTGTTAATTCAAATGTTGTTATGTATGTAAGTGGCTATGTGAAGATGCAAAATCTCAATACAATATTTGACTTCGTTCAAATCTTTACAGCTCCGAAAAGTTCTAAACTAAGCATTTAAATCAACATTTAAATAAAACAAAGCAGGCATATCCTACTCTGCTACAGAGTCAAATAGGGTCAAGAATCCATCTTCGATCTTAGTCCCATTTACTCAATATTTTGTAACATTCATCCACAGAATGACAGAGCTTTACGTAACACTAACCACTTTAAATTATCGATCGATGAAACAATTCTTTGTATGAAAAAAAAAAAATCAATATAGGTGACACCGAAAACAGTGTTGCAGACGCTTCGCATGTTAGACATTATACGAATGGATAGGCATAAAATTAATCAATATAATCTCATCTTAGTTAAATTATTACAAGATCGCTAGTTTCTCAACCTGCACGTAATATTCAGAGCAACAATTAATCAAACCTAAGAGGATTTTTTAGTAAATAAAATTAGGAAGATTACCTATTTGGGTCAACAAACCGAAATGTGTCTACACTTATGCTGGTACGAAAGAAAGTATGCATGGAGATCTATCATAAATATCCAGAAAAAGCTTAAAGTGGGTATCAATGAATTTAATTCGACATAATCAAACCAAATTATAGAGAAGTGAATTTCTGATACATTACTGACTCACCCATGACAAGCACTGCAAATCACTCGTTTTGAGAGCTGTAACTTGGATTTCTTGCCGCTATAAAGATCCTCCAGAGAGACTTTAAGTGGATGCGCCATATCCTGACCACGCATTTTTCTTCGCCGTCCGCCACCACCGCCAAAAAATGACGAAAGTGGACCACCACCAAAAAGCGTTGAAAAAAGATCTTCAGCGCCGGAAAAGCCTCCTACAATAACTTTTTCTCAGCTTGCGGAAAGTGATACATACACAGAGACATTTATCTACGTGTGTTGGAAGTAAATTCTTATATATCCTTAACCTACCGCTATCACCCTCCTTGATACCATCGAGACCTCTCGCATCATAAACTCCTCTTCGTTCTGGATTACTTAACACTTCATAAGCAAAAGATATTTCCTTGAACTTGTCGCCATGAGATGGATTCTTATCAGGATGGTACTCCTTCGCCAAATGGCGATATGACTAAAAAATGGAGCGAAGAATAGCAAAAAATATAAATAAAGCTTTACAGATTATTTTGGATAAACCTAATTTTTGAAAGAATAGAGGCTCCAGGTTCCAGTACTCTTATACAACAAAAATCACTTCCTACTGTATTCCTTATCTTTCTTGATCCTTGGAAAATAGCAACTTTTGCGTTCCGAAAAGGATCTACCTTTTTAATTTCATCTTCGGTTGCATTCGGTTTC
Source organism: Setaria digitata (assembly GCA_003640385.1). Taxonomy (NCBI): domain Eukaryota; kingdom Metazoa; phylum Nematoda; class Chromadorea; order Rhabditida; family Setariidae; genus Setaria; species Setaria digitata. Next base: position 19,072 of record RCAB01000020.1, on the reverse strand, counting down.
ACTTTTAGAATATCATACAGTGTCGTGTCCACTGGACCATTCATACGACCCCCACCATTCATTCGATGAAAAAACATTGCTGTTTGTTTCCTCAATTAATGCCTTTGCGAGATAACTGAAGGAATGGAACCTATATGCCGAAGTTCGTGAATCTGAAAATAAGACCAATTCAATCTACTGCGAATGATTCTTTCAGGAAGAAATGCAGCTCCTGACATGGATAATGGTGGAGCCCAACACTTAATTATATACCTTTGCAACAAGAACAGACGGCAAAAGCCCGAAACTGATGATGCAAATATGTCATGTAAATAGCAACTTTCCCGAAAAAATGACACTGATGTTAAAAGAAAGAGAATCAAACTACTTCTAATTCACAACCATCGTAGGGATATGAATGAGAAAGCGAAAAAGATGCTTCAGACATGTCAAGGAAGAAAACAAGAAGTAGGAAGGTTTAACGAAGAGTGCAGAGACGACGGTTTTAAGCTGGAGTAAGAGGTAATGACTCTAGCTGGTTCAGACTCTTCCCGAGAGTTCTTAGACCAGATAGGTCGTCCTGAAATGGAACGCAAGCGGAGCACCCATATCTTGTCCACAGCTATAAAATGATTCCTCACACACATCCCTCTTCAACAACCGGTAGAAAGTTCTAGTCCCACTACACTCCCACTCTCAGCAGTTTACGGTATGTGTCGTTATGAGGCTTCAGAAATTTATTGCAGCACAAACGAATTTACATGTTAGGACAGTGAGAAGTTCGTACGTATGTCGCGTGACGTCTTGGCTTGCGTGTTTATTTGGAAGGAGAGAGGGGGATGTGAGACGTTTGTAACATGCTGTTACTTCAGGAAATGATCTGGATGTGCACATTGGAGTTTTGAAAGTGAGTACCTGTTTGAGTTAATAGTAACTCGAGCAAGTTGCTTACCGCAGACAAATTGAAATTAATATTTATACAGATTTCATTTATATGGGTAATAAAAGATGAATGTGATAAGAATCAGTGAGCTTCTCTCCCGACGACTGTGTTCCATCCACTTTCTTCGCATTTGTTGTTTAGGGCAAAAGGCGCAAGTTTCTGGATAACTTCTGCCCATCGTCTATTCAAGCAGTCGTCGCCATCATAAGTTGTCGGTGTGTGCACTGCAATGCTTCACCTTTCGTATTCTTATTCATTAACAGAGCTTATGAGTAAGGTCATGCTGGCTGATCGTCAGGTGTAGGAGGAAACCGAGGTATTTGTGTTTGAAATTTTAGTAGCTTTCTTACTGCTATGTTACGAGGAGAAAGCTTTACCTTGATAGGTATGAACTGGGAATTCATCGTTGTAATGAGATCGCCCATTGGGAGCATAATTAATAAAGATAGCCTGTCCTTCACTGGACATATACATATACTCTCCTTGAGTTAATAGTTTATATTTAAACGACCTGCAGGTGTGGCTTATCAAATGCTATGCTCATTCCCTCTTGCTTTTAAACATTATTTCAGAATAAGAGAAATTGAAAGTTCAGGCCGAAAAAGAAATCAAGTCAGATCTAGCAGTGAATCTTTACTTGGAAAAGAGTCATTTTCTACAGTCCAGTGAACATCTCTATTGCATACCGGCATATTTCGTTTCAATAGATTTGCCATCTATTTGTATTTCTCGTGTTACTTTCATATTGGGATGTACCTAAATGGATGCCTGGTTGAAGTTCTGCTCTGACTCTAACATTCAATACTAGTCCGAAATCCGAAATTGTATCCTTGTTTTAAGGAAATCATCTGAGCATTTGTATATAAAAAAGGTGTGAAGTAATAATTAACTTTAAGCACGGTATGGCACTTTAAACTAAAATACTGGGCAATTATGAATGTTAGTTTCGAATGGTTCATTTCTTTGAAAATTTTCGGAACACTGGAAATATTTTCTGCATTCTCAATAGAGGGAAAATACCTACAAAGTAGATGACACGACGTTGTCCGTTATTCTGCAACTCCCGAGAGCAGCCACTTCCTTCCATTGCAATGGAGCAAACTGATTTGGAACGTTCTGATTTTACAGATATGTGAGATTTTGTTCAATCTATGAAGTTCATTGTTATATCAGTATGGATAGTGATCGTAAGTCGAGAACAGGAAATGTGAATGTTTTACTTGGAGCCAAAACCAGAAGTGAACACATATGAGCCAAACATCGCACATTTACAGCAGAAGAGAGTCCAAAAACTTTTCAAAATATAATGACACGGTTTTCTTGTTCCTTACTGCTGTTGATTAGGAAGTAGTTTGAAAATCAAAAATTGGAAATAATTTTACTCTGATACGGTACAACAGTAAGGTCACTTTGACATTAAAAAAGTAACGTGCTATTGTACAGTGTTATTTTAGAGAGCATACTTCATCAACTGTAAGGCTGGATATCAAGAGGAAAATTTTGAGAGAAATAAATGTGAGTTACTTAGGTGGAGAAAGCAAAAAAAAAAAAAAAGCGAACTAGAAATGAAGAACTTCGGTGGACCCGTCCAAATCAGAACTAAGAAAGGAAAAAAATGGGTGCTGCAAATACTTTATTGGGTGCCAAAATTAATTTGCTTTCTAACCATTTTCAGTATGATAATAAAGTTTGGAAAATTATTTGTGATGTGTCTAGACATTTAGCTTCACTTAAATTAAGAGAATTTTCTGAAACTAAAATGAAATTTACTGGTTGCAGCCGAATATAAGCAGGTATTTTACAGGAACGTAGGTTCTTCCATACCGCTGACCTAATTTCCTCATTGAATTTCTCATTACATTATTAAAGTTGAATAACAAAACGCTTTAGCGAGAATTTGATTAGGGAACTTCCTTCGAGGAGTTCATCACCAACAGAATAAGTGGAGAGTGCCAAGCACCTTCCCGAATATCACTCAAGTATGATTGAAAAAATCCTTGAGAAACTGCTCTCAAAGATTTTGCAGCATCTAGGCTTATCATAAAATAAAGTAAAGTGACGCTACGATGAAGACGATGAAATGAGTGGAACTGGAGGCACCGTTGCATAAGTCTCGATCATCGCAGCAGCAGAACATTACTTTATTGCCGAAGAGTTGCTGCTCAACACACTTGTTTCTATTAAGCTGAAAGCAGGTTGTGTTAACGTTAGATACTGATTACCAGGAGCATGAACTCTTTACTAGTTTGCTCTTACCTATGGTATCGTTTCTCTTACTGATGAGATATCTATAAAGAGCAACGAAAAGAGTAAAATGGCAGTGGTGAAAATGTTGACTAAGAAACTGTCCCTGGAAATTCTGGCACTGAGCAAAGGTTTTTTCAGCTAGTTTTTTGTCTGACAGAGCAGGCTTATACTAACATAGCAGCGCAGCGTGGAGCATCCAGCTTTTTTAACTGTACTTAACAAATTGACATCAGCCATGGCTCGATAGCACGAATCGGACTGCTTGCTACATACTTCCTTAGTTGTACCAACTGTCTGTCCACGAATGATGGAGAAGCCCGTATAGCACTCAAGTGAATTGGCCATATTCCACATCAGTAATGCTTGTAACAGCAAGGTTAGTGCTATTAGCATTCCGGAGATTCCTGAAATGAGGACCTTGATAAGTTCTCGAAAATCACAACGGGTATGTGGTGAAAACGGTTGTGAGCTCCAACCTCATAATTTGATGAATCAGCTGTGAGTTCTTACTAAGTTCAATGAAAAAGAATCGCAGTTTGAAGGAATTTAGAGAGTTCTTAACAGTAAAAGAAAGAAAGCAAGCAGTTCTAGAAGAGCAAACTTGAAAATATCAATGTCTGCACTGAGGAATGGAATAGACACAGTTGATGCTGTGAGCGGCGGTGGAACGACAGGATGATTTCTTGTTTACCTGTACGCCAAGTCACTTCCTCTCACACGTTTCCTTTAAATACTTTCAACTTTAGGGAAAAAATGTTGTTTTTAGGTTCAGTAACTTTTACAAACGTTTGGACAGCGATTACTGATGTCTGTCTATGTGGTGGTGAATATCTCTTCATGAAGTATTCTGTGTGAAAAAGTTCGATTCAATGAGGAACTGAAAAAACAAATACTTGGCAGGTATTGTTTAAATTAACTAAAAGAAAAATCAGCTATGATGAACTACGTAGATGGCATTGCTAATCATCTTTGCAAAGTGTACACAGAGCATTACAAAGCACGAATTATATCTTACCTTGAATTGTGTAATAGAAGCTCAAACAAAATGAGCAATCAAGCAGTTTGGCTACTTGCTTTCATTATTGAAGCAATTCGCCGTACTTTTACTCCTAAACATATTCCACTATTCGATAGGAAACACCATAATATGGGCTCGACTTTTGATATTTCGGGCCAATATTTTGATATCTCTGAGACTCAAGTTTAAAGATCAGTGAACTGTTAATTACTTAGAGGAAATAAAAGGCGAAGAGCAAATACAAGGAGCAAAAAGGATATGTTGATATACATTTCTTTTATCAAATGTTTTAGGCCGAAAATTTATGCTTCAAACTTATGATTCCTCTCTAGCTTTTCGTTCCTTCATTCCTAGAAACACTGATTAGTAATCAAACTTGATGTTTTTAAATTAATTTAGATTTCCCATTACTATTAATTTGATGTTAGCTTGTTTTTAAGATTAAGGAATTCCTCCAAAAAAAGTTCGACTTAGAACAATCAAAAGTCATTTAAAAGCATAAGAAATAAGCTTATTTTCAGTTTTCTTTATTATGTTCATGATACAAACTATAAATTGTGAACTGATTATATGCACAGTATTCACACACTTATAAAGCACAGAAGATAGAAGCACAACATAAAATTAGTCATCAAAAAATTGTTAATAAAGAGGAAGTTTCACTCGGCTTTATTATTTTTCTTCGCTTATTTCTTCGCTTTCCTTATTTCTAAATTTCTAAAGTAAATTTAATCCTGCTAAATTATGAAAAGTTGTCGAAGTCGTACACCGCGAATGAAATGCAATCACTGAACAAAGTTGGACTGTCAAGGGAGGAATATATGCACAGGTATGTATGTCCATACATTCACACCTGTGACTTCCAGCAACACTCTCTTTCTACTTACCAGTGTATTCGTTTAGTGCCATCATACATGTGGTTTGTTCGAGTCTAGACAGTTCTCTAAAGTGCCTTAAAACAATTAGTAGGAAACACATGAGCTAAAAATAGGCTTTTGCTTTTTGCTTTTGGAACATCTGAAACATATCGGATATTCCAGCTATATAACTTATCTAGAAATCACAAACGCTGAGACCTTACTAGTTCACTTGATCATATGTCGCTTAATGAGCAATCAAATAAGCTCGACAAGGCTGTCTTTACAGTACTTAAGCAATGTCTCTTTTTATTTCAGGGAGAGCAATGACAGAGAGGTCAGCAAAAGGTCAAGTCTACGGAGTGTGGAACATCTGTTTAAAAGTGCTTATTGCTTCATGGCGGAATCAACAATGTTTAACTGATTGGTAAAAAAGATGTGTTCAGTCATTGCGCAAGGGGTAAGTTGTTGCAGCTGCGTTGAGCAGCATTTAATGATGTCAAATATTGCTACCAATTAAGATGCAATTACTTAGTATTGTTGATGCTATTATTTAACAAGCATGCTTCATCCATCCTTTTCATTTCTATTAATGAGAGGAACAAACTTCCTAAGAACGAAAAATTTTCTTCGTAAGTTCAAATGTAAAAGAAAGTTTGAAGTTTTTTCATCCCAGAGATCGAGAAATCTCCAGATGCATAATCCTCAAGAAATAATATTTGCAGCTGAAATGTGTGTCTAAAAATGAAAATAAACTTTGCTGACAGGAGTGATCAGAGATACGAGTTTTCGATTAAAAACATTCAGCTAAAGATATGTTTAAAAAAATAAATAAATTCAGTGAAAAAGCTGGAAAGAAATTCGAAGCTAATTTTTTCTGTAAGGTGAAAAACAATACAAAATATTTTCTGGTGACAGACTTTTCTTTTACGTAATGAAGGAAAGTTTGGAAAAAATGGATTAATTGAACGAAAATATCAACGAAATCTTCGCTTTTGGTCATAACATCTCTTTGAAAAAATATTGCCACCCTGACTCAGTAGCTCCAGCGAAAGTAATGATGCCATATAAGAATATTCTGTGTGTTTTTATGCCAGATCGCTGAAGATCTTGGATTTCCATATCACTATTTGTCCGTTTGTGGAAAAGAGCTGATGGAGTTGGAACTAGTGTAGTGTAACTGGACTTCTGAGGACTATGCTGTAACATACCTTATTCCCCCCAACTTCCAAGGTTCGGAATTTATTTAACCAGTGCTAATTAATGAGTCATAAGAGTAGTAGTAGCGTTGGCTTTTGATTTGCTTTTGCGAATGAGATGGAGAACTGCGATTCACCGCGGGGGGTGCAGCTAACCGCGGAGCGCTTCCCTCAGAAGAAGACAAACTGCAATCTGTTCTGAAGCTGACAATAGAATTGTATGTTTTGACAAGGAGATGATACCGCTACTAATGGGATTATGTGACATCCATATCTCCCTTTTGCCAGCACCGACTTGGCTTCTCTTTTTAAATTATAATTGTTGAATAATTCAGTCCAACATATGCACATCTGTTTGTTCAGTTTCCTCGTCCGCTGCTTTGCCTAGGTCCAAAATAAGTTATCACTAACTTTCAATCATTTAATTTGACAATGAGAATTCAAGTAGTGGCATGAAGTTTCCTCCGATGAGGGAAATTTAAGCATTCTTGAAAATGGCTGATTCCTCCTCTGATAAGTAGCTAGTGATTATGAAAAGGTTTGCTTTGCGAAGAGAAGACGAATATGAAAATGTCAGTGAACTCAAGAAACTTATCAAAATGTGACAAGTTTTTGACAACATGACACAGCCTCTTCGATTAGTTTGCCCTCCAGATTGTCTTGTGATAATAATGAAGTACTGTAAGCAAAATGATGTCTTCCAATGCCATGGAAAGGATCTCCACGGTCATCAAATCTGTTACTGCTAGAATCAATCTTTGAGTGCAATAGGGCTTGTTTGTATCAGATGGCTACCCTTGGGATTGTCGAGAAATAAATTTTAACAGATCTCTAGAATTTTTTTAATTCTGCCACTTTTAAAATATTCTCGACCGACTGAAAATCTATTCTGCCAATTAATTCATACTTGAGGAGTTTTCCAGAATATCCCTGTTCTGATTTTTCACTGAAACACGTGTTATGTAAAGTTTGCAAAAAATTTCCTTACATGGCATTCGCTTCCGGAAAATCTTTCAAGTGATAAAGATCAGAATAGCAAGATAAACGCCTTTAGTGCCTAAACGAAGTTGTACTCACTGTTTCGAGCTACTCGGTAGGCCTGGACAGTGGTGTACTGAAACTGACTACTTCCAGGAGTTGCTAGTGCATTGATGGTTGAATAAAATTGTTTATGATGTTTTTCCATCCCCTAAAGACTTGCCTAAGATTTTTCAGCCTAAACGACAATTCAAGAATATTCAACACGCTTGTCTCACAACAGCGATGAAGATAAGCGAAGAAGCAGCCTGATGCTTCCTTCCATTAATGTCCAACAAAGCAACATCCACCGTTCAAGTACTTTCTTCCCAAGCCTTCTAAGACGGACAATAAGCACTTACACAGTTAATATGGGGAAGTATTCAGGCTCAAGTGCTTACAAGAATGCTTACAACTCATAAACTAGACATTTCACTTCGTTTTATTATCGTCCTTAGTGAGAAGTACCAACAGATCTGTTACTTATTCTTCTGTTACTTTACTTTATTTTCTGGCCATTTATTGCTCACCTTCCTGGCTATTTATGAGCAGCTTCTGGTACCATTCACAATAACAATTTAAGATAGGTCATAGTAGTTCACCAGGGATTTTTTGACGACACCAACTTGATGGTGCCCCGCACTCTTTGCTGAGAAATTAGTGGACGAAAAATGGATGCATTGATTGGGTAGGGTTACGTAACGTTGCGTCTCGAGGCTGTAGGGGTCAACACCTGCGGCAACCCGCAACAACCATCTGCACACTTTTGGCTCGGTTACTGTAGCCAATGTTACGAAGGAAACAATTCAACCATTTGTAGAAAAAATGCATGCTTTGTAGAATTCACTGCTGATACAGTTATTATCTGCTGTGTAGCTTCTATTAATGTGTTTCAGCTGCCACACAATGAGGATGAAGACACGTGGCCACGTAGAGCACGCTTGAAAAGGGACTAAACTCAATGAGATCTTTGTCGTCCATATATTCTCTGCTTCATTAAAAAAATTCAATTGGAAAATATATGTCATGTGAAATACGCATTTGTAGGAATCCAAGCGCATTCGTAGGAATCCAAGGGCATTTGTAGGAATCCAAGCGCATTCGTAGGAATCCAAGGGCATTTGTAGGAATCCAAGCGCATTCGCAGGAATCCAAGCACATCCCTGTTTTATTCAAACTTCAAATTTAATCTTTTTTAGCGATTTTAATACAGTAAGACATGTTTATGGAATTTCCCCTACGTAAATATTGTCAATTATTAGATGCACGAGATCAGAGACCCGATATCGGGTTAAGGATCATGTATGAAAGGTTGCAGGATTAGATAGAGAAAGAGACAGGGCGAGAACTATTACAAGACTAGGTACAGGTGTTCTTCAAGATTAGTATGAGACGAATGAGAAGTGTGCAGAAACAACTGCACTGGGGATTGCTGATGTATCAGATGACATTTCCGACGCAATCGGACCACTCAAGCAATTAGTTGATGATCACGGGTCTACCTTTCAAGCCAGATTTAGAGGGTCAACCATTTAATCCAATGAGTGACTAAAATGAAACATCTGAATCCGTTAGCATTTTCATGAAGAACTGGAACAAGCAGCAGATGGATTAAAGACACGATTGGACAGCTTGGATTGTTCGTGGGATCAGTATATGGCTTCTGTCTGCTTGCTGCTATTATAGGGCGTCTCCAGTTGGTAAAATTATGGAAATTTTACAAACGTGCAGAGGCGTTGTTTCTTTTAATTGAAATACTTGGAGAGTTAATTTTCAAGCCTTCCATCAGAAAGAGATTTAGTAGAGAAAGTTGCTTGAGCAGGTATATGTGCATGGAACTTTAACAGCGACAGTTGGCACTGCACAGATGAAAAAATCAGTGATAAAGAGCTGGCGAGAAATTCAAGAATGGAACAGTGTCATCAGGTCATCGGACATTTCACAGTGCTGTAATCAATCATTCCAATTAGCAGAAGAAATGCAATCACCATTTCGACATATCCATATGTTTCGCAATCGTTTGATAACTCTAAGCACGTTTCACTTCGGATTAACATCCCTCAGTGTGGAGGGCTGTCAACCTCCAATACCAAAAAATTACTTTGCAAAAATAAGTCAAGTGTGAAGTCTTTGAAAAGTCCGTAACTATTGCATTAACAATGGTGCAAATAAACATTTTATTATTATCGTAATACCACAAACAAGCTTTGTTCATGGCTCGCTTACGAGCGCATCGAACAATATGTTAGTGATAACTGCGGAAAAACAGAAGCACCTTTACAAATTTATTTGTTTTACTTGAACAGTAAGCAATCAGTAATAAAAGGTGCTTATTTAGGAACTGAAGAGTATAGGCTTGGTTCTGTTCAGTAAGGTTTCTGCTTCCTCAAGAAATGCAAATTCTGGGTGAAAATCAGCTGAGCATGAATAGGTCAACCAATAAGAAGCTTAATCCAGAACGAGACGCCCCTTTCCCTAACCATCCATCCTGTTTCTCCTCCGACCCATCCCAGAAAATGTCACACATGCTCAAGAATGAATTTTATGCAAGCCTCTAAAGGAGGGCCAAATATAAAAGAAGCAGAACCACCGTTTGCTTGGCCCAGCAGTAGTTGGTTCGCTTCCAAAATCTGTTCCTGTAGCACTGATTTCTTCGAATGGGAGTTCTGGGGACAAAAGAACTTTATATTTTATATTCTAAATTGATGAGAAAGGAATGTTCTAGTACGAGCGTGCTCAAACAAATCTTAAAATCTTTTTTAATAAGGACTTCAAAATATCGCCTAGCTTTCCGAAATGAGAAAAAGAAATTTATGCCGAAGTCTCATCTTTTTGTGACATATGAGATTCCAGCTTTTAAAATTGTAATGTCGAATTGGTCGTCGCCAGCAACGACAGAAGCCACATTCCTGCGTGAATGGTACTCATCTCTGAGGTTGCATACAGCCTCAGTCATGAAACAGGAGTCCCGGAATCAGGTTTCTGCCTCAGCTCCGAGTATGATTTCCTCAAATGATGCTGGATCCGGCTCCAAGTTGCTTACTCCTTGCTTACTATCACATTTAGCAATACCGGTATTCTCGCAGCCATCCATCGAGTTGCCCAAAAGTGCTCTCGCAAAGCGCATTAGCGCCGATATTTACAGTGAGTTGCAGAACTTATTTCATAGGAAATCACATCAGTAACAAACATCTTTTATGTCACTGAGAAATGAAATTTAAAGGTTGTGGAAGCAATCTCACTCTAGCAAATTGTTGCTTACCATTCTTACTTTTTCACCTTACTAATTGCTTCGCTTTTTGATTTCATATATTCTTTTAGTTTATTTGATCATAATGATTATTCTTTAATCATTTCGAATAATTATGCCTTGATTTTAACTCCTAACTATTTGCTCTATTCTTCGTCTGCTCATATTATTTGATTGTTTATTCACGTATTATAAATAGAGACTTCTAAATTCAGATTAAATTTCTGATTGAAATGCACTTTAGAACCAAAACTAAAAACATCCCGATTAAGCAATTAATTTAGCAAAAAATGAGCAGCTAATTAAACAAGTGGTATGATAGGACCGTTATTCTGCATGATAATAACATATCTTCTTTCACCTCACACCTTGTAACACGCAATATAATTTTCAGATTTGGCACCACGTTTTAATACTCACTTGCAAAACGACCTTTGTAGGATACCAGTGGATAATCAGGCGTTACCATTGCTGTCCAATGCTTCAAATTATGAAGGGTGCTCAGCAAGGAATAAGAAAAAGGTATTTAAATTAATGAATAATTAAGTTATTTCCATCCAAGACAAAGAGAAGAAAGGGAGTAATTGTAAATATTGCTAATTGTTAGGAAGCTTAAAGGTTTAATAATAAATGGCACAGTATGAAGACAGGTTTCACTAATTTCATTAGCAGTTACTGAGCTAAGTGACGCAATAATCATAATATTGTGAGCTATTATGATTCTTCCAACAAACTCTTTATGGTTAGAACTGACAATCCTTGAATCCTAATAACCAAATCACGAAAGTTAAAAAACAACCGCTTCATCGACTGCAGTTTTTAATTATGTATTCAAATTTCATAAAAAGTCAAAAGCTATGTAGCATAAAATGATGACCCTTGTTCTTCCAGCAATATTTTGAACTGGAGAGAATCATCTTGTAGTTATACTCTTCCAGTGGAACACATGGGCAAAACTACATTGCATTAAAGTTTCTTTCTAAAGATGAAAATAATACGAGCAATCATTTCCAAAAGTTCTCTGGTCCAAATAATTGAGATCTTTTCATAAAGGTGGTGCTCGATACATGCAACACCAATTATGTCGCCAATGACACTAGGAAGGAAGGAAATTCACCTGAGCTTGCAACTGCCACTATTTGCATCTGAAAGCACCTTCCTTCTCCCTACCCGTTCACCGTTCGATCTTATCCTTATTCAAACAACAAGTCTGAGCAATATTGTAGTTCACTGCATAAAATACTTCTTCATTAGCTATAATTAACAATGTTACAAGTGAATGGTTGCATCTAAGCAGATGATTTCTGAATCTTTCTCTAAGAATGTTTGACATGCAATTTTCTACAGTTGACAGTTTTCCAATTTCAAAAACCATGCAATGAATGAATGGACAGTTTTGGTAATCTCAATTTTAATTCCTAATTTATAGACTTGAAATTGTTAGACTGTTAACGTCCCTTTCTGTTAATATGAGAGCATTTTAACCTAAATATTATCTAACAATTAATTTAAAAGCTTGTTAGAAACAAAAAGGTGTATTTCTTCTTCACAGGCCGTTTCAATTTCTTCAGGATAAAGGCACCGAACTTGTTCGTTCGAAAAATGAAGTATGGTCAGAGACAAAACCATCATTTATATTTATATCTTAGTGTATAATTCTTCTCATATACTAGAGAATGTTTTCACATATTCAAACATATTCATTTTGAATACCTAACAAGGCACATTTATACTGCAAGAAATTGAAATAATTTGAACAGAAAGTTTAGGCAGGGTTGATAAGTCATCAGTCTCATATCTTTCAGACCAAAAATTGTAAAGTGGATGCATTTTCAATAGAAAGTTTATTGGGTAGAACGAATTCATCCACAATTCCCATCAATACGAAACTGTCAGAAAGCAGTTTTGCTAAGGTGAGCAACTGCTTCTGTAAAATCTCGATATATTCAGCTCTCCAATTCTTTTTAGGGAAATTTTTTTCTCTTTTTAGATCGAACTTTCATCCTCAAGTATACAAAACTGTGAAGGTGGCACGACGAGATACACGCTCGATGCTTTGCAATCAACAGATGGACGATCGAAGCGCAAAAAAGGATTTAGTAGTGATAGGGAGGTCCGTTGTATATCGTCTAATCCACTCTATATAACTTTTAAATCTTTACAGTATTCAAGACTCCCAAATAAACGGATCTAATTTTGGAAAATTTTAATTTTTGGTATTCAAATTCCAGTTCAAGTATCTAAGCTCAAATTTTTGCTTGTCAGGTTTAGTCTTCAGTCACTTTCTGAAAGTTTATTTACCATCTCATTTATCGCTTAATCTTCTTTATTTATGTTTTTTAAATGTTTCACCAACATTGACAATTATTACCAAACTTTTAGATTTCAACCGTGGACTTATCAAGCAGACTTATTTGCAATCAGTGCGGTAAATCATATGCAACCACTTCGAATTTATCAAGACACAAGCAAACACATCGACCTTTAGATAGTCCTTATGCTAAACAATGTCCAAACTGCGATCGAGTTTATGTTAGCATGCCTGCGCTCAGGTACTAATCTGATAAGGTAAAAATCCACTCTCCGGAACCTACGGAACTGATAACGTTTGCAGCATGCACATGTTGACACACAAAGCAGCACACAAATGCACGCAATGCGGCAAGACATTCTCGCGACCATGGCTCTTGCAAGGTCATATGCGTGCTCACACAGGTCAGAAGCCGTACGGATGCGCTCACTGCGGAAAGGCTTTCGCTGACCGCAGCAATCTGCGAGCTCACATGCACACTCATTCCGGCAAGTTTCAGCAATTTATCAAAGTTACTGAAATCATATCGCTTCCTCTTCCCCTCTTGTTTTTCGGCTTCAGGAGATTAAACGCTTAATTTCGCTTCTATGAAGAAGCCAGATTATGACGGATTGTACGGGTGCTGCGAACAATGCTAGGCCTAAGGAGTAAGGAGTAGGATTAAATGAGCTACAAGTCTGTGCTCTTTTTGCTCCTTCCTCATCTGGCTAATAAATAATCACACGCTTCACTGTGCAATTGACAGGGATTCTGCAGGAGTTTGCTTCCTATGCTGAAAGATTTCTTCCTAGGCTTACAAAGGGTCAAACCTTTTCTATAATTACTGCTAGAGACCAAGACGCACCTTTTCTATCCTGCCGTGTTTCATTCCTTCTCCCTATGCTGTCCTAATTTACTCGTCTTCAATTCATGGGCGATCAGATGTCTCTGATCCACACTTTAGAAATCTATTTCAACCATCTGTTTCCCACTAGTAACTTATCTTTCTTTTAGTTTTGATTCCTAGCTTCTTTTTTACAGGTATCAAGAAGTACGAATGTCCTGGTTGCGGCAAATTATTCGCACTGAAAAGTTATCTGAACAAGCATATTGAATTGGTATGCCCTATACAACGTCCACTACGCAGTCGGCACGTCGCTTCATCATAATCTTTATAAATAACAAAGTCGGAAGTAACATAAGAAAGTAATAGGCAGACATTGCAAACGGTGATGGATTTGATTTTGCTTGAAAATATTAATACTTTGAAATGTAAGCATCACTCTCTACTCTGAGAAAGTGAAGAATTTGGAAAGCAGCGTCCAAGCCAATAAACTAAGTTCTCAGCAAAATTAGCTCAATCGTGTTGCTTCGGGGAAGTTCAACTGAGAGGTTAAATGGTTGTTTCAAAAAGTCTCCTGTAAAAAAAATGCAGTAAACAGTACGATCAGACGTACGCATCCCTAATAAGATGTATGTAATGAAGTTCACGTCCGAAATTACAGTATTTGTACAGAGCTATCCGGTAGTAAAGGATACTCAAATGTTCCCGCTGTTACGCGCAAAGTATACTCTTCCCTTGTTCAACTTTCACGTAACTCGAAAGAAATCATTAATAAATCTCACTAATTGTAGGGTTACACTGAGACTGTTCGTTCTAAGCGAATCGCAGTGAATGTGAACGTATAACTTAGTATTCGTGCACTTTAAATACCTTCAGTTGCGCAATTGTAGAATCCGATATGAATTCTTACAACGAGAAATTACGAGAAGTTTTTTGTTCTACTGACTACTGAAAAAAATTCTCTTCGGTGATTATGAATTTTAGATGGATATATTAGTTTATTTTGCTTTCGTCGATTTGATTATAAGATACTACTAAACCAAATAAAATGAAATTTTAAGGTTTAGGCTTCTGAATCTTTACATGGAAAATAAGTTGAGCAGAAATATTACCCTATATTCTTTAGTTTTTTCATGAATCTGTCAAAAGTCGGACGGAACCGTGAGCATAAAAAAACCTTACTGATACTTAATTTACTAGTAGAAACTAGTAACAAAAATAGTAACTGCTATTTCGTTACTTTTTTTTTTATTTCGTAATCAGTGAAGGCAATTTAAACAGAATTATGTGATGTAGAAAATAAGAACCGGATCCTGACGATGACTATCAGAACTCAACGACATTAGTTTCTAGAACAGGTGTTCCAAGCATCATAGCCTACCAACCCACCTAATTTCTGTTGACTAATGCCATGTTTTCTTAACTGACTTAAATTCCAAAAAGCTACTGCTGTTTCCGTCTCGGCAAAATTATTCCCAATGAATATGATAGGAACTTCGGCTATGAAGGAAAGGAAAATAAATTCATCATAAATAAGCACGTAAGAAGTTTGATTATTCATAACATTATGGCTCTTAGGAATACTAGCATCTGTGATAAATTAGCTCTTCAGTTAGCAGTTTCTTTACTGTTCCATGGATGCTTTTCGAATAAAAATTAATCATTTTCCTCTTTTACGATTGTGTACAATAAAAAAAGACTTAAATAAAATACAACTATAATAAGCAGCTGAATATAAGCGGACTTTTCTAGCAACAAAGATGCAAAACTACATCTCCGTTTCTACCGATTCGTCTAGATTGATATTGAACTTGATTGAATCACTCATTTGATCTGACTACAAACATAAGCAAATATCTATTACATGCTCATTGTTTCATTCTATCTAAACAATTATGTTCCATCCTTTTCTTGCTACAATAATAAAGACAAATTAAATTATTATTATTATTCAGTAGTAAAGAAGCTTTCATGTCAGATAATAAAAAGCCCTCAGTCTTTCTTCATCCAAACCAAATGTAACTATTTTTTCGGACAAACCCATCTTCTATAACTTTCCTTACTCAGTGAAGTTCGGTTTTTTAAAACGATCAGATTTACAAGCAATAATTCGTCAAATTTCTCTACTATATCCATGAGCTAATTCCGACCTGAAAATCTTCTGGATTGAAGTCTGGAGAATAGATTTTAAAATAAATTTTACTTATTATTCTGTTCTCAAAAGTAGTTTCTTTTGACAGCACAAAAAAAAGGAAAAAAATTTATCATATCTTAATTATCCCTGCATTGCGAATCTGTTGGCAAATTTTTATGAGTAACTTATGACTGAGTTCAAATTTCAATTACAATCTTAATTTTCCGCTTTGTTTTTCCTACCACTACACTGTGATGCTCGCACTATTCCTTCCGAGCTTGTATGCAAAAAATTTCTAGATTGAAGAATTTTTCAGTGCAGGTGAGAGTTCCAACAAGTTGCTACACTGGTGAAAAATAATACAGTTTGAGAAATCAGTACCTTAGATATTGCAGTATGCTTTTTTGGTGGTGAGAAGTTTTGTTTTACGAGTGGTACTGTAATTATAATTAAAACTATTTTGTTAAGATTCAAAACCATATAGAAAGAGATACACTGCGACAAATGCAAAAAGTGAAGATTATAAAACATAGAAAGATGAATATTACGTTCCAAAAACAAACTAGGCTCATTAACTTCTAGGCAAAATGAAGACAAAAATATGACGCAAATAGAATAGTACGAGATGATAAGACTTCGAAAAAGCAGAGGAATATTTGCATGAAAATTGGGGACTGAAAAAAACTATCAGAACTCGTTCTTTCATCCATCTGGAATTTGATTTCTTGAGATTTTGAAAACTTTTTAATCAGAAAGTACATTAATAAGTACAAAACTTTTTGTTTCGTTAATAATCACTTTCCCAAAATTCTCGCTAAAAGACTCTCGATTTTTTTTTGTGAATTGTTTTTAGAATAAAGAAGCATAATCTAAAACTATAAATGACACAAAAATTTCAAAATCAATGACTGCGAATCATTTCGAAATGAAAAATAAGCTGTTTTTGAGTGTCATTTATCTCACATTTAAAACATATGCATAAATTTTAACCCCAAAAAGTATCAGCGCAAAACAGATTTCCTTTTCTCTTTAATATGATTAAGGGAGTATTATGAGAAGCTTACTGCTATTTCAGTTATGAATGAATTCTAAAGTGAGACAGGTATCCAAATTAATTGGTTATTTAAGTATTTCAAATTATGCTAGAATTCCTGTATTTTGACTTCCAAAAACAGTATGCTTAATGGTACCGGAACGGATCTAAATAGCATTTGGAATTTCTACAACAATGCTATTACTGAGGACTTGGCAACTTACTAAAACTATCTAACTAATCAGGTTTGTCAGAATAAGAAAACTAATAAAGTAAAAAGAAACTTGTAAATTTATTGATGTTCTTTACTTCCGGAAGAAACATCGAAATTTTTGGGAATCAAAGTTCGGAAATATTCATAGCCAACGGATTTGATCTTGAAAATTCCTCAATTAAAAAGAATTAAGTATGAGTAAATAAATAATTAAACTTTTGTTCCTGCGAACTATGAAAGATAGTAGGAATTTGGGTAAGCGGCATTTATTTATGGTGAAACATGCATTAGGACAGTTTCAAGAATGGCTGTTCCAACATACTCGGAAACAAAGGGTATTTGTCTTAAGTCGGTAACATTCAGGTCCATTTCAGCGAATCAGTTCGCGCAAATGGAAGCTGATTCATACTGTTATTACGGAAGAAATTGATGAGTATTTGAGCACGAATTACTGTTTTGCATATAAGTTGCAACAAATTATGAATTGTAAAATATTAATTTTTTTTCGATTAAGCAATTAATGCAGAAAAACTTCAAATCTAATAGTTTTTTTTCTTGCACTTGCTGAATAGACAGTCGAAACAAGATGTTGAAAATCAGTCAGTTTCATTGCAAGTTTGAATGAATAGTCAGTTTAAAGAAAAGTTATCATTCATCAGCCGATCCTCATTTGTATCTTGTCTCAAACAGAAAAAACTTCACAACTTCCACATCACCAAACATGAACAATAGTTTATCGGAATTCCACCGAACAGTGAGGTGTAAAGAGGCATTCGAACAGTGTCAGCTAAATCTGTTGCGGAAATTAAGGTTTAATGGGGGGTCAATCTGTAGGAAGAATCCTTTTAAGAAAAACTCAGTTGGCATTATGATGAGTTAAATATAAGTACGAAACTAATATATTATTTGTTAAAATTCATTTTGCCGATCTTTCTGTACTTTTTAATGGCAAACTTTTAATTATGTGATGAAAAGTAAATGAGTAGACTGCTAGTAAATTCCAGAATAAGAAGACACATTTACATCGAAATCTTAAATAAAAATATAATAATTAAAAAAGTGGAAAAAGCACAGTTTAAGAGAAAAAATACTTTATTTCGCTATATCAATGTCTGTGATTCTAAGAATATTGCTGCGGTACAATACTACATTACCCAAACTGTATTTACCATGATACTGTCTAACCTAGAATAGTTCATTCTCCAGTTTCGCATTGCCGATAAATGAATTTATGCATTCACTGGTCTTCGAAACAATTTTTTCACGAATGCGCGAATTGACTGTGTAGACCTACCATGCATTCCACATCTAGGACACCTATTCTATTTCATTAGCATTTTTGTGACACTGATGGAGATTGACTTAATAATTACTGGGTGATTATTAGCTGCTATTTCCTTGACTAAAAAACAATATTAGATGAGAATGTCCTTATCAGAAATGATAGTGCTAGTAGTCAACAATAGGGTGGTAATCTGCTCATGCAAGCATAATGTGCTTTTTTACTAAGCTCCATGCAGATAAAACTTTATACAGTGTAATTAGTAATAGACTCAGTTATGCTTTACTGCAAATCTTGATGCAGCACATCTTGTGAAGCAATTGTTTCAAGGCTATATCGAGAAGGAAAAAGATTAGTGTTTTACATCTATTCAAGAAAGTATGCTTCCTATTTGCAGTTAGTAATTTAGTCACTATTACAAAACTGCTTCCTGAGAAAATTTATTGCGAATGAGAATGTTTTATATTGCTATTGTATTAAATTAGTTGTGATTAGTGTGTAACGGTTTACTGAGTGTTTGACACTTCTATGACTATAATTTTTTCACTTTTCTTTTTTCTGAATCTACAATTTTCTTTTCTTTGTTCATCTAACATTACCAAAATCTTTTTAAAAAACAAATTACAAAAGACTGCAAATGATATTTGTTTCTGCTGCAGTTAATAACAAATTCTTCTTGCTCACTTATCGCTAGAAGCTAAATCTTGCACTGAATCAATGATTGCTGCCAGTATTGATAGAAGGAATATTTCTGATTTCAGCTAA